>OV651813.1:79569922-80087552 GCA_927349885.1 Psylliodes chrysocephalus | reverse complement strand
ATGCAAATGGCATAAAAGTAGATAGGAAAAACCAAAAAGCAAACTAAAAAACAGCCTCTTTATGTGACCCGATTTCTTATGTCATTAGTGTCAATTTTATTTTGTCAAGTTGGTTGCACTTCCCTTGTATAGAAGTCCTCTATTGGCCAGAGCTAATGTTATTAAAACGAATCTAAACCTACTTACAATTTTCACAAATTACAACAATACAATAATTAATAATGAAGGAACCTAAAATCTATTAAAAGTACAAAATTTTCATCATATTAACAATTAAACAACAGTTAAAACAGTTGTGATACAATTAATTATACATAATTATATTTTAGGCGACGAATTCTTTTTTTTATATATATATTTTTTTGTTTTTTTTTATTTTTATTTTTGTTTTCTTCTTTTTTTTTGTTTTTGTTTTTTTTTGTTTTTTTTTGTTTTTTTTTTGTTTTTTTTTGTTTTTTTTTGTGTTTTTTTTTGTTTTTTTTTTTGTTTTTTTTTTTTTTGTTTTTTTTTTTGTTTTTTTTTGTTTTTTGTGTTTTTTTTTGTTTTTTTGTTTTTCTTTTTTTTGTTGTTTTGTTTTTATTATTTTTTTTTTTTAATATTATATCTGTATTTTTTTTTTAAATATCTTGATTCATTTTTTTTCAAATGTTCATATATAACATAGTACAGTTTTATATTTTTTGAACATAAAAGCGCATCTAAGTTGGTGGGGAGTGTTGCTCCTGTTAATTGCAGGTTCTTGTAAAATTCTTCATTTAGATTTTGAAAATTAGGACAGCTAAAGATTAAATGTTGTAAATTACCCAATTGCCTACAACTACAGAATGGGGAATCTGCCAAACCTATCTTAAATTTGTGTTCAGGATATAACCCATGTTTACATCTTATTCTATTTATAGTTTTAATCATATGGCGATTTGAAATATCAATAAACCATGGCTTTCTACTAATTTTGGGATTTATCTCTCGAAACCGTACTCCTACTATTGAGTTGGAATATAATTCTTGCCAGCTTTCTAATTGTTTTTTCTTAAAAAAAGATTTTAAATCCGAGGATGGCATTAGTGGTTCATCTAATAGTATTCCAGAGTTTGTAGCTAATTTTGCAAACTGGTCTGCTTTTTCATTACCTATGATACCTTGATGGCCTTTGATCCAAACCAAAGAAAAGGTCTTCCTCATAGTTAGGAGAATTCTAGCTTGTAAACTTTTGAATGCCTTTAGTTGCCCTTTAGCGTATTAACCATGGGTTAACACTAAATAAGCCATAATATCCACATTACTCATAGGAGAGATACCAGTTACTGTGTGGTCCACTTGTCAATCACTGATTAACTTACTTTTTATACCTATAACAAAAATATCCTTAAAAATGTAAACAGACCAGATTTTTATATTTCATACTAACCTAGCTACATCTGGATATTCTATTAACAATTTTCTTAAATATTTAATAAAAAGATCATAGTTAATTCTCAAAAAGTCGATTTTAAAAGCAAGAAAAAAGTATTTTTGATATCAATCAACAACCATATTGAATTTTATTTGACAGTGACAGTTCGTTTTAGACACACATTTCAGATCACAATATTAATGTGAAATTTGCGACCGTTGTCTGGGACCAATAAAAAATGGCTTGTATGACATTTATTCATTTCTTAACCGCTCATTGGCAGTTCACCGACTAAGGCCGATAAAGATAACTATTTCATAAATTTTGAACACGACTATATTTCGAAACACGCTCTTAGTAACAAATCTAGTTACTTTTCCCTGTGTAAATGCATCTTTTCAATTCGCTCCTCCTAGTTTAAAAATAGAGTATAGTGATGTAGAAGTCCAGTAAGTCAGATATTTTATTTCTATTAGCCAATAGGTTGATGATCTTCATATAGTTGGTATTTTTTTTTTTAACCAAAGATCACTCACTATTTAAATTTTTTACTTAGGATTGGATGTCGTTCTAACATAATGGTGTGTATTTTTGACGTTCCTAATAAATAATTTTTTTGCCGTTGTTTTTATCTCTTTTATGCCTGGTGATAGTTGTGAACGAAACTAGTTGCCTTTGAGTTTTATTTTCCTTATTGAACGTACCACATTTCGTCCTCAATATCACGAAGTGACGTAACTCGATTTTCACAACTTTACAAGAGAGCGATTTAAAGTTTATTTTATAAAGTTACGTCTCTTCGTGAATTTATCAGATACACCAGTTGGATACGTGCTATTTTAATAAATGTAATGAATTTCGTGAAATTACATAATATGTGACATATCTCAATTTTTTCGAGTTATGTCACTTCGTGATATTGACGACGATTTGAGATAGGTACAATTATTTTTATTTTTGCCAATGAAATATTTGCATAGCCATACTTCAGAAATATTTAGGAAAAGTCTATTATTGGGAACACCGATGACTGCGTAAGACTTTTTTGGAGTTGTATTTGAAAGTTATTTTATTAACCCTATTTATATGATTTAGGCTCTTAAATATATACATATAACGACAAAAATGTAAGATATATAAATTGTAATTCATTTGAATTATATCCTAAATTTGAACTATGCACTCTGCTCATAGATATTTATCTAGATAAGGTGTATTTGTATGATTTTCTAAATAGGTAGATGGCATTTTTGGAACCATATTGTAGTGCTTTAAGTTGTCATATCATTTTCGTAACTCGTGTGTATTTTAACATTATCAAATGAAGTATACCATACGGCACTATCACGGTTTTGATGAAGCATTATCATTTGTAAACACTTATTTTTCTTTGTTTACTATTACACTAGGTACACCCTTGAATTTTGCCAAAAAAAAAATAATATCAATACCAGATAACGATTAGATTAGAAATATAGGTATCTGATGATTCGATATATTCTGGAATTTTTACACGCTTTAATATTATCAGAAAAAAGCTTGTTGTACTCATATCAATGGTAAAAAACAATAAGTTGAGTAATGTTTGTTAAATATAGTCGGATACGTGTTTAATCAAATAATTGCTCATTGATATACTGATTATTATTTACTGATAGAACTGAGATTTATATACTCTTTGAAAATGACCATTCCAATTAAAAGGATCAGCAAAGAAAATTTGTATTTCCTGCAATTTTTTTTAATTAAAATTAGCAAAGCGCTTTTAGCATTAGAATATATTCAGTGTTTGTCTGCAATAAGTATAAGCGTAAATAAATTCAAAATGTCTTGAAAGTTACAAGTTTAAAAAAAAAAACAGAGAAACTTTTTACAAGTTACAATAAAAATTACAAATAAAAGAAAACCCATGCTAACTGCACTGTTTAGGATAGTATTCTAAATGGGAGGACCCTGAAACTAAACTAGTGTGGGGGAAGGAATGCTGACCACCGACCTTCATATTAAACTGGATGGCTGTGACTATGTCATAAGCCCTACTCCTCATTTAAAAATGTTGAAGTTTTGATTTACCAAAAACACAATTTCCTGATAAAAAAAAAGACACATATCTAGTACATAATTATAAAATGCATGTATTAAAAAGATTGTAAAACAAATCACAGAACCACTAAAAATAAAAAACTAATTATTAAAAATAAAGTTAAATTTAAAAATGGTTTTTTTTAATTTTTAATTCTGAGAATTTTTTTTGACAGTAATTTCTTCAGTTATTTTATGTTCAATGGCTAATGTTGTCACGTCATTTAGCCGATCTTCAGAAGGTAGTTGTAGAGCATAAAACATTTTTAATGAACTTTAATTTGGAGAAAGAAACTTTGTACCAAATTACAATAGAGCATAAGAACCTAATAGTATATTACATAACAAGAGTAGTAAGAAGCTAATTACATGCGAGCAGAAAAGATACACACGAGCCGCGTGAGCGGCGAGTGCCGTAATTTTACGAGAATGTAATTGCTCTTAAGTACATCTCGGTTAATGTACTATACTTTAACTTCAATCACAATTATACATTCATAATAACGAGAAGGCTTTTATATTCTATACATTTTTTAAAATATATTTAATTAATAAATATTGTAAATACAAATGCAAATAGTAAATTAACTGAAGACAATTTGTTTTATATACAAACATTTGTTAATTTGTAAATAATGAGCTTCATTTACAAAATTTACTTATTTCATAAAAAAAATTCTCCTTTTAAAACCTTCTGATTGCCATTTGAGGTATGCTTTTAATTTTGGGTACGTTTCCATATTCTATGTTTTATGTTAATGACAGAATAGATTGCCCTTAATAAAGAATATTTGAATTATTCCATAAGTTCCCCAAAATATGCCAAAAGCATATTCTCAGAAAATAAGTTTACATTAACAATTATTATAGGTGTTTTAACTTTCCTTAAATCCCATATAAAAACAAAAGACGATATGGCACCAAACAGAAAGTAGTTCCAAAAAATCCACCAGAAGTCGTTAGAAGGTGAGGTACCAGTTTGACCATTATAAGAGCTAGATAAAGCATGTTCTAACATCCACTTCAAGATCTTGCCATTAAATGATTGGTCAATCATTTGACAGGTTATTATACTAATGTTTATGGAGCATGACATATATTATATTTACAAACAAAATAATTGTATTTTATTTATAACTCTAATAATTTTGCAATATTATTTATTGTTGTTAGTTTAAATAATGCTTTTTTCATCTTTGTTGAGGTGTCTAGTTATTGTTGATCTAAGATATGAATGATGTACTGATGTCAAATGTTAATTTAGATATCAAAAGTAGAAGTGGGACGATCTGGTCGATGGAGAAATAAAATAATAAAAACGCTAGTAATTGCTGTTATAGGCTTTATAGATAAAGAAAAGAAAACGAATAAAGGTATTTTTAATTTTTGAAGTGTGTATGTGTCTACATTTTATTAGAATTAGCATTTCGGCTGTTAAGGCATCATACGGATATTACAAATGCAAACAAAAGCAATGGAATAATAATGGATAATAACTTGTTTTTTTTTTACATTTATAATGCAAGCTCTTGGCGAATACTAATAAAATGTCCACACTTAAGAAGACCTACCTTTCCTTTCGTTTTCCTTTATCAATCTGTGTATAGCTACACCAGAAACCTTCGATTTATTTTGTAAATCATTAAAATAGTATAAGTTAATGAATCTATTGAAAACAACCCTCTTCGTATATATAATAAAAAGTTTAATACAGCACTTATTCATATAGGTAATTAAGGTTTAAAGATTCAACATTTTTTTATCTACCCTTTTCATCAATTTGCCTTGTTAGAAGAACCACATTTTATTGCAATTAGGAGATTCCTCCATGTGAGATTGTTTAGGACTGGTAACTAAATAAGTATGTATCTTTGGAATGTGTTTATTAATTATTTAAAATGTGGCAGTTATAATTTAATACCTACTCTTCTGTAAACATAACATCAAAATGTCACTTAATACCTATTTTTTCAAAATCCATTTCAACAATATTTACAATTTTGTAGGAAAGAATACACACTATTTTCCTTATTTAATTATTGTTGTCTCGTACACTATAAAAATGATAAAACAAATAGTAATGTCCTCAGTTTGTTTTGATGAAATATATAAGTGGTTATTATTATAGTTATGTCGTAGTATTTTTCTTCTAATTCTAATTAATGAAAATTTATAAATTACTATTTACCATTACCATTTTTTACTTGATAAAGATAAAATTAACTGAATTAATTTTGTGACAGTTCGCAGTAATTATTTGTTTTCATTTGCAGTTCTTCACCTTCTACCGACCTCTGGTGGATTTTTTAGTACTATGCACTGTTTGGCGCCATATTTTAAAATGAGTTAAAACACCTAGAGAATGTCACTCATCGTGGATTTTTAAACGTCAGTCAGGTCAGTCCTTACAGCATATGAGACTAGAGGTGTTACTTAAATGGTTTTCTTATGTACTGAGGGAGTAACCCCTTCGGTGTTAGGAACACGACGCATTATGATTGGCGAGTTAGGAACAAGACGGTTTATGATTGGCAAATTTAAATAGCGCGCCTATTTGTGATAAATGACATTTCATTTGACGTTTTGTTTTCGTTTTTAAAAAGATCATTTTTATGTGGCTACCAAAGACAATTTGGACGAGGTGTCTCTTTGATAAACTGTTTATTTTTATTATGAGTGCATAAATGGTAAACATAAAAACGAACCCTTTCAAACCGTACGCCATTGAGAATGGAGTACCTACCCCTCTTTCCTCACGCCAAAAGTAATGACCCTGCTTATACCTAACAAAATACATTAAATGATATATCTAGTCTTATATGCTTTAAGGGTCAGTCCAAAAACTTTTAGTATACTATTTCATACCTTGCTCTTGATTTTGACAGGAGTAAGTTTTGCTATTTTTTAAGTATATCAAGAGGAGTCCCTTGAAATTCATTTTCACTCTCTGACGAAATCATTAATATGGCTAAACAAAACGATACATAATAGAAGATTTACTGTGGTGGTAAATTATTTAACATAACTTAATAGTCCAAAAGCCTAATAGAGTTCTCTTTTGTTACAATAATAATATGATTCTTTAACATAAATATATTGATTTTCGTTGAATTATAGGATAGTTTCATTGAAGAAATTAATAATCTTGAAATAAGATCAGGCTGTTCTTGCTTTTTAATAGGGTTCTCACTGGTACCTATCCACCGAAAAATATTTTTCGAAATTGTTTTTATTTAATATACCAAATTCCTCTGTCCTCTGAGGTGTCCCACCTATAATTAAAAAAAAAAACATAATTTTATAACTTCAAAACCTAAATGGAACATAAAAGTTTGTCCTACTAAGATAAGAAAAGTACAATCCGGGGTTTTATAAATGACTGGATTCGGGAACAACATATCAACTATTGGGGAAGCACCCCAAAACAGGCACATGGAAAAGCCTTCATAGGCAGACCATGTCCCAAAAGAACTGGAGAACTACTCTTAATGAATAGGAACCAGTTGAAAGTGATAACAGGGTTCATGACTGGGCACGTCCCAGTAAAGGGACACTTGAACAAAATTGGCATGTACAATGGTGAACTCATGTGCCGACTATGTCACAAGAAACCAGAAACGGCCAAACACATACTGTGCGAATGCGAAGCTCTAAATCGCAAAAGACAGGCTCTTTTTGGACAACCCCAGGTTGATCCAACAACGTATAGAACCCACTCACCCAAGGATCTGTACAAACTTGTACAAGGTTCAAAGGTGATAGAGTGGGTACTATGAACTAACATGGGGTAAAACACAATAAGCCAATAGGCTTCAGTGTTATTCGGAGACACATAGTCAGACGAGCCCAGGAAAAAAAAAAAGATAAGAGGTCGTATCTACAAAATGAACATTTTTAGTAAATGTGGGTAGGTACATAAGTACGTCCTTTTAGACTTCGCAAATAAGTTTTGCATATTTTACTAACCTTTTCTTATAATTATAGTAAATAATTTCTAATGCAAATAGGCCTTTAATATTTTGTGTAATAATAAAATAAAATATAAGCTTATTAAATTTGTAAGAATCTTGAAATAAGAATTTTCGTAGATACGACCTCTTGTCTTAGCAAGGCAGAAGTCGTCTTTCCAAATAGTCGTCATCCAGCATCATATATTTTTTTTACTTCTATTCCAGTTTGTTTCGTGTTCTTATGATTATAAATTTACTTATATATAATAATACCTAACAAGAACTGAACTAAATATGCTCACATTTAAATATTGGTATCAGGTCGCTGAGGCACCATTCATTTAACAAATGTTCCATTTCAATTTAATTTATTCATACACTTATTAATTATCACAAAGAATTTTTAACAAAAAGTAAAACGCAACCCTAACAATACGATGCAAACATGTTAGAAAATGGACAATAGGATGAACACGTGCTAATGCCAATTTGCCAGATTCTCTATAAATGCGTTGTGTCTCTGACTTCCGAATAATAAGTATCACATCTCAACATGTGCCAGTCATTTATCTACCGTATCAGTGCAGGGGTTGCATTTTAAAATAAGTTTCAGCTGGCAACACCGTGCAGTGAATTTGTACTAGCTAATCTTTTCTGAAGTACATAGGTTTTTGATTCGAATTGTTTAATTATTGTTCTGAAATTTAAATGCTTTGAATCGAATCCTTTTATAACATTGAAACAAGTACGCAATAGTCGGTTTTAAGAGCATATCATACTTATAATAAACGTAAGAGCTTTCTTGGATTAATTCACAATTCTATACTCGAATGAAATAATTTATTCTCATATTAATTATTATAACTCTTAAATTACAAGATTATGCCCATACTTCACTGAACATTAATTTTTTTATTGTATCAAGAAATATTATTTGAAGCAAACTCTGCTTTATTTCAAACAAACGTAATCTTTTAAGAGTAAAGCTTTTCTTGAATGTAGATAATAATTTTTTTCTGTGTGTATAACTACCTGCAGGGTGTTTTGCTTTAAAAAGGTAAAGGTTTGGTCAGCCTTCTATTTATGAAACACCCTGTATATTTAAGAATAATTGGGAAATATCGTCATATAACTTTTATATTAATGTTTTTTTAGTATTTCCAATAATATAACAGCTATCGATTTCGTAAAAAAATTATTGCTTAGCAACCCTGTAATATTTTGAAGAAAAATTCTAGGATTGAGTACAGTATTTTCCAACCATTCTTAAACTGAAATAAAATACAGGGTGTTTAATTTAAAAAATATACAATTTTATTTGACATGCAAACACGCAACACCTTGTATATCCAAAACTATTTTTAAAATACGTATTTTTTATATTCATATAACTTTTATTTGAAACTTGTTTGCGTGTCTATAACACAAATTGAAATATTGAACAATTAGGCACTAATGGGACACCCTGTATATAGAAAGTAGCTCATTTCCAGAGCTTATAACTTTTAAACAAATCTTAGAAACGTGCGGTTTTTGCTGATATGTGTTATTTCGCTATAAATTTTGTAACGTGATACTTGATATATTATCTATTTGTTATAGTGTGTTTAAGCTCAATTGATTTTGGTAGTGGGTCAGGTTATTAAATAACTCGAATTACTTTGAAAAAGAAGTTGGGAACCACTATATTTGAAACTTACTATACTTGACTTTAGATTAGTGATAAAAATATAGAAAATCACTAACCACTAACCACAGGAGGTAGTAATATAAGGAGTGATTTGCATGGAATTCTCGGCCTTCTTCAAAGGGATTAGGGATCCTAATTCTTAATTCTGGACTTGGAACGATATTGTGTCGATTTTCTATAGGTGAACCAAACCTCGGTCTTCAGATTGCAACAAACTCTTAGGTATAAAAACCATAAAACTTATAGATATAAATTCACATAAACTTGATATAGATCCAAATAAACCGTCTAGATATAAATCTCCATAAACTTCTAGATATAGATCCCAATAAACCGTTTAGATACAAATCTCCATAAACCGTCTAGATATAGCCAATGCTAAAAAGAAAAGGTTAAAATGTTAAGAGAGGAAATAGGAAATTAAAACAGGATTTAGATAAAATGCTTTTAACTAATAAATGAACAATTTAAAACTATTAAGTGAATAATTTCACAGAGACTAAAATTAATATGAAAAGGAAAAATCTTATTTAATATATTTAAACATAGTAAAGCATAATCTCTTATTCCAAACAAAATAATATATAAAATTATATAAAACGAACATGTGATATCCATTGTTGATATTGAGGTTATGTACAATATTTGACATTTTAATTAGGAAATCTTTGTACAAAATATATATATTTTCAACAATATATCAGTATTAAAGCTTACCTTATGAAATCAGAAGGATTATTAGAATATTAAAAATCAATTAGTGCATCGGATGTCCAAGATATATTAAAATTCAAATCAACTTGATCCGTTGACATCGAAATTAAAAATAAATCTCACAAGGCGAATAAAAAAGAAGACGACAAATGACATTTGAGTAGAGGGGAATGTGTCAAAATAGCGAATAACGGTTCCAACCATTACAGTTTTGCTTCAGTGACACAAAAATTATGTATTACCTATGCAGGGTGTGTTTTTTAAAAATCTCCTGTTTTAAATTCACCGTAACCAAATTTTATCAAATGAAAAGGGGCTACTTTTCATTGGGACACCCTGTATTTCTTTCATTCATTTTTATATCACCTGGAACATAGCTAGCCCCATTTTAATTAATGAATCCCGAATTGTGATAGATCGTAGATCATATAGATTGACCTAATCCTAGTTTTATTCAAGAACACGTTATATGTGACACATTTTGTTAAAAGAACACGTTTGGGTATCGTGACAATAAGGTCGGAAATAAAAATATACTTTTTTTTTTAGCGAGTAGAATAGAAAACAATCTTATCCCTTCTAAATATTGAGATATTAGATAAAATATACAACTTTAACTATACTTTCGTGTATCTGAAAGTTCTGAAGTAGTAGCAGAAGAGTAAAAAAGCGCTAAAAGGCACACTTGAACTTCAGGAAACAAGAAATCAAAATAAACACCCGAAACCATCTACTAATTCTCTTAAACTCCGCCGTTCCCAATGGAAAAATTGCATTATTCCCATAGAAAAGAAAAGGACTCGGTTCTCTTTCCCTTCCTCTCCCTATTCCCGACGTCCTTCGAATTCACTTACTTCATACACAGTTATGCTTTTAGCGGACTCGAGCTTTTATTCCGGCCAAGGGGAGAATTCTCCGTCCCTCAGACTCCCCTCGCATCACTCTCTCCACTGTTCGTAAACCCGAGACACATACACATTGGGAACCGAATAAATATGGGATGTGTGTCACTGCACTTATTCAGTGTCACGTTGGGGATTTTTTTACTAAACCTTAAATATATGTTGCTGTTTTCGGTAGTTTCATCAAGAAGGAACGAGATAAGAGAAGATATAAGACAATAATATATACTATCTAGTGCTTATGTATGCAGATGTATATCAGACACTTTTGAATTTCATGCTTGGCATATTCTATTTTAATTGCATATATTTTTGCATACGTGAGATCTAAACCTGAATACGTAAGTATTGTATGAAGTACATTGTGTCAAAATTAAAAGTCAACATTGGTATAAATTAAACGAAGTCTTTTATGTATACAGGGTATCCAGAAACTCTCCTGCAAAATGAAAACACCGAAATCTAAAGACGATTTTATATACCAATTTGGGCCAAAATCATAAAAACGATGAAGGCATACAACGAGGAGGCGAAGTTTGGTATTCAGAAAATAATAAAAAGATATCCATTTACTCAAAAATGAGGAAATAGACTTTTAATGACAATGTGTAAAAATGAAAGTAGTAAATTCAGAAATAACTATATAGGATACCGAAAAAGGCAGCAAGGTATTTTCTTTGAAACGAATATTTTAAATGGCAACGTAGATTGAGTGATCTATCAGGAAAAAGCTTATTTTTAGTTTGATCGGTCTTTCTACTATTTTCAGTAGGATTTTGTAAACAGGTATTGTTTACTTCCTTTCTTTGCAAAAGTAATATAAATATTACTCCTTGACCTTCTTGGAGAACTAACTTGAAATATTTATCATCTTTACCATTCAAAAACCGATACCAGCCTTATTTCTTGCCAAATCCAATTAGAAATTATTTGTAGGCTCTAGGACACAGTTTGCTTCCTGTTTTTTTTATTGGAATATTAACATATTATGCATTTTGTTCAAAGTATGGTAAATGGCCTATCTTTGGTTTCATTCAAAAAAAAAAACATTTCAAAGGGAGTTCTTTTTTATTAAATACATATACATATACAGAGTGAGAAATGCACTCCTTCAAGAAGCTACCAGAGAAATCGGTGTGTGTCGGCTGAGTCATAGATAAAGAAATTCCGGAGATTCTAGACTCTCGAGAATGTACAAGTGCTGGCTTTATACAAATAGCGCGAGTTTGTCGGTAAACCTTAATTTTCAATATAAGTGTTGTATAGTAAAGATAAATTAATTAGTACGTTATACCTAAATAAATTATAAATAAACTGTTTTTAATAAATAAACTATTTTAAAATAAACAATCGTTACGCACATAATAAAACATGTACTGCGTTTAGTAAATAAATATGTTTGTGGAGCAACCAGATGGGTCAAGATTTCCAACAAATTAGTCATAAACACATGATAAATATTATATTTATGACGAAAGCACAAAAGCTAAACTTAAATTAACACTAACATAAGTGAAACTAAAAAACACGCGCTCTCAAAATAATTTAGATATAAAGGTGGATTTTTTCAAAAACACAAAATTTCTTTCTTTTTATGGGACAAAATTTTTTAATATATTACCAAAACCTTTAAAGGAAATAAATAATTATAAAAAATACAAAAAAGAAATAAAAAATTATTTATATAAACACCCTGATAAATTCGAAATAATTCAGTATACATACACCCAGTGGCGGCTCGTCGTAATTTAAAATGGGTGTTCACTTTTTCCAATAATTTTATCATTATTTGTAAGTTCGGTTCAAAACCTTATACAAATGTAGTTATTATTATCAATATCATACTGTTTTCAAGCACTACAACTATTAATGAATAAATAAATTAATATTTTAGTTATTGTAATATTTGTTTTTAATACGTTGAAAACAATCTCTAAACATTATTAGTTAGTCAACTGACTTTTCTTCATATTTTGAGATTATTTTTAAATGTAGAAAGCTTGACATTGATTTTTGTGTAAAAACATTATATGAAACTTTACCTACCATTTTTCAGTTTTTATTGTAAATTTAATCATTTTTATAATTTGTCACACATGTTAAATAAAATAATATATTTTTTAAATACCCTTTATTGGAAAAACAAGTAAACTAAAATGTGTATTTTATAAGATCAGTCCCATCACAATACATAATATTACACAGATTCAAACTAGAAACTAAGTCGCCCCGGAGCGCCACGGCAAATAATAATAATAGCCGTCCCTTTCCCCGGACAAGCTCAGCTTTTGGGGTTAAAATTCACTCGTAAGGGGGTGAATTAGGGAGAGTATTATTATTATTATTATTATTATAATATTATTATTATTATTATTATTATTATTATTATTATTAATTATTATTATTATTATTATTATTATTATTATTATTATTATTATTATTATTATTATTATTATTATTATTATTATTATTATTATTATTATTATTATTATTATTATTATTATTATTATTATTATTATTATTATTATTTTTTTTTTTTTCTCCTTCTCAGGGTTGTTGATAAATTGGGATTCTTACGGAATCAGTCAATTAATCAGGCTTTAAATTTTTTCAAGTGTGAGTTGTGCGACTTTTATTCATTGGCAGGTAAGTTCAGAGTTTTTCTCACAATACGACAAGTTTCTAGTAAAACTGACTTTTGCATTGTTGTGAAGATATTTTTGTCAGTGATGTTTATTTGTTTTAGGTACGACTCCAACTTCTTCGAAACCAGACCAGTAGCTGAAATTACTATGGGAATTATGGTAATACTTTTTAGTTTATGTATACTTTTATATTCTTCGGCCAATTCGAAGTATTTATTATTTTTTTCCTTTTCTGCCTTTTCTAGATTATGATCGTTGGGGTGCGTGATGTCGATGAAGAAGCCCACTTTCTCCTTTTTTCTTACAAAGACGATGTCAGGTCTATTGCTGGATACTGGTTTGTCGGTCTGTATTGGCGTATCCCAGTACAGAAGGTATGTATCACTTTCTAGGACCGGGAATGGAACATACTTAAAATATTGTATTATTATTATTATTATTATTATTATTATTATTATTATTATTATTATTATTATTATTATTATTATTATTATTATTATTATTATTATTATTATTATTATTATTATTATTATTATTATTATTATTATTATTATTATTATTATTATTATTATTATTATTATTATTATTATTATTATTATTATTATTATTATTATTATTATTATTATTATTATTATTATTATTATTATTATTATTATTATTATTATTATTATTATTATTATTATTATTATTATTATTATTATTATTATTATTATTATTATTATTATTATTATTATTATTATTATTATTATTATTATTATTATTATTATTATTATTATTATTATTATTATTATTATTATTATTATTATTATTATTATTATTATTATTATTATTATTATTATTATTATTATTATTATTATTATTATTATTATTATTATTATTATTATTATTATTATTATTATTATTATTATTATTATTATTATTATTATTATTATTATTATTATTATTATTATTATTATTATTATTATTATTATTATTATTATTATTATTATTATTATTATTATTATTATTATTATTATTATTATTATTATTATTATTATTATTATTATTATTATTATTATTATTATTATTATTATTATTATTATTATTATTATTATTATTATTATTATTATTATTATTATTATTATTATTATTATTATTATTATTATTATTATTATTATTATTATTATTATTATTATTATTATTATTATTATTATTATTATTATTATTATTATTATTATTATTATTATTATTATTATTATTATTATTATTATTATTATTATTATTATTATTATTATTATTATTATTATTATTATTATTATTATTATTATTATTATTATTATTATTATTATTATTATTATTATTATTATTATTATTATTATTATTATTATTATTATTATTATTATTATTATTATTATTATTATTATTATTATTATTATTATTATTATTATTATTATTATTATTATTATTATTATTATTATTATTAGAATGAAGATATGGCATACTAAATTATAATTTTCACAGTTTAACAGACTCCCCTTAACCCCCATTTTCAATATATTTTCAGAATCGGCTTCATCCTCTTGTAGAGCTTGATTTTTCCAAAAATTTCAAGTTGATATTATTGTTTGTTTTTGTGTTAGATTTATTTTAAATATTTCAACCCCCCTTGACCCTGTCACTTTTATTAAATTTTTTTTTTTTCACAATCAATAGGCCTCATCTCCGTATAGAGCTTGATTGATTTCTACTAAAAATTTCATGTTGATATCGCTTTTCATTTTTGATCAGATTTGTTTTTTTTTTTCAAAATTAAAGGGCTTATTCTCCTTATAGAGCTTGATGTTTGCTAAAAATTTCAAGTTATCATTTTTCGTTTTTGAGTTAAATTTTTTTTTATATTTTAACCCTCCCTAACTCCCCTATTTATTTAGAATTTTTTCAAAATAAATCTTTTTATACAATTTCATTTTTACTACACATTTCATGTTGATATCGCTATTCGTTTTTAATTTAGGATTTTTTTTTAATTTCAACCCATCCTAACCCCCTATTTTTAAACAGATTTTTTCATAAACAATAGGCTTGGTTTTTGCCTTAAATTTTTAAGTTGATATCATTTTTCGTTTTTGACTTATTGTGCAGACAAAAACCGTGACATCGGACAAAGTAAACCTATAATACTATTTACAGACTACTATGTGAAGAGCAGAACAATAATATAATCAAGGCTAAAACAATAACATAATAGCCTACAAAATGGGTATACTAAAAGAATAATAAAGTCAAAGAGTTGAAAATTATTTAATACGTATATCAGTAGTTCGGAGATAAACTGTGCTATCATTCTAGGCAGCTTTTCAGTAGAGCAGACTGAATGTTGATTGAACACTTTTCGTGTTCTATATTTACATATAATAATTATATTTCGACAAGAAATTCAGTTGGCCCCAATTATTGTCACAATATGTATTGTTTACTAATAATCTAACTATTAAAATTTTTATTTTAATATACATGAATTGTTGGTTTTTGTAACATATTTCTATGTTCTGATAACAAATTTTCTATGTCTTATACCTCCAACATGCCTCTATAAATAATACGACTAACTTGAGACTTAAATAGTTTTGTTTAACGTTTAACTTGTAAGTTTATTAAACATTGAACATAGTGTTCTTTTTTTAAAGTCAACTTATATTGTGGCATCACTGTACATGGTATAGAATACCCCTGAAAAGGTCTAGATGAACCGATTTTAAAAATAAAACCTTTATAAAACTGCACTGTCTACATAGTTTACCTCCTAGATAGATATTGGTAAATATTTAATTTAGTCTTCATGATATAGGTACATACCTAACATAGACACAACTATTAAGTTTCTTGAATTCATTTAGGCCAGTGCAATATTTATATTTTATATCCTCTTTAAAAAAACTGTGATGTAAGTTTATCAAATCCTCAGTGATATATCAGTCTGACACTGTTTATCAATACCTCTGGCTTTTATTCTATAACTTCAAGGGACAACCTACAAAATAAACAATTATTCATATAAAATTGTACTAGGGTCAAGAAATTTGGAAATAAACATAACCTCAACAAATAATAGTAATTTTTTACCTGTGACGATTTATTAAATTCGCAGTTTTATTTAAACCTAATTTTCAATACAATTCACAATTAAAATTGTCTTATGTTAATTTTTAGAATTTGACAGCTTGATTGGAAAATTAGTTGGAAATGTTGGTAGGTAGAGACGGAATAAGGACTATTTTGTGAAGGCCCTTTGCGTCATGTTTTGATTAATTTTAAGTTAATAATTTTAAGTTAATAATTTTATATTTGTAGATTGACGGAATAAAAATGTTTTTATATCATTTAAACCGCGCTATTCTAAAAAAAATGCCATTTATTATCATCAAAACTAACTAGCTCGAGTTTGCATATGCCGTAAAAGAGTAATGCACAAGTGCAGACACGTTTAGTACCGTCATTGCTTCTCTTTATCTATGATTTGAAGGATTGGTATGGCCCGCCCTACTGTGTGACGTCACGTTGTGCGTTGCGCAAATTAGGCTGATTTAAGTCATTTTATGACTGTTTAACTACGTTTTCAGCGATATGTTATCGTGTGATATCACTTTTTAGCTAAACATTTTCAAGAACGCTTCTCACTCCTTCTGACTCACTTATAGAAGCTCACCATGAAAACGCGATTAGCCAGAGCGCAGTGGCGTAACCAAAAATAGATATTAACACGTTTGAAAACAATAAAATTATTAAAATTGAATTAATATTTTTATGTTATTTATTTTAAAATAATGTGTTTTAATGAAATGTAACTGAATGTTCACTGCAGTGAACCAATGGAGAAACCGCCCCTACATACACCATAAAATACACCTCACAATAACCAAATCATTATATACACATTTTTTTTTATTTGGTGTCATCGGCATCAACTGCTAAGGCGTGTCCTGTGTAGGCTTTGTTACTGTTTACCAGCGCCACTTTAGGAACAGCACTGTTAATTAGAACCCAACAGTGAATGGTCGAGGGGAATCCTACCAAGGCATCAGAATTAATTTTAAATAATTAAATTAAATGAAAAAATTCCGGCTAACGGTGGGATTCGAACTTGGGGCCCTTGAATCCACAGGCAGAGACTCTACCACTGAGCCACCCACCCCCTCCAAATCATTATATTATTATTAATTAAAAATGTATACATTATATTATAATATACCTTCTATTAAACAAATCTCCTTGCTCTGAAACCGAAAACGTCTGCCAACATTCATTCTCTCTCTCCCCTTAGTTGAATTCTCTTTATTTACTTTAGTTGTATTAATGTTATTTTCTAATTCTCATATAAACACTATCCGATTTATTACACATAACATTTTTATACCTCATAATATTGTACTGGACAAGACAGTCAACTATACCTAGCAAGGGTATAATATTGTGAGGTAATTTTTTCTCTTGCTGCATTATAAAAAAAATCTGATGTGTCCAACACATGACTTTCCTATCTAGTTATTACAGGCTTTTTCCGGTTATACAACCTATTGCAGCACCACTATAAATGTTTAGAAGAGGATAAACTAAATATATACATTTTCCACATACATCTACCTCGAAACATTTTTCTATAGATATTCATTGAAAACGAAAATACTGAAAAATTTTAATTTAGCCCTTTTCCTACAATTCTTCCATTACGGTCCATTTTAGAAAAATCATGTATAAACAAAAATTATAGAGATCGATATCGCAAACAACTTTTATTTCAACAATTTTCATAAAAATCAGAATTTTGCACATTTTGTCAAATTTCTCGAATACGGACCATTTCAGGAAATTTTTACATGAAGCAAAAATTATAGATAATATTATTAGAAGTAACTTTTATTTGAACAATTTTTTTCTCCAAACATAAATAACATATATTCCATAAAATATAAAAACGGCCTACCATAAAGTACCCCCCAGATGTTCCGACTTTGTCCAAAATCTAATCATTTCACGTCAGGCCGAAATAAAACTTAAGTTTAAAATTTAATGTTTTTTTCTTTATCCGTTTTTGAGTTTTCTTCAAATTTCGAACTTTACACATTTTCTCAAATATCTCGAATACGGTCCATTTTAGAGAAGTTATGTATGGGATAAAAATTATTGAGAATTATATTACAAACAACTTTTGTTTAAACAATTTTTATAAAAAAATATTTTTTTACATTTTGTCAAATTTCTCGAATACGGACCATTTTAGGAAAATTTTGTATAGAACAAAAATTATAGATAATATTTTAAGAAAATAATTTTCTTCCCCAAACGTAAATAACAGATAATTCCATAAAATATAAAAATGATCACCTATAAAGTACGCCCCCAGATGTTCCGACTCTGCCCAAAATCTAATCATCTCATTGGACGCTGGAACAAAGCTTAAGTTTAACATTTGGTGTTTTTCTGTGTATCGGTTCATGAGTTATGCGACACACAGACACACACACACACACACACACACACACACACACACACACACACACACACACACACACACACACACACACAGACACACACACACAGACACACACACAGACACACACAGACACACACACAGACACACACACAGACACATACACAGACACACACACAGACACACACACAGACACACACACAGACACACACACAGACACACACACAGACACACACACAGACACACACACAGACATCATCACGAAAATAGTCAAAACGGATTCAGGGGACCTCAAAACGTAAAAATCCGTTGAAAACTCAAGGTCGAAAAAAATCATGATTCCTATACTTTCCTTATATCTGTATACAGATAGGAAAGTAAAAATTAGTGTAACCTATATTGAATAAATTAAATTGAATGAGACTATTACCTTAAAACAAATATTGACCTACTTATAGGTGACAAATGGCAGGTGCACGAAAATTAATTTGAATCGAGAATAGCTGGTAAAATTTTAATTAATAAACACTATTATTTAAAAATTTACCAAAATTATTAACTGAAGTATAGGGAATACTTAACTCAAATGAAACTTTAATTAAAGTATTTTTAAATGGTAATATAAAATACAGGGTGGTTCAATTAAAAAAAAATGAGAAAATGATATATTTGAGGTTTTACTAACCTGTACCGATATGTTTTGAATTGAAGAAAGTAGTACATCGGAATAAAGTGTTGACTAATATTGAAAACCTTCTACGGCAAAAAAATTGATTTTTAAAATATTTACTTTAGTTGACTTATGTATTCACTTGTGTACATATCTCATTTTGTTTTTCCCTTAATTTTCCGCAACCTAATAATTAAGAGTTTTCACAATGTAACATGTTAAAAGTCAGGAATGAAAATTTATAATCGAATTTAAAATAAAGTCGTCGCTGGTAACTTCTATTGACATCCCGTTACCCGGGCCTTAATGATAATAAATAGACTCGCAAAGCATCAAAAGGAGTTAGTTACAGGACGATCGGTAACTCGGGGCCGAAATTCAATTACCCAACGCAAAGCACTCTCGACTTTGCAATTAGAGGACAACAGGCCCTTATTAGGTTATGCCCAATGTCCTTAATACGCTTTAGTCCTTTAGAAGCTGTTCGCTACTACTATACAGCTACACCACGGCACGAAATGTATAGTGCGGTGCGTACGCGAGGAAGGGCTAAAATTGGCTCTAATAGTGTTTGTTTCTTTACATTATCCTGGTATATTGATATTAGGATGTGACGGTAATCGAATTAAGGTCCAAAAGGGGTGCACAGTCACGATGAATATGTAATACAAAAGATGGAAAAATATTTGCGGGATAACAAGGGAGGCATCAAAGATGATAGGATAAATCGTAGGTAGGTATTTCTATCAAAATTGATCCTTTTAAAGTCGATTCTTACTACACGTTTCATAATGGATATCCCTCAAAATCTTTTTTTTTTTTTTTTATTTTCAAAGTCTTTGGTATAATTTAATAATTTTTAAATACGGTGGATACTAAATAAGTCTCCGTAAAATGAGTAATTTCAAACACATTTGCCTTATTTAGTTTGCCAGGGACGGACTAGCTTTAACACAATAATGCTAATATTTTTTACACACTGGACGATAAAGACACAACAATAATACTTTTGAGCAGCTTAAATCTTGAACTAAAAAAAGGTACTCCAGTTATAAATTACAAAACGGAACTTTTATTTTTTTAAATTTTATTAAGTTAAAATACACTTAAATGGATATCTAAGATAACTCTGGACTAAAACCTACACTAAAGCTACCAAGTACCAAGTAACTTTTATTTGAAGAATTTTCTTCTCCAAACGTAAATAACAGATATATTCTATAAAATATAAAAATGACCACCTATAAAGTACCCCCCAGATGTTCCGACTATGCCCAAAATCTAATCTGTTCATTAGACGATGGAATAAAGCTTAAGTTTAAAATTTGGTGTTTTTCTGTATATCGGTTCATGAGTTATGCGACACACACACACACACACACACACACACACACACACACACACACACACACACACACACACACACACACACACACACACACACACACACACACACACACACACACACACACACACACACACACACACACACACACACACACACACACACACACACACACACACACACACACACACACACACACACACACACACACACACACACACACACACACACACACACACACACACACACACACACACACACACACACACACACACACACACACACACACACACACACACACACACACACACACACACACACACACACACACACACACACACACACACACACACACACACACACACACACACACACACACACACACACACACACACACACACACACACACACACACACACACACACACACACACACACACACACACACACACACACACACACACACACACACACACACACACACACACACACACACACACACACACACACACACACACACACACACACACACACACACACACACACACACACACACACACACACACACACACACACACACACACACACACACACACACACACACACACACACACACACACACACACACACACACACACACACACACACACACACACACACACACACACACACACACACACACACACACACACACACACACACACACACACACACACACACACACACACACACACACACACACACACACACACACACACACACACACACACACACACACACACACACACACACACACACACACACACACACACACACACACACACACACACACACACACACACACACACACACACACACACACACACACACACACACACACACACACACACACACACACACACACACACACACACACACACACACACACACACACACACACACACACACACACACACACACACACACACACACACACACACACACACACACACACACACACACACACACACACACACACACACACACACACACACACACACACACACACACACACACACACACACACACACACACACACACACACACACACACACACACACACACACACACACACACACACACACACACACACACACACACACACACACACACACACACACACACACACACACACACACACACACACACACACACACACACACACACACACACACACACACACACACACACACACACACACACACACACACACACACACACACACACACACACACACACACACACACACACACACACACACACACACACACACACACACACACACACACACACACACACACACACACACACACACACACACACACACACACACACACACACACACACACACACACAGACATCATCGCGAAAATAGTCAAAACAGGGCACCTCAAAACGTAAAAATCCGTCGAAAACTCGAGGTCGAAAAAAATCATGATTCCTATACTTTCCTTATATCTGTATACAGATAGGAAAGTAAAAATGATTAATTATTATGCAAAGATAATCTATTTATATCATAAAAGAGTCTATTATGTTCACAATCAATATCAATATCAATATCAATATCGATGAAATGACTTGTTTTCGTTTAAAATGGTTTTTTGCATTGGTTTACACTGATAAAAATATTTTTTGTTTCTATGATTTTTTAACATTTACCGATTTAAATAAGAATAAATTATGAGTGTGCTAATGTCGGTTGACAATAGTGTTGAAATTTGCGTTTTTTTTGTTATTTATCTTATTAATTAATAAAGTAGTAATGGAATTTACGTTTAATAAATATTTTAACATGCATTTAATGTATGAGTTTGCATCTTATAATGCCTTAGAGGCCAGAAGGCTTTATGAAGAACGATTTCCAAATCGAAGAATTCTTGATAGAAAAACCTTTGAAAGAATGGATCGTCGTTTGAGAGAAACATGTAAAAAAATACGGTGTTTTATTTGTTACTTGCGCTTACCAAATAATATAAATTTAATATAAAGTACCGGAAATAATTTTAAGAAAGTTTGGCAAAGCCAGTCACAATTGTGAAATTTAAATGGATCGCGGCGAAAATATTTTAAATGTCGTAGAAGATGATCCTTCTACAAGTTTCCGAAAATTGGCTGATCAGTTAAATTGTCTAAAATCGACGGTCTCTAGAATCCTTAGAAAGCAACAATTATATCCCGTTCACATTTCACCTTCAGTCCATGCGCTTCATCCCGAAGAGTTTCTGCAGAGGATCGAATATTCTAATTGGCTTTTAGATCGCCACAGAAACGATGCAAATGTTTTGAGTTCAGTTCTGTTTACGGCATCATAAACTCCCATAATTTGCATTTGTGGGCAGAAGGAAAATCCGCATGCTTTTATTGTAGCGCATCATCAGCATCAATTTGAGCTCGTCAACGTGTGGGCCGGAATCATCGGGCAAAATTTAACTGGGACATTTGTATTGCCAAGAAGGTTAACTGGAGAACTTTATTTGGAATTTCTTTAAAACAACTTTCAAGAACCTTTAGAAGATTTACCTTTGGCAATACGGTGTGATATGTGGTTCATAAATGATGGGGCCCCACCACATTTTAGTCAAGTAGTTCGAGAATAACAGGAACTTCGGAAATTGATGGATAGGAAGAGGAGGACCAGTTCCTTGGCCACCTCGATTACCTGACCCAAAATCCCATATATTGTGGAGCGTCCAATAATCTTAAATTCTTAGAGCTAAAGGAATACATTCGATTAGAAACTGCTCATATCAAATTGAAATTCAAAATAAGAAAATTAGAAAGAAAAAAGATTTTGTAACAGTGATAACTATTTTAAAAGAAAACACGTAAATTTATCGATATTGATAGAGGGTATCTTTTTTTAGTTTAAGTTTTAAGATGTCAAAAAATATTGTTATGTCTTATACAGGGTGTAAAAATTATTAGCATTATTGTGTTAAAGAGAAAGAGGGAAAGAACGATAGAGCTGCACTTCAATTTAAATGGATTTAAAGGGCTTTAAAGGGATAACTGAAAAGAAAGAACTCCAACGTAAGATCAGGTGTACGATCTATAGTTGGTAAATATGTAACCGCGAAAATATCTAATTTATATATCCAATTTCACTCTTTAGCGACACTAAATTGTTTAAATAATTAAGAAAAATATCAGCATGAACCACTTAGAGCGCCTAAATTATTCATAGGAACAGATGCGGCCACATTAGGTCCTTTTTCGTTCGTTTCCTCCCTTGTCCTTTACAGTTTTTTTACCAGGCACCCCTTCTCACCCTCACAACGCAATTATGTAACATTTCTACGTCATTACACCTCCGGAGTTGTTCACACCTCGAGTGAGGCTAATCAAATTATAAGTCCATTGATATCATCATGACATGTATGCTCATATGGTTTTAATTTATACAGGATGTAGATAGGTACACTAGTCTGAACATATAAGTTTGTGTATACGCTTTCTTTGAGAAACTATGAAACCAATCTAATGCTATTAACTGTTTAAGCACAAAAAAAAGTTTTTTTTCATGCAATAAATTCTTTAAATTGATAATAAATAATAAAGTTATAATAATTTAAAAAGTTCACTTTTAAATCAGTTATTTAAACATTCTGTTTTTGCGCCATTTACCGCGTCATAATGAAGCGCCTATTTCTATTGGTCACTAAAGAAATTGTGGTACCATAAGACATAAGGTGCGTTCAATGAGGCATAGCGATCCCATACGTTACCAATCACTTTCGATCTGCGATAGATATCGCTTCGTATCCATCCGTATAATTTCGGAGCGAATTATGGTTTTTTTGAGAGAAAAACCGTTTTTAAAAAAACTCTTTAATTCCTGAACTACAACTCTAATGTATGAAAAATATCTGAAGAATAATGAAATAAGCAAGTAACATATATTTATAACTTTTAAAGTGCTGACTAAGATAAAGATAAAATAATATTTACTATGCTAATTCTATACATATAACTCCTCCCCTCCTAAGCTGAGAAGATCAGGGACTGATTCTTCGAAGTTTCTAGATTATATTCTTAATTCTAATTATATTTCTTTATTTTCTTCATTTGTAGATTTTCTTGCTTCTTTTCGGTGAAGACATATCTTCAATTGTATTTCTTTTCTTCTTTTCCATATTAAATAACTGGCAAGGCATAACATTATAATTATAATAATTGATATTGATTTAGTTTTATAAGGATTGTCTATTACTTCTTTTACTGGTTTTAGACTTTTATCAAGTTTACTTATTTCATATAAATTTTCAAAATTGACTTTAGTTATATTAGCTTTTTGAAATTGAATTGGCGTCTTTATATCTTCTATTTCGAATTTTGGTAAAATCAGAGGCGTTCCTTGGACGTGGTTAATATAATTTTCTTCATTAATCTCTATATTACACTTTTTAGGAATTTTTATTAAGACTGGTTTCCCAATTTTCAAATATTGATTGGATTCGCACGTTGAAAGTATTTTTTCAGGTTTTGAGGGCATAAATAGGACTTCGTCTCTTGTGATTTGTTGACTAATTGATTGTTTAATGCTTATATCTAAAAATTGGCAATTATTTGGTATATTTCCATCTAATAGTTGAAGGGTGCAATCATCTTTAGTAATATAATTTTCTTGATAATAGTATATTTTTTCTACTGTTGGACATTCATCTTTTTCGAATTGGACTTTGGTTTTCTTCCGTGCCAAATAAGGGTAACAAACATTTTGTCATTTTGGATAATAGGATAAAGGTGATAAAATTCATAAGAAACAGGTTTCAAAATAGGAATATGAATAGCAAACATTAGTTTTGTTTTAGTAAATGTTACTTGTGTACCTAGAATTTGATAATATGAAAGAATATTTTGAAATTTAAGAATTTCATTTTCTTTATATAATTTCGATAAATATTGTATTAATTCTAAAATTTCTTCAATAGAAATTATTGAATTATGTAATGTATTTAACTTTGAAAATGATATGGCATTTTCTAAATTATCAAGTT
Organism: Psylliodes chrysocephalus; assembly: GCA_927349885.1. Taxonomy (NCBI): domain Eukaryota; kingdom Metazoa; phylum Arthropoda; class Insecta; order Coleoptera; family Chrysomelidae; genus Psylliodes; species Psylliodes chrysocephalus. Next base: position 80,061,656 of record OV651813.1, on the reverse strand, counting down.
ATTATGGTTTGACAGTCTAAGTTAATTATGGTTTTTTGAGAAGTGGTTGACATAGGTTCTGGTTTGGGTAATTGATTTGAATTAATTTGATTGGATTTAAAAACATTTTGAGGTTTTAGGTTTTCCCTAAAAACTTGACGATTGGTGAAATATTTTTTATTTGTTTCTGGAATTGGTTGAACATGTATTGGTTGTCGTGGAAATATAGGTTTTGAAAATTGTTGATTATTATTAGAAATATTATATCTTGGATAATTATGATAATTATAATTATTATTAGGATAAAGTCTAGAATTATTATTTTGATACGTAAAAGGATAAAACTTTTGATTAGTTTGTTGTCTCATGTTTGAGAAATTATTATTAGGTTTTATATTTTGATTATTATGATTAATATTAATTTTAGGCATTTGTTTATGTTCAATATTGCCATATAATTTTTCAAAATTTTCAAATTCTGTAACATAAGCCATAGCGTCTTCTAAAGTAGCTGGCTTTTTTAAATGTAAATTATTTTTTAAAATTGGTGGACAACCTGCAATAAATGTATTTAAAGCTGTGTCTTTTTATGGTGGTTTGTTTGACAAATTTTATCATTTATTGATAATGTGACATCATTACTGATTCGTTGAATTATTGTACTCATTAATAACTGTATTCGACTACTGAAATCTAATAAATGTTCATTTTTATAAGGGTAATTTCTAGTTAATTCTTGCACAAGGCAATCCAGATCTCTTCGTCTGAAAAGCATTGAACAAGAGCATTTTTTTAAATCATCCCAGGTTTGTAACTCTGTTCTGTTTCCTACATTTAATTCGGCTTTATCAATTAGTTTTTCTTGGATGCATTTAAAAATATGAGCATTTAATTGATCATTATTCAGATTAGAATAACTTTGAAAAAATGCATCACATCTACTGATAAATTTATTTAAAGTATTACTATCCCCGTCGTAAGTTTTAATATTATTTAATTTGGATTTAAAGAAACTCCAATTAATGTTAGCTACTTGTGGAGCCATATCTGTTTTATTATCTTTATTATCTTCTAAAGAAATCTTATTAAAAGTTTCTATAATTTTATCAAATTCTGCCATATAAATTTTAAAATAAATGCAATATAAATAACTAAGATATATATTCTTTTCAATATTAAAATTCAATATTAATATTCAGTATAACTTAAAATTCTTTCCTTTTATTATAATTTTTTTTTTAATCAAAACTTATTACTATCTTTCCTATTTCTCGATGAAAAAAGAGAGACAAAAAAGGATTTTGGCACTTACAGTTCTTCGATGGACGCTGCAGATCCTTGATTCTTTTTCTCGGATTCTTATGACTTCTCCACTGAAGCTTGTTCCTCGATGGAATTGTCGTAGCCCACAGGAAAGTTCAATTCGCACTGAAGATGTCGAAACGACCAAAGTCTATCGAAAAATCACTGTTAGCACGATGCGAACGTTAATTGTGTTTTTCGTAGCCCACGCGAATCCTACGGACTGCGCCAATTATGGTTTTTTGAGAGAAAAACAGTTTTTAAAAAAACTATTTAAATCCTGAACTACAACTCTAACGTATGAAAAATATCTGAAGAATAATGAAATAAACAAGTTACATATATTTATAACTTTTAAAGTGCTGACTAAGCTAAAGATAAAATAATATTTACTATGCTAATTCTATACATATAACTAGCGTTTCATTTTTACGCTCCATTCTGCCGCGATCGCGAAATTTGAGTAGGACAGCTCATAAAAACAACCAAAAACAACCAAAAACAACCAAAAACAACCAAAAACGACCTAAAACCTTTAAGAGCTATCGTTATTTGCGATTGCTTACCTAGTTGATCAACTAATAGGTCCAATATACCTACCTTTTCACTTAACACCGAGTCTGAGGGTACTAATTAGTTTGCATTATTTTTTTAGGTAGAAGAAGATGCAGAAAACTGGATACATTTCAAAATTATGGGTAAAAATTTGACAATAAAGCAAGATGTGCCTCATAAATATACCACCTAAAATTCCTATTAACGGCTCTTTAACTGACTGCCTAAAAAAGATTGAATATTTGAATAATTGTATTGTCATTCCATATATAAATGTTATTAATTGCACGATTACAATAAAGCTTGCCTGTTATTTGTTGTATTCTTTTTAAACAGGAATGTATAAATAAATTACCTACAATAGTTATTATGTTCAGATACATTTCTATTATTAATATGAATTTAACAAAAGCTAATAGATGTATTTAAAATACAATTCCTTTAAAATATGTTTGTTTTTAAATTCTGATAGTTTTGCGAAATCTACACAAAAGTAAATGCTTGGACTATACCTATACAATAAATTTTTAGTGTCTTACCATAAAAAAATCTTTTTAAAAGACTTAATTAATGGTAATAGACAATTAATGAATAAATATAAAGGAAACGACAAAACTTATTTTTATTTGAATTTATTATAAATATATAACACTTCCAAAAAATATTTGCTGGCTTCATAATATCATTTAGTTCTTCTTCATCAAAAATAAACTTCTAATATTTGAACTTTCTTATTTATTTCATAATTTGGAGAATCCACACAAAAAAGCCCAATATGTTTCTTACAAAGCAACATTTGAGTTGAATATGAAATTAAAATTATCTGGTTACTTTGCACTCGATATATATCTATCCACTCTTATTATTTATAAAAAGCACACATTTAATGTTTTTAATTCGAAGAAGAATCGAGATCTTTATATCATTAGAACTTCAATCTTTTAACAACAGTGGCCTTTTGTAATGACACAATGGGGATGTGATGGAAGGCTATTCTCTTCGATAGTGTTCAGAAGCCAAAACAAAAGAGCAACACTGTGTTTGCACCCACCTTAAAAAATAGAACCATGAAAAATCATTTAATACAGTATTTTGAGCTTTTTATTATTGACAGGAATTGAAATTACCTTCGAAAGCAGAATATTCTGTGTATTTACAAGATACCACTTTTCCTTTTGTTAATTTATTACTGAATAACGCTATAAACTTTTTGTGTTCTGGGGTAATTCTAGCTTTAATGTTACAAATAGTAACCGAACAGTACTAGTGCATTTCCTTGGTAGACCTAAAATCTAAAATATCAACAATATTGAGTAGTGAGTTTGTATAACAAAACAATGTTTTAAACACAAATCTCTTTGAATCAATAATTCTAAAAAGATTTGGAGCTTAGAAAGTGTACTTACTTTTTTCGCCTTACGTTGCGAATTTCAGAGCCAATAAACTTTATATTATTTATATAAAAATTATTAATCATGTTAGAATCCACCTTGGGTAATTTGTCTAAAGATTGTTCTTTTAATCCTGCTTGTACTTTGATCATTTTTTAAAAAAAACATGCCCATTATTAGCCAGGGCCCGTGTGCGGGCAAAATTATCTGCCCACCCCCTTTCATACCATATTAATTAGAAATATTTTTGCCTTGAATAAAACAACAAATTGCCGAAAATTTAAGAAATTTGGTTTATTTCTTAGTTTTACAACCTAACACACAACTAAATTATTAATTTACTAATATAATAACCAAACGAATACCTACACAAAAATACCTATTAATAATACTTAACAGTCAAAAAGCCTAGATAAACTTTGCTTTTTTGCCTTTTTTAATACACATTCTGTTAAAATATACATCTAAATATTCCAAATTTCTCTTTTCAATACTAAAAATAGACAAGTATGAAAGCCTTTTCTGTGCCATTGTTGATCTCAAATAATTTTTATGTTAGCCTCAGTTACAGGTAATGTTATAAAAAATTCGTACCTATGGCAATTACCAAATTTGGAAAAATATAGATGAGGTAATTGTAAATAAGTATTGAATTACATTTAAAGCAGGGGCTCCAAAACTTTTTGATACGGGGGCCGTATTCCCTAATTATTTACACATTGTAAAAAAAAGTGTAGCTAGTTTATTTTTATGAAATAAGTACAACTTATACATATTATTATCCAAATTTGTTTTGTCCACATTATGTAACACAATGGGTAAGACTAATAAATAATCACAAATATTTTATAATACTTTTATTTTTAAAATACAAATTTTTTAATAAAAAATGTTTATATATAATACAATTCAAAAATACCGCTTTGGTTTTTAAAATCTAAATAAAATTTTCTAAGAAATTAAGACGTACTATAGTGAGATGTATGAAATTGCTTATATTTTGAAGATATATCTATCATTCATATAACAAATCACAAAAAAATACTCAATTATTCTGAAACTTAATTTTTTCTTATTTAGTGAAAAACTGAAAATGTTTTTTCACAAATATAAGTACTTTCGAATTACGGAACCATTTGATATGCGTGTTTCAATAATTCGGGATATTGCCAACCAAGTTTTACAGTTGAAAAATAATATAAAAATTTATTAGTCATACTCACTAAATAATTTTATAAAAAGTTTAGCAACTTGCTAATTTATAAATATTTAATTGAAACTTACTACATTATATTCATCTAAGGGCAAAGTCTCCCGAATACGTTTTGGTCTATTAATTATTATCTACTTATATCTTACTTTTTGCTCATTTATCCATGTTTCCATCTTCTCAATTGCCTAGTCAACTCCCAACGGCCGGATTTTCAAGGGTTATACCACAAGAGGTGGAAAACATTCTTTGGAAATTATGAATTTAAATTTCACGAAATAAAATCGTTAGTCGCGTATGGGTCTATCAGTCCGATGGTGTATAATTTTTGATTTTGTTTTTTAGGTCACTATAATTTTTATGACATTGTAATTCTATGACATCTTAGAGGTAACTTCTAAGAATATTTTGCCTGAATTTTAGGGACCGCATTATTTTTATTTCATTGTATTTCATTGCAAATAGTCATTAGTTCAGATGCCCCTAGTTTATGACTGATCGACATCAAACGAATAATCGGGAGCATATTTGTGTTTAAATCAACATGTAAAAGCTGTTTGTCACATATGTCTAGAAGAAAACAATGTAGAAGAAACTGCCGTTAAAACTGAACTGTGTGATTTTATAAGTAAATACAAATTATTGCATGCATTCATTATCTTGAAGGATTTTAGATGGTACTTATTTTATAAAAGTCAAATTTATTGTTTAATCATTACACAAAAGAGTTAAAATGACAAAAAAATAAGATGTAAACATTTTTTTTTTTAAAAACAATTTTAAAAATTAGGCATTCACTCATGGTTCCGCCGACCCGTAACAACTAACCACGTTTAATAAGCATACGTGCCTGATGAAGGGAGGAATTTATTGAGTGAAATTTGCATAATTTGTTAAAAAACAACAAAATGTTTTAAACAAAAATTCTCACCTCGCGTGGTATGTGGAAACAATATTTAACAATAATATAAATATAATTTCTATAAACAACATTTGCTTTGATTCCGAAGATGCAGTCGATTTTGTATTTAAAATATATATTTCATCAACTAAAACTATTTTTGTCAATTTTTCGTCACCTTTTTGACGTTTCACATAAATCATTGATACGTTAATCTGGTAATGAATTAATTTTTTTAAATTCAACCGTGATTGAGTAAAAACATTATAGCATGCAGTGTTCTTAGATACAGTTTGTTTTGATTTGCGTGTGTTAAAATAGTTGGTTGATGTATTATAGTGTTAAATAATCCACTGGTCTTTTTTAATTCTTGCTGACTCGCTCAATTTTCTTTTTTCATGTTTACCTTAAGCAATAAAATTTTGTTTATTTGATCATTTGTTTGCGGGCCACATGAAACGGACTTGCAGGCCGCAAATGGCCCGCTGGCCGCACTTTGGCAACCCCTGATTTAAAGCGTTCATTCCAGAAGAGATATTGGGTGCAAAGTTATCGATTATTTAGGTCATTGAGAATTTGAGGAAATTGAAAACTGTGTGATATTGCTTTATTTGTTCGAACCTTTCTTCTAGTTTTGACAATGCAGTGTCCAATATTACAAAGTAAAAATTAATTTTGAAACGGTATTCGGCATTTTTTGAAGCCTCGACTTTACACATATAGACAAATAAACGTTTTTTGTCCGGGGTCTAACAATATTAACCGGAGGAAATGAAGTGTCGCAATCGATATCTTCTGCAATATTTTTTGCCTCTCATAAAATATCGCTATAACCCTTATCTGACCTATTGTTATATTATTACATAAATATGTTTTGTTTTGCTCTAACAATAAAATAATATTTGGTACTATAGCATTCGATTCTTGCATGGCTTTACTAACGATATTATTTTTTTTAACACATTATACCAGCCATACTCAGCCTGCGGCCCTCCAAGTTGTTTTGTGCGGCCCTCCAAGCTTTTTTGTGCAGCATCAAACACTATTATTAGGAATGACTTACAGCCCTTTTTTTGAAACAAATTGTCCCAAAGCTAATTAAAACAACATGAGGATAGTAAACTAAAATAAGATGAGGACCTTTCTTTAAAGCGGATCCCTATCGTTATGCTTTATTTACATTTCAAAAAGATGGCAACTCTGGTTATCACCCAAAAATATTGTGATATTGTGGCCCGTGTAGCATAACAAACAGATTTATGTGGTCCGAAAGAACAAAAGATTGAGTACAGCTGCATTATACTATGTAATTATGGAACAAATAAATTTAAACGACTTCATTTTCAAAAGTAGCCCCGTCAGACACCCTTTTGAGACATTTTTCAATACTACTCTGTTATTTATTAACCAAATGTTGTTAAATGAATGGGATTATAACAAATCTGGCCTACTGAATCCATTGCTGCATTCCAAATTGCTCTTAAAATAATAACTTTAAAGAAATAAAATAAAAATGGGTATGTCAAAGTTTGTAACGGTTGGAACCGTTTTCGTTATTTTGACACAAACATCTCTACTCAAATGTCATTTTTCGTCTTCTTCTTTTTTATTCGCTTTGCGAGAATTACTTTTGATTTGGATGTCAACGAATCAAGTTGATTTAAATTTTAAATTATCTTGGACATTCGATGTACTAATTGTCTTTTAATATTCTTATTGGCCGTCTGATTTTATAAGGTAAGCTTTAATACCGATATATTGTTGAAAATATATATTTTGTACAAAGATTTCTTAATTTAAATGTCAAATATTGTCCATAACCTCAATACATGAATAACACATTGATAACACGTTTTATATAATTTATATATTATTTTGTTAGGAATGAGATATTATGCTTTACTATATTTAAATATGTTAAAATAGCTATTTGTATTACTAGGGAGGAAAGTGCCACTTTTCCTCCCGCAGGATGAAGTTTACTGCCCTACGCGAAGCGGAAGGTAGTAAACATCCAAGGGAGGAAAAAGCACTTTACTCCCAAGTAATACATATGATTTTTCCGCCTCCCTCAAATAACAAGTCATTTTTAAATTATTTATTTATGAAACTAACAAACAAAATTTATTAAAGAACTAAAATTAAGAAGTAGGTACAGTATAAATTATAGGCACGTTATTTTCATTCTTGCATCCTACATATTTTTAATTTGTGGTAGAGTAATTATTTATACTAATGTTAAACGTGCAGTTTTGAGCAGTGGTTATTTGAATACCACTAGAAGTGAGAGTTGGAGCCAATGTAGTTTTCATGATATTTTCACAAACATTATTATACAGCTGGTATCCTTCGGAAGTACTTGTACTTGGCTTATTACAATCAATTTCATTAACTTCAGTGACTCCCATAATTTGATTCGAAATTTTTCTCTTTTTTGCAAGAGATTGCTCCACATACCCTTCAGCGATATTCGTAGACTTCCAACCTCCGTGTTGCTTTAAAGCAATAATGTCTCCTCCAGAGTTTGCAAGTAAACTTGCCGACGTTATGCCCGGTATAATTTATGGCATTAGGCAGTTTTAAAAATTCTGCAATTTTTTTAGGAATTTTAGCAATAGTATTTTTTCCAACCATTTGGTTGATACATTTTCCTGCTCTATAGCAGACAAATGAACGAGTCTGATCTGTTTTAGGGCGTAGCGATATATATTTTCTATAAATGTCAATATAATTAGGGTCATTCCCCGGTGAAGTATTGATTACAAACGTTCTCTGTATATTTGTTTTAGAATCTGGTATATTTACTATTAAAATTGAACCTTTATCTTCAATATCTGTAGTAGCCATTTTAAGGAGTTCGTCACATCTGCATGCTCCTGAAATTCCGAAAATGAGAAGAACCTACAAAACAAAGATAAACAATTTAAAAAAATAAATTAAAAAAAAAAGAAAAAAAAGCCGTCGACGTTGGAATTTGAACCAACCTATCATGGACAGTGAGCGGTGCACCAACTAATTGCGCTACCGGAACTTACAGGCAACTTTTGCAGAATTCTAAACATAGCGTATTGTTGTAGCTCTATTATAATATTTGCCGTTTAACTTTTATTTTTTAAATATATTTACTTCTTTAAAATATCTTACCTTCATTAATAAATAATTATTATCGGGGGCTTCTACTAAAAATTTATTTACTTCCTCTCTTGAGAAGGTTTTTGCCTTATTAGGTTTATATCCCTGGTTTTGTCTTTTCAAGAAAGCAATTAATTTTGGGTATTTAATATCCACATTTTCTTTTATTTGAAGCATGGTACGCAGGATTGAATACTTGGACCACAATGTAGATGCTTTTAATGTATTTGGTAATAGCGAAAAATACCACAAAATAACATTTTCTGAGTAAGTACGAATATGCTTTTCTTCGGCCCATTGCTTGAAATGTAAATATTGTTTTTCGTATTTTTCTTTAGATTTTTGGGGTAATAGAGATTGTACTGTTGCATTAACCTGTTCCAAAATATCCGGTGGTGTATTATTTGTATCTTCAAATTCGCTTGAATCACTCATTTTCTAAATATTATTTTATATTTTGTATAGCGTAACACACTTTGAAACTGATCTGTCAATCGACCATAGCATGCTATAATATGTCTGTCCTAAATTCGAAAATCGGATGAATCTATGAATTGAAGTCAAATTATTAATGTAAAAATCGTTAAATTAAAATAACAATTTACTGATTTTTACTATTTTGCAAAATACAGGGTGTTCTATAAATAAACGGTAATATTTATACTTATATAATAGAATATAGTTTAGGTCGTCAATGCCGTATAATCTATTTCATTTATGACATACCATGACGTCACTTACTTTGCTCCCTGCAATGAGGCCAGGAAATGTATACTTTGGATAGAGGTAGGCGGAAAAAGATTTTTCATATTAATTTTAGTCTCTGTGAAACTATTCAGTTAATAGTTTTCAATTGTTCAATTATTAGTTAAAGGCATTTTATCTGGTGACTGTGCATATTTCCTATTTCCTTTCTTAATATTTTTACCTTTCGCTTTTAGCCTGGCTATATCTAGATGGTTTAATTCGAACTATATCTAAAGAAGTTTAGTTCAAACTGTATCAAAGAAGTTTAGTACGAGTTATATCTAAAGAAGTTTATTTCGAGTTATATCAAAAGGTTTATTTCGAGTTATATTAAGAAGTTTATTTCAAGTTATATCTAAAACAGTTTCTGGAGATTTAAGTTTATGAAGATTTATACCTAAGAGTTTGGTGCTATCCGAAGAATATTGTTCAAGTCCCTTTGAAGAAGGCCTAATATACCATGCAAATCTCTCCTTATATACTACCTCCTGTTAAAACAGATAAGTGTTTTTTTTTAAATTAATCCTCTAAATTTGAATTAAGTGAACCTCTGTGAATTAGAATTTGTTAGTGCCTTATCTGAAACTTGGTTTAAATATAATACCTTAATGGTTAGTGATTTTCTATATTTTCATCACTAATCTATAGTCGAGTATAATAAGTTTTAAATATAGTGGTGCCCAACTTCTTTTTCAAGGTAGTACGAGTTATTTAACAACCTGACCCACTCCCAAAATCAATTGAGCTTAAAACACTATAACAAATAGATAAAATAACAAGTATCACGTTACAAGTTACCCGGTATTTGGGGCTACTTTGACATACCATACCTGTTAAATTTAACTACAACTGCATTTTAAAGCGTCCCAGTGTCAAAGAAGCCTCGTTGATAAACTCGAAATTAAAAAATATGGCATAAAAATTTTAGATTTTTTTTTTACAAAGAAAAACAAGTTTGTTCGCCAAATATGTTGATTCAAGGGACTTTAAACAGGTAATTACAAAAATAAAACGTTCTTATTTTCTTAATCTTTGAATAAAACAAGAAACTCAAGGAAATGTCTTAGCCTACGTTTAACATATAAAAATAAAATAAAAAATCGTTTTTACGTCAAAAACGATAACAAAAAATCCTTTGGCATGTAGAAACTAAAGATAAAAAACTAAGAAAGCATTTATTTCCTAACCTACCTAAATTTAACATTAAAATACGTAAAAAACGTTTAAAAATAGTAAAAAAATCCTTTGGAATCCAAGGATAAATCACAATTTAACTTATTGTTTCTGTCTCTAGAACTCAATTTTGATTGGCTAAGATTTTAACGGTATAAATTATCATTTTTAACACGGAGACCCATCTATTTTTTCCATATTTATTAATTTCTCATTAAAAGATTCAGTGGTTGTTTTAGAAAAAGATGATTTATTCAAATCAATTTAAGATTTTGTATTACAAATGATGTTTCATGACATTCTATTAACTGAGTTAAATGTCTCTAATCGTTATATCCCTACTCAACAAAGGCACTAGATAAACTTTTAAATAATTTGCCAGGAAGACAAAATACACAATCTTTTAATTTAAAGTACTCTAGTCAAATTCTTGTAATTATTTACCGGATACTTAAATTTTTTTTTATAATAAATAGATGAGAAACCTCTGTCATCTTTATTTAAAGGAAAGTTTATATCCGCTTCTATAAGTTGGGTAGCTCTACTAAAGTTAACTTAATTTGGTACGATAGTACGAAAGGCCAACAGCTAGGATCCTTATGATCATCATCTTTATAAGAAACATGAAAAATATCTTCAGAACTTACTTCTTCCAGCCAACTCCGTTCTTCTGAGGCGTCTTCGCTAACGGTTTCACTCACAAAGCATGTATCCTCTAGAGGCCCCACGCCAATGTTAGACATTTAAATCAAGGAAGCGCCACCTTAAGTTTGGAGTAGGAACTAAAATGACAATTGACAGATGGCGGTTAATTCAAATTGTAATTTTTAGTAGTAGGGAGTAGTTCTAAATTTAATTCTAAATGATTTTCACATTAATTATTTTATAAAATAAAGTATGAAACTAGTAAGTTCGAAACTTTTATTTTACAAAATAATTTAGGTCGATATAGTGCCAAATTTGAGGAATTAGTTTGTTATAACGGGTCTGATGTGGAGTGTTGATTTTGCATATGATTATTAAATAAATATAAGATATATCAATAAATAATAAATGAGAACATTCTTAAAATATGTTTATTAATAACTTAAATAAATATTATTAGAACAAAATAAATACAAATAATAATACATATTTAACTATGCATTTAACGAATACTTACTTGGAGCAAATAGGTAGGTATAGGTATATGTATACAATCTGAAATCTTTAAAATATCAATATATTTAAATGTGAAGTAAAGACTAGGATATTTTGTTAACACTTAAGTTATATTTTATAAATGTCTTTTTACCTGAGGATAAATACAATATGGGTATTGGATTAAAAGGACTAAGTATTCATTAACTGACAAAATATTTTCCTTTCAAATTCAGATCGTATACCTACTCTCTTATGTGAAAAATGATATCGGGATCTAGTCCAGCGATAAATTGATTATCAATTAGGTGTACCCGTGTGTCTTTTTATAAAGCATGATGAATCAGTAAAGTTTTTCTCCATGTTTTCAACGTAGCACCAAAATCAATGCAAATATACTAGAAAATAGAAAAACAAAACATCACAATTTTGCAAATAACTAAGAATACACTATAAACAGAAACCAAAAGCCAAAGCCAACAAAGAAAACCACTAAAATCAGACGAAAAAATCAGAATACAAAAACATAAATACACGTCATAATCTTTGGATTCTTTGATTAAGTTTCACCCATTAAGAAAATGGAGGAAGAAAACACAATTTCACCAGTAGCTCCATCTAGTGTTTGGAGCAAATAGCATAAAAAATGTCAGTTGTCGGTTTTGACCTCGGTCATTCACGTGGAACCTCTATGTGCTTTGTGGTTTCATTGGTTTCAGGACATCCTTCTGCAATGAAGTCTCGGAAACTTGATGATGTCTCATGCAATCCTGGGATTAAAAATGTTTTTGTTGAAACACAAGCCTTCTTTACTAATTCTTCTGTTTCAAGTTTTCTTTTTCTGAATTGAAAGCTTTTTTCGATTATCAGACATCTACGAAAAAAAAATAAGTAACGAGGCGTCGACTGTTGACATACTCTTCGTAAAGAATTTATAAAAAAATGCGGAATGTAAGCTAAGCTATTTTTGATAAAGATTGACTATGACTATTGCAAAGAAACGATCTAAATCGATTTTGTTTTAATTTAAAAAACAATTCCTCCTGTACTTAAATAAAAAACCGCTGCAACTGAAATTAATACTTCCACGTCACTATTACTGGCTGCAATTTAACTTTTTGAGTAATAGTTTAATAATAATTTAATAAAACGATGTGTCATATCGACTTTTTTAAATAAAATTGAATTCTTTGGCCCCAAAAACATAATAATCGAACAACATCAAATTATAAAATTGGGGAAAACATTTTTAAAAGAATTTAAAAAGCAAAAACTTATGTTAACAACCCTTGAAATTGCCTATAGATTATTAAATCGGAATCTGTTTACCTGAAAACCACTAAAACTATAGTTTATTTGAAAATGCATGAGAGCACAGTGTTTATGTCATATGTCTATATACAGGATTTTTATTTGAATTTTCACTAGATTTTAGTATGACCACTCCGAAAAATCTCGAAGACAATACATCATTAAATAATGTAAATGAGCAAACCCTAAGAGATTAACCAATAATTATATACCTCAGTGACAGGGAACATGAAATTACTTTAATATAAAAAATAGTTAAGTACCAATATTTATTTTTATACAAATGGTATACTAGATATTAGGTTAGGAAATTTCCTTAAAATTTAATAATAATTATGCACACAACCAAATTTATATGTTCAGGGACATTTATAGATAAGAATCGTGTGTTGAAAATTTTCTTTCAGCTGTCAAAATGATCGTCACATTGGATAATATTTTTTTTAATATGTAACAGGCAGAAAACTTTCAATACACGCTTCTTATACAAAAATGTCTCAGAAATTCAAATTATCAATGAAAAAGGGGTTTCCATTTAAAAATAAAAAATAAATTGCAATTTTCTGTTATTTCTGGAAAAACTGGAAGTAAGTCATGGCGTCACAGAATAATTGAATCCATCATAAAAAATGCTCTTTTATTTTTAATTTGCTTTGTTTTGCAACACGTAAAATTCTTAATTTTTTTAAAAATTTTGCCCCTCCCTATAGAATTGTGTAACGACGTCCATGCCTGGCAGGCGCTAATACAAAATGCCAGTACAGCAGATGAGCCCTGTTTGTTTGTATAAAAAAACTATCCAACGGACAGAATCGTAATAATTTTCATTAGGTCAATTTTTCTGATGTTACTTTTGGAGATAAATTGGAAAGACAGCAATTTTTAAGTGTTTTTTTTTAACTGTCAAAAAAAAAGTAAAACAACCGAACGTAAAATATATTTTTAACATGCTTCAAAATGGTTTCATTTGATATCACACGATGGTATCAAAAAAATTCTAACTTCCAATTGAAACCCGCCCCCAAATAGCTTGAAAGACAAAGTATTTACATTTTTAGTTAACGCCTAATTTAGGCCATTGATTACTTCAAATTTCAATTGTTTATATCAAATAGTCTCTAAGTAAAACGACTGTGACAGACGGACAGACAGAGCGACACCGAGGTAATTCCGTGTTTCTTATTGCCAATTTGGGTACTGATGAGACAAATTACATGAAAAATTATTTGTTATTGTCTTCAAAATATATATATTTTTTTCAAATTTAAATTTGATATGTATTTATCACGAGAGAAACGAGACGAGAGGAAGGCTCTCTCGAGCGAGAGAAGCGCCTCCTCGTCGAGCAGTTTTCTCTCGCCCTACGAGACGAGACGAGAGAGGCGCTTGCCTCTCGCCTCGTCTCGTCTCGCGGCATCACTACGTGAAACACACTTTACTTTAATCTTATAGATATCAATAATTTTCTTACCACATTTTTATAAAGCTCCATATCTGCAACAGCTGATTCTCATTAACATCTATTTAACATTTCTACCTGATGATAGCTATAAAGCCGAAACCAATCTGACAGAGAGTGCAAAATAGGCTTAAGGTTTTGTTGAATGGGATGTTTAGTTAAAAGTAGATGGAGACTTGTCAAAATATAATTATTATTTCTAAATATAAGAAATTGGCGACGATGGAGGAGCTAAAAACGAAAAGAAACCATATCAACGGCCAGATATAACACTTTTCAACAATTCCTTTCAATACAAGAAAGCTTGGAACTATTGGTCACTAAATAGAAAAAGAGAAAGACAAAGAACCGGAATATCGAATTAGACAAGAAATATAAAATTTATTTATGACAGTAAAATTAGATTTACAGAAGAATGTTACCCCTAAACCTCAACAGAGACAGTTTCTACAAGTTTCTCAACTGAATTACTACCGGTACAGACAAAGGCTGATTATACACCTTATCAAATGGACGAATTTTTTAAAAATGTTATCAATAGACTTAAAGTATACACAGATCTGCAAGGATATGATAAAAATGAAAAAACTAAAAAGTACATATTTTTAAATGCTATAACACCAGCTATGCATCAAATTTTATATGACTTATGTGCATCAGGCGATCCGTTAAAAGAAAATTTTTGAAAACTTAGTTAAAATATTGGAAGATTATCTGGATCCAAAATCAAGTTTGGGGGCGAGACAAAATAATTTTGTTTCACGCGTACAACGATCACACGAATCTATAATGGAGTATAATAGAGAATTAAAGAAACTAATCGCAGATTGTGATTTTTTCTGTGCATGCCGAAAAACAATAGCAGACAATTTTCTTTGCCTGCAATTTATACGAGGAATATATGAAAATAGTATCCGAACAAGAATATTACAAGAAAGGAAAAACATGACGTACAAAGAGATGCTTGAGTTGGCGATAAATACAGAAATGTCAAAGTCAGAAGGAGAAATACAGAAAACAGAACAAATTCTATAAGTTCCGAAAGGAAGCCAGAGAGCAACAGGAAGTCCAATGAAATGGGGGAAAGATCAACTACCTCAAAGTACTAATAGAAATAAAATGTGGAGATTACCAGATGATCAGTGTTACAGATGTGGAGATAAGCGCCATAACGCAGATACCTGTTACCACAAGGACAAAATTTGTGATTTTTGTAAAAAAGTGGGGCATGTTTCAAAAATTTGTTTACAAAAAAGGAATAACAGAAATAGACAACACCAAATAAGAGACGAGTCAATCTGACAATGAAGAGAATGCAGAAATTAATATAATTACATCGTCCACAAATGATAAGTTTATAGTAACAGTAACATTGAGGGAAGACCAATCAAAATGTAATTACATACAGGAGCTGCTTTGTCAACAATCTCGTATAGTGACTTTATCAGATTACAACTAAATAAACGAATTTTTAAAACAACGATTGACTTAGTTACATATACAGGAGAAAGAATTATTCCATTTGGCTATGTATATTTCCAATATTCAATTGACAATGAAACATTCCTTGGGAAACTATACATCATCAAAGCTCAGGTCGACCCTATATTCGGGAATCCAGAATACATTTGAATGAAATTAAAACTATCCAAACTAATCAGAGTAAGAGCAACATATCTTTAGAAAATGTTCTATTGAAATTTGATGATGTATTTGATGCTAACATGGGTGAGATATCAAACTTTAAGGGACACATAGAACGAAGAGAACCACAAACCAAAGAGAATTCCATATGCATTGTTAAATAAAGTAGAAAAAGAATTAGACCGGTTAACCGAATTAAAAATAATAAAAAAATTAAAAATCCTGACTGGGGTACTCCAATTGTTCCCATACTTATACCTAATGGAAGTGTAAGATTGAGTGCAGACTACAAAGTCACACTCAATAGATGTATCAAAGATGAGAATCATCAAACACCCCGAATATAGGACATTTTCTTAAAAATGAATGGGGGTAAATTCTTCTGTACTATGGTCTTAAAACGGGCCTACTTACAAATGGGTATGGATGAAGAGAGTGCTCTATTACAAACAATCAGTACCCACAAAGGACAGTACAGGGTCAACCGTCTGTTTGGAGTTAAAATTGCACCAGGTTTGTGCCAGAAGTACATGGATAAAATCCTAGACAGACTAGAAGGAGGATGACATAATAATTCAAGGCACTACTTATGATGTTACATTACTAAGACTACAACAAGTACTAGAAATTTTAAGAATGCACAATATGAAGTTGAATAAAGAAAAGAGTAATTGTTTCAAAAAAGTATAATATATTTAGGACATAAAATTGATGAAGATGGGTTACACAAATCCGATGACAAAGTTAAGTCATTAATAAATTCAAAGGAACCAGAAAATGAACATGACTTAAGGGTATTTTTAGGACTTGCAAATTATTATAATAAATTTGTGCTAGATTTGGCAACACTTCTCTATTCATTAAATAATCTTTTAACTTAGATAAAATCAAAGACATTACAACATATAGACAAAATGTTTCATTCATAAATCCCATACAATTGCGGACTGTTATTGTTTTAAAATTGTTAGTGAGTGGAAGAGAGAAAGACAGATCTCTTATGACCGGCTGGCAACGTTGTAAACAGTGTCCATAATATGCTCGCCAGTGGCGTAGAGTTTTAAACTTACCAGTATTGTTAGAGTAGTATGTTAAAAAAATACGTAAATATGTAGGTATATTTTTTTAGTAATATATTTATGATGATTTTTTCATGTAGGTAGATTATATTATGATCTATTGTGGAACTCTTGTTTGTTTTAGAGTATGTCGTCTAGCCTGGTCTTTTTTATTAGTCTCAGTAGCTTTGACAGTGGCTCCCGCATGTAGTTGCATGCAATTGGCTTTTCTTCGCCCAATGTTAGAAACCTCGTTCCAGCCAGGCATTCACATTGGCACAGGACGTGGAATATTGTTTCCTCTTCTTCTTCACAGAACCTGCACAAAGTTGCTTCTGCTGGATTTATGACACTCATGTGCCTTTTGAGGCGACAGTGTCCAGTAAGAAGGCCTACTGTTATCCTAACGATTTGACGCTTTTTATCCAGTAGGTCTTTCGTGAACTTGGCCGATGGTTCCTTGATAAACTGTTTGGCCTGTCTCAGTCTTGGATAGTTGTTCCACCATTCCTGAGACTCTGTTTGCATCCATTGTTTAATGGATGCTTGCACAATGCCTTAGCAACTCTACAGAAGGGTCCGGGGCCTGTCATGGCCTTATCTGAGCCTCCTCGGCCTAATTCGTCGGCCTTTTCGTTGCCCTGATATCCTTCATGGCCTGGAACCCAGGCTAAGGTCGCCTTATTTTAACTACTTAGCTCTGTCAAGTCTTCTAGACAGTCTTTGACCAGTCGTGATTTAATTTCTGGTGAGAGAATTGCCTTTAGAGTATATGACAATAGTTTTGCATGATACTTGCTGATTTTTCATGTAGGTAAATTCAAGTACAAGTAAATTTAAATACAAGCGAATTCAAGTTACCTTTCGATTTTTAATATTTATTGGTTTATAGTTATTTATTGGCATTTACTATATATTTGCCTGGTATGATGTTAACCAAAATTATTTAAAATTTTAAATTAACATTAAGTAGGTTGGGGTATTTAAATAAAACACTGTCCTAAAAATATATAATTTTTTAATTAATAATTACAAAAAAACATGGTATGGCAAAAAATATCGTAAAAAAACTGTAAAATTTTTAAAATAATGTTTTAAATATATAAAATACTTTAATTGTATTAACTAAAATTTTATTTAATTTTTATGCTTAGTTATTAATGTTATAACTTACTGCAACGTTTCTTTTTGCAGCAGGTGGTGTTCCAAAAACAGTTGAATCAGAACTAAAAACCCATACATTAGATATACAAACATATAGGTAAAAAATAATGTTTAGAGGTAAACAAAAAATTAATATTTTGTATTTTTACCTGTTGGATAAGTCATCCAAAAATAGAAAGCCCTCACACCGTCTGGAGTTTGCATCTTTTCTAATATATCTAGTACCATTTGCACGTACCAAAACATTTTCAGGAAAACAGTGTTCTAGACACAACTCTGGGTTTTTTCGAAGGGGCTGATTTTCAAGGATTTCTATTAGAGAAAACCAAAGTTTTCTTTTCTCAGGATCTTGCGGAAACCTAAATAAAGTAATAAAAAATATGTATAGGTGCTCAATAGGTAAATCATTTTTAAGGTATTCTACATTTTACGTTAAATTTTCTTTGCCACTATTCAATATTTATTTATTGGTATAAGAAAAAATTACTAATTTATAAAAGGAATATCACTTTAAAAACTGTTTTAAGACTGTTTTAGACTACACAAGTTTTTGATACAATTTCTTGTACAATTTAAATTATATATTATCAAACCTGCAGTAAATTGTCTGAAAAATTATATTGGATAATCATTTTTCAAACAATTTACTATGTGATCCTATATAATTTAAATTCTATAAGAAATTGTATCAAATCTTGTACAAGCCCTACTCCACTGGTTCAAATGAAAACAACATATCTTAACCTAAAAATACTTACCGATGAAACCATACATTTCGACTTAAATGATCTACCTTTTTGAACACTACACATGCATGTGCCATAATTCTTTATATTTCTCACAAAAGTTCACAAAAATAGTATTTTATAAATGAATAAATCAATAAGTCACACAGAAACTGTCAGATATTGTCAGAAATACAAAATAGCTGTTATACCTGATTGGCAACGTTGCGGCTGGTTACGGTACTACATTTCATTCATAAAAATTGTAAATTCGTAAAATAAGATATTCAGCGTTGCCGTATTTACGGAGTTCTTCGAAACCCTAATATTTTGTTTAGATTAATATTGATTTTTTAATAAAAAATTTAGCTTATAATAAAACTTCAAAGAATAATTTGATTAAAAACATATTTTTGTTTATATAATATACAATTATAGTTACAGGACACATCAAATTTTATTTTTCGAAACTAATTTCTCCAAATATTTTTGACAGACTGATAAAATCGGCAAAGACGCAATAAACGAGAATCTGGTGGGAATAATGATTTGCCACATAAAAATGTAAACAATTTGGTCTCTTAGATGTAATGTCTTTGGATAAAATAGACCAGAGATATAACATACACCGGTGTTTAACCTGCGCAAATGTTGCCAATTTCTAAAGAAAGGTTAACGGATTGGGGGAACTGGGCAGGGACCCGAACTCTGTGACAGGGACTGGACTTTGTTTATTAGCATCATAATGAACTATTAGATTTATTTAAAATATACGTTTAATGGAATTTTGTATTATGAAATGAATTTAACGTGATTTTTTAATATCAAACAGATGCCACGACATTTTATGTAAAGAGAGGACCTTTTATAATTATTTCGTTAGCTATTATTTACTACGGACTTTTCTGTAAGAGACTACAGTAAAATGTTGAAATAGAATATTGTTAATCGAGTAAAAAATGGTACTCATTGTCTAAGAGTATTATTAAAAAAAGCATGTGCGCAGGCGAATACTGCAAATCAAACTTTGTGAGTTGAACATTATATTTTTTCTACGACTATAACATAATATTAAAAATTAGTCAAAATGAGAAAATGCTGTTTTGTATTATAACCTCAGAAAAAGATATATTAAAGCTTGTTTCTTTAGGAACATTAATTAATATAGAGGATGAGTCACATAAAACTCTAGAAATGCATATCGGTTTTTCAAAAAAAAAAAAATTATTTAAAATCAATTATGAGATCATTTTTGAAACATCGAAAATAATCGATTAAGGGAAAATAACCAATTAATTAAGAAGCCGATTCTACGATAAATCGATTTTCCAAAAAAATAACTGAATTATCGATTATTTTCAAATAATCCTTTTGTTTTCATATTTCATTATTAGATTATCTTTGAAAAATCGAAAATAATAATCGATTAATAAAAAGCTGATTGACCGATAAATCGATAATTGTAAAAAATAACTGAAATATCTATTATATAAAATAACCGATTCTATTCGATCAATCAATTATTTTCATATAATCTATTTTTTCGCATTTCTTTTAAAACAAATTATTCGAATAATTCGAAAAATTAAAAATATTCGGTTAATCAAAAATAACCAATTAAGCGCAAATAACCAATTAATTAAGAAGCTGGTTCTACGATAAATCGATTTTCCAAAAAAAAAACTGAATAATTGATTATTTATAAATAAAATCCTTTTCTTTTTTCATATTCCTTTTAAAATTAATTTTTTAATTTTCTTTGAAAAATCGAAAATAATCGATTAATAAAAACCTGATTTACCGATAAATCGATAATTCTAAAAAATAACCGAACATCGATTATATAATATAACCGATTATATTCGATCAATCGATTATTTTTATATAATTATTTTTTGTATTTTAAAACAAATTATTCGAATACCTTTGAAAAATCGAAAATAATCGATTAATCGAAAATAATCGATTAATCGAAAATAATCGATTAATCGAAAATAATCGATTAATCGAAAATAATCGATTAATCGAAAATAATCGATTAATTTAAAAAGTCGATTAAACAATAAATCGATAAAAAATGAGCCACATAAAACTAAACTTCATTCATGGGAGTTGCCTCAGGAACCATGGCAACGTGTGCACATTGACTTCGCAGGACCTATTCAAGGAACATCAATCTTTATTGTAGTGAATGCATATACAAGATGGATTGAAGCAATTCCGACAAAAATAACAACTACAAATTGGTGCATAAAACAACTTAGAGACAGTTATTTACAACATTTGGTTTACCCATTACACTGGTATCTAACAATGAACCACAATGTACTTCGAATATGTTTGATTTTTTTTTAAAAACAAATGGAATCATGGGCGAAGTTAAGGGGGGGCTTGGGGGGGCTAAGCCCCCCCAAAAACCAAATTAGCCCCCCCAAAAATAATTCGAACATTTATCGCACATCCACCCAAACATTTCAGATTTCAGAACAGAAATTAAAAAATAAAAAGAATCGCGCCATTTGATTGATTCTGCAATTTTACATTTAGTTCAAGAGGCAGTGAATTTTTTTCGTATTCATTTTTCCAGTCGGTGTATATGAAAAATAAACTGTTCTCTTAGTGACAAAAAACAAAATTTTTGAGTCTGACACTTATTTTCCCAGTCATAATTATTTTACATTTACTAAACTAGAACATAAAGCTTATAAAAATAGCAGTTTGGATTATCTCAGATAGTGGAAAGTGAGTGTGGCAGAAAATTGTGAGCATATAAATTGATACAATCATGAACTGTTAATAATAATAACTGGTAATGGGTCCTATGATTGAACGTTTACGTTATCCGTAACGTACATGTTAGGCCGAGTTTTAACAGCAACGTGCCAAATTCGTATGATGTAAAGTTTTTCATAACACGTTACTGTTATTTTCCACCTGTTATGTTCTAATTTAACGCATCGCCTCAACAGCCTCGAATAACATGCCGTTAAGTGTCCAACGTCTATGTTACCACTTTATTTGTTTATTATTTAATTATCTAATACCTATATTGCTAATTATCTGAATTCTTAGTATATTTGAATTTGTTTTTAAATTATATGATTTGTAAATACTAGCCAAAGGTTTGATTTTTTTTATCTAATATATTTGTTTTCCCCGTGAGAATAATTTTGTTTTTTCTAACAAAATTATGTAGTTTCTCATACTATTACACAGTTGTTTTAGCTAATCTTTTCGCCATAAAAAATTAAATAAAACTGAAAAATGAACTACAAAAAATTCTAACCTAATTGTTGTTTTTTTTTTTTTCATTCAGAAAAACATGAAAAACCTCATTTTAGTCATTTTTAGAAATGAAGTGAAGTTAGGTACATTTTGTGCGCACGCGCAATAACGCAAATAAATACTTTCTTCCATTCATAACAGCCAGCTCAACATCTTCTGTTATCGACTACTTCAATCATACGGATATGACACCTACTGTTATTTCATACGTTATCTGTTCCCTGTTAGCATAACATAACAGATTCGTGTTAAACTTAACGTAAACGTTCAATCATAGGACCCAATATCTTCTAAATGGAAAAAATATAATATTTTTGCTTTTATTTTCCCGGGTTTGAAAATTAATCACGTGATAGACTAAATTATAATTTTACACCTCCATTTTATAGCCAATCAACTGCTGTTATTTTAAAACACTTTCATGACAACCAGAAAATTTTCCGGAAATTTTTCTTTTGGTGGGTACCCTGAACGAAATTATACTGAAAATTTTTTTGACAGTTGAGCAGCTCTTTCATGCATATAAAAAATTTGCCATTTCAGTGATTAATATTTTATTTAATACCAATTATAACTAGGTAGAAATACACTACATTTATTTTATGTAAAATAATAATTAGGTTTTTCGCGTCAACTAAACGACTTCAAATATGACAAATGGTCATGGTATGGCCACAGCATATGAAACATATGTTTTATATTCTGTGGTATGGCTACCTTTGAAAATTTGATTTTAGTCATTTTAATGCATGTCTGTCAAGTTTTGAAATTTGGATATTTTGGTGTAAAACTTTCTTACCCAATACCAAACGTGCCTAAATTATTATCAGTAAATTTTTGCACACTCACGCATATTTTAAGAACATTATCCATCTACTTAAGATAAATTTCAAAATATTCGTAAGTGAAAATACACGTCTGGCTGACAATTACAATTACGGAGGTCTGCCAGACTCACAAGTAGTGTCCGACCGAAGGTTCGGTTACGGTTTCGGCCAACTTTGGCTTTAAATAATAGTTTCGACTATAGTTTCGGTTGCGGCGGAAAACTGGCCGAAACTGCAGCCGACAGCGAAACTACTTTTAAAAGTTTTCGTATCACAATTGGTTGTGTCCGGCACAATGGCGACTGTGCCGGGTGCCATTCCTACACAGTGCACGTACACACAAACTTCTCTGCTTTGTTTCAAGTAAACATGTCAATAAATTTATTAATGGCTTCTTTTGATCACATAAACAAATAGGTAATAAGTAAATGTAGCTAAAATTTATAATACGAGTTAATTAGTCTAAAACAAGGATTACAATGAGATATTGCAAATTTCAATAAGAGATTGCCTTAAAAGAAAGTTCTTGTTTCTGTTTCGGCCGAAACTAAGAAAGGAGCCGAAATTTGGTTTCTGTTTCGGTTATAAAACCATATTTCGGTCGGACCTGACAAGCCAGGTAGTTAAACGAGGAGAGGAATAGTAATCGAACGTGCCGAATTTAGCGCGTCTGACGGTCATTAGACGAGTCTGGCAAGGCTTTCGGGGTGTTCCACATTAGCCAGATTGTATTTTAAGCTGTTATCATAATATACATTTTTCTAGTAGTGAGAACACTTGTAACAGGGATCCTTACTGGACATTGCCAACTAAAATGACACCTTAGTAAACTGAGAGTAGTAGAAGATAGTGCAGATTTTGTGAGGAGGAGGAAAAAATCTTCATTCACATTCTAACTAAATGTGTAGCACTTCAGAATCTAAGGGCACTATACCTAGGAGCATATCAAATAGAAGAGGGAGATTTACCTAACTTGAAGCCACTCCAAATCCTATACTTCCTTGAGAAGATATAATTGGAAGGATCTTTATTCGCGATTCAAGTTAAGTGATACGCCCTCTGGAGGAAATTTGTAGAAGGTCCCTATAAGTAGGATATCGTTCAGTGTTGCCAGAAGTAGCAAAATTTCGCTAAGTCGTCGGATTTTAGCTCTTGAAGAAGTGGATAAGACCTTTTATTTAAGAATCAAAATTTATGTATAGTAATATGTAATCATACTCTATATTTATTTAAGGACTTTTTTATAAAACCGATTTACTATATTATTTTTTTTTTTAATTTCAGTTCATTTATTAATTTTGTTTTAAAATCAGTTCATCATTTGGCAACGTGTTCATTATTTACATTTTAATTTGTATCAATTACAATTCGAGTTTTTCTTACTTTTTAGCTTTAAATTTGATTATTTCTTATAGTATGTGATAGTGTTTATGTTAAAAATGAAATCTGCGAAAAAGTCCCCAGCAAATTGCAATCTGTATGGTGTTAATGTCAAAATCAAAACTGAAGTATTCATTATTTTCCAAGTGCAAGTCGTAAAATTTAGTTTTTTACCATAAATGGATATCTACAAATTCACAATATTGAAATTTTGCAAAACTTTGTTTAGAATCGATATATGATATTTTATCCATTTTCATAGATTCGCCAGAATTTTTTTACTTAACTTCAGTAGGTATACCTCTAGAACTATTATATATTATATGACTAGGGCTAGGGCTTTAGCCCCCCCAGATCTGATGACATAACTTCGCCCATGAATGGAATACAGCACCCAGCGACAAATGGACAAGCGGAAAGATTTGTACAAATAATCAAACGGGCTCTACAAGCTTCAGAAAATGAAAAATTGGACATGTTTGGTAGAAATATTCGAACCAGATTAGATCTATTAACCAATATATAAAAGATCAGTACAGTCCAAAAGAAAAAATAAGAACATTTAAGGAGGAGAGAGAGTACAAGTCCGCGAATATGGAGGAAAATCTAAATGGGTTTTTGGAGCTGTACTAAAGAAACTAGGAGAACTACATTACGAAGTCTTATTAGATAATGGTAGACAGTGCCGACGACATTTAGATCAAATGATAGGCACCAAAGTAGAAAATTGAGGGGGAGGACTGATGGAGAGTGCAAAATAGGCTTAAGGTTTTGTTGAATGGGATGTTTAGTTAACAGTAGATGGAGAATTGTCAAAATATATTTATTCAAGAAGAAAGACTTCATAATTTCTAAATATAAGAAATAATCCTTCTTTAATTGAATAAAATTTACATTTGGCATTGATTTTGAGTTTATTTATTCCTCTGAACTAATAATTCATATTTTCATATTTGGAAAAAAATGGAAATTAATAAAATTTGGCTTTACAGACTCTCCATATTTTCCTTTCTCCTCTGTGGATATATTTGGTATAAAAAGCAACAACCTTTAGAAATCATCCTGTAAAATATAATAAGGGCTCAGGTGTCTGCCGGTGCAATTTCTGAAATGGAACAAGGCTATTGTCCGAATTAAAACCTCTCTCTCAATTTTCTATTCTCGAGAGCCCGAAAACAGTTATTATCTCATTCAGAAGGCATCAAAGAGAAGGTCTTATTTCTTTTCTGCCTTCTCCGCCAATAGCCATCGGAGAAACAAAGAAAGATGGCGGATAATGACAGGAAATTATAGCAAATAATATAATGATTCCTTTTAAAGTGCCAGATCTAGGCAAGTGATACGGGTAATGCATCTTTTTGTAGAGTTTTTTATTACCTAAATTATGAGGTTGGTGGAAAGAGAGTTAGACAGCCAGGGTCAAAATATTTACAGGGTGTCGTCACATTATAATAATTGAAAATTAGCTTTATATTTTCCGTTCAAAATAAAACTGTAATAGATCAATATTAAGTACCTAGTTCAGTTTATATTGTTAATTCCTTGTCGTTTGTTAATTTTAAGCATTCAATGTTGGGACATTAACGAGTAGAATCCGATTAGAATAAGAAGAACACCGCCATATCATAACCATTATTTCTAATTGTATATTCTGAATAAAAGTGGAGTGCAGTAAAAGTGGGAATATAACTTTACATTCCGTAGGCGTACTTTGCAAAATAACTTTCTATAATATAAATAAGGTCACGGCATATAAAATGGTATATACGCACATAGTAGATTATATTTTGAATGAAAAAAGTTATATTATTTATAAAAATTAAAAATAAACCCTATGCTTCTGACAAAATTGTTGCACTTTAACATTGAACACACACACACACACACACACACACACACACACACACACACACACACACACACACACACACACACACACACACACACACACACACACACACACACACACACACACACACACACACACACACACACACACACACACACACACACACACACACACACACACACACACACACACACACACACACACACACACACACACACACACACACACACACACACACACACACACACACACACACACACACACACACACACACACACACACACACACACACACACACACACACACACACACACACACACACACACACACACACACACACACACACACACACACACACACACACACACACACACACACACACACACACACACACACACACACACACACACACACACACACACACACACACACACACACACACACACACACACACACACACACACACACACACACACACACACACACACACACACACACACACACACACACACACACACACACACACACACACACACACACACACACACACACACACACACACACACACACACACACACACACACACACACACACACACACACACACACACACACACACACACACACACACACACACACACACACACACACACACACACACACACACACACACACACACACACACACACACACACACACACACACACACACACACACACACACACACACACACACACACACACACACACACACACACACACACACACACACACACACACACACACACACACACACACACACACACACACACACACACACACACACACACACACACACACACACACACACACACACACACACACACACACACACACACACACACACACACACACACACACACACACACACACACACACACACACACACACACACACACACACACACACACACACACACACACACACACACACACACACACACACACACACACACACACACACACACACACACACACACACACACACACACACACACACACACACACACACACACACACACACACACACACACACACACACACACACACACACACACACACACACACACACACACACACACACACACACACACACACACACACACACACACACACACACACACACACACACACACACACACACACACACACACACACACACACACACACACACACACACACACACACACACACACAATAAAATATTCATTTATTCATTCATTAATAGTTGTAGTGCTTGAAAAGAGTATGATATTGATAATAATAACTACACTTGTACAAGGTTTTGAACCGAACTTACAAAAAATGATAAAATTATTGAAAAAAGTTAACACCCATTTTAAATTAGTAGCAGTTGCCACTGTGTATGACTGATACCATGATATACAGGGTGGGCCACTTAAAAGTTCCACCCCCCCTTATCTTCGTTATTCATTGAGATATCTAAATAATTTTTTTCTTGTTTGAAAGACTAGAACAAATACTTTCTTACGATGGATTCAATTATTCTGTGGCGTCATGTCTTACTTCAGGTTTTTCCGGAAATAACAGAAAATTTATTTTTTATTTTTAAATTGAAACCCACTTTTTTATTGTAAATTTGGATTTCTGGGACATTTTTGTATAATAATCGTGTATTGAAAATTTTTTGATAGCTTTCAAAATGGCCGCCATATTGGATAATATTTGTTCTAAACATGTTACTATTAGTTCGTTTATGAAAAAAATATAGGAATGTATGATCTTTATAAAATCTTAGTTATCTTTAAAATTTTCATTGAGACCCATTTACCGTATACCAGTGGCGTATGTATCTAAGCATTTATAATATTAGCAAACCGTTTAATAATTCCATCCACTTTTATCTTCGTTGTTAATTGAGATATCGAAATGAAAACTTTTTAGTTTAAAAGCTTATAACAGATACTTTTATATAATGGATCCAATTGGTCTGTGACGTCATGGCTTACTTTTGGATTTTTCCGGATATAACTTAAAATCGCAATTTATTTTTTAATTTTAAATCGAAACCTCTTTTCTGTTAAAAATTTGAATTACTGGGACAATATTGTACAAGAAGCGTTTATTTAAATTTTACTGTCAGCTGTCAAAATGGCCGCCATATTGGATAATTTTTTTTCTAAACATGTTACTATTAATTTATTTATGGAGAAAAATCTGGAAATGTATGCTCTTTATAAAATCATTGTAATCTTCAAAATTCCTATTAAGACCCACTTACCGTACACCAGTGGCGTATCTAAGCATTTTTATTATTAGCAAACCGTTTAATAATTCCATCCGCTTCTATCTTCGTTGTTTTAAATTTAAAGATCTGTTGTGTGCCCTATTAATTTATTTTTCTGCTACTGTGTGTTAAAGTACGTACATTATGCGCACTACGGAGTGCATAAAGTTTTAGTTTTTACTAGTGCGTATAGTAAAACTTCTTACGTACTAGTGCGTCAACAAGATACAACTTTTAGTATTTTGACATGACAAATACACTTATTATAAGCATAAATAACTATTTTTTGTTATTTTATTTATCAGTAGGTAGTTTGCTGATGTAGTGGTTACAAGCGCTAAAATCGTATGAATTCAGTTCGATGACAGATATGCTCAGGAAATATAAATTTTCAATAAAAAAGTGGGTTTCCATTTAAAAATAAAAAATTAATTGCGATTTACTGTTATTTTCGAAAAACCGGAAATAAGCCATGACATCACAGACCAGTTAAATCAATTATTGGACAATATTTATTCCAAGCTTTCAAACTTTTCATTCCGATATCTCAATTAATAAGGAAGATAAGAGCGGGTGGAATTATTAAACGGTTTGCTAATAACAAAAATCTTAGATACGCCACTGGTATACTGTAAATGGGCCTTAATAAGAACTGTGTAGCTCACAAAGATTTTATACATTCCCATATTTTTCCCATAAACGAATTTACAATAACATATTAAAAAATATATTAACCAATATGACGGTCATTTTGACAGCTGACAGAAACATTTCAACACATACTTCTTGTCGGAAAACTTCCCAGAAATTTAAATCTTCAATATAAAAGGGGTTTTCATTTTAAAATTAAAAATAAGCGATTTTCAGTTATATCCGGGAAAATCGGAAGTAAGCCATGACGTCATAGACTAATTGGATCCAGTAAATAAAAGTATACGTTATAAGCTTTTAAACAAAAAAGTTTTCATTTCGATATCTCAATTAACAATGAAGATAAAAGCGGATGGAATTATTAAACGGTTTGCTAATAATAAAAATGCTTAGATACGCCACTGGTATACGGTAAATGGGTCTCAATGATAATTTTGAAGCTTACAAAGATTCATAAAGATCATACATTTCTATATTTTTTTCCATAAACGAATTAATAGTAAAATGCTTAGAAACAATATTATCCAATATGGCGGCCAGTTTGACAGCTGCCAGAAAATTTTTAATAAACGATTATTATACAAAAATGTCCCAGAAATTCAAATTTAGAATAAAAAAAGTGGGTTTCAATTTAAAAATAAATTGCGATTTTCTGTTATTTCTGAAAAAACCAGAAGTAAGCCATGACGTCACAGAATAATTGAATTTATTATAAGAAAGTATTTATTCCAGTCTTTCCAACAAAAAAAAAATTATTCGGATATCTCAATATATAACGAAGATAAGGGGGGGTGGAACTTTTAAGTGGCCCACCCTGTATAGTGGAAAAACATGAACAGTGGCACAAGACATTATGTGTTAAATAAACACATTGATATTATATAGTATGTAAAGTTAATTTTTTTTATATAATACTGAACTTTTTGTTCATAATTTTAAAGAGTAGAAATTTAAGAGCAGTTTGAAACAGGAACATTAAAGTTGTCTGATAAATGGAAGTTGATTCGTGGAAGCAGTAGGACCACTGAAAATGAGCATCACATTTTCTCCATTTTCTTTCTCCACTACAAATCTACGACAAAAAAGCGACAAATTTTCCAATATTTAAAAATCCAAAATTCCAAAGCGGTAGTGCTAACTTCACGGGCGTATAAATTTCTGCCTGTTGAGAATTCGCAACTGGCCTTTGTAAGCAGCGTTAGCCAATTGATAAATGTAGAGAATTTTTCGTTTTAATCAAAAACCCAGTTATTTTTAAATCGAAATGTGGTCTTAACTCACTTTTGCCGAAAATCGGGATACGATATTCTTATTTGCGAATTTCGATATCAACGCGGTCGGGTCGTATAAACTGGCAACACTGACATTATTCGTTTCCTGCTCGCGCTAATAATGACTCTCTGTGTTTTTTACATAGACTTGTACAAAGCGTATTGGAAAACGTTCAGTGGCCGATACTGCATACCGCAGGTAAATAATTCACCAGTTGCGAATTTTAATTAAATCAAAATTTCCGACGTTCGGAGAAACGAATTTTTTACCCCGAATCCTCAGTTGAGACGTCCCGAGTTGCGAAGATACCGATAATTCAACACATACGTTAATTTTAATTTTTAAAGAATTACAATTTATGAGAAATCGTATAAATAATGGGAATAATCATTACACCCATTATATTATAAGTAATATTCATATTATCATATTTCTAAATATTTAAGTGCTACTTAATTGTAGAGGAAGTAAAAATCAACACAATTTTCTGGTCGAACGATATTTTGAAGACCTACAAAATCGCCATAATTTTACCGAAATATTTTAGGTAGAGAGGCGCCTAAAATATTGTAAAATCCTGTGAAAGGGACAGAACATCCGTTTAGATGACAATGACCAGCTGAGACGAAGGTCGAAAGGTTCAT
The DNA here is from genome assembly GCA_927349885.1 of Psylliodes chrysocephalus. Taxonomy (NCBI): domain Eukaryota; kingdom Metazoa; phylum Arthropoda; class Insecta; order Coleoptera; family Chrysomelidae; genus Psylliodes; species Psylliodes chrysocephalus. The sequence continues at coordinate 80,030,573 of OV651813.1, read as the reverse complement.
GTTTACTATCAAGTCGTCAAATTTATAGGCTGTGGCTTCAAATTGTACCAGATTGACACCAAAGATAAAAATATTTACTTGGTTTTGTGATAAATTACTAACCAGTAGCGGATTAAGATTTATTTTTGCTCTTGCCTGATTTTGTGCGTTTGTATTCACTTTCTCTATTTTGATCATTTTTAATTTAATGAATAAGCCATTAAAAATACGTCCAAGTATTTTTTAGTTTAATTTTCTTTGGAAAGGGTAAAATATCAAGTGGTGTTTATTTACAATATTCCAGGTCAACCAATCCAAGACATGTTAAAGACAAGCAACTACACCAAAACATGAAAATGTATAAAAAATAACTTGGCATTAGATTTTAATTTTTGAGAAGAAAACTGGGTGGGTTGGCTCAGTGGTTAGAGTCGTGACTTTGAGATCGAAGGGTCTCAGGTTCGAATCCCATCGGTGGCAGGATTGTTTTTTAATTGAATAAATTAAATAATAATTCTAATGGATAGGTTGGATTCCCCACTGTTGGGTTCTAATTAGCAGTGCTGTTCCTAAAGTGGCACTGAGAAACAGTAACAAACTCTACACAGAACACGAGGCTAATAACCTAAGTACGTAGTTGATGCCGATGACACCAAATTACAAAAAAAAGAAGAAAACTTTCATTATAAAAAGCTACAGTTATCATTAGTAGAATGAGATAAGTTTAAGTAAGTTTTGAAGAAATCTAAAGATCTTGAAAGTCCAAGTCCTGTATTTTTGTAATACTTCTCTCTTAATTCTTAGTTTCTCTATAGTAAGTAAAATCAAAGCTAGAGTATTGAAAATAATTGTCTATATCTGCTGAAGTCTCGGAACTAGTCTAAGGAAATACCCCAAGTCCATTCGCTTTCTTTATTGTTTAATTGTAAAATGGATGAAACAAAAAGTTACTAGATTTTGGCACGTCGTAGATTAATTACATCATCTTAATATGTCAGGTGGCAGTTATCAAAATAAAATTGAATTTGTCAATTTGTTAAAAATTTGTATTTTTTGATTTCATAATAGCAACAATACCGAATAAGCAGTGGCGTACTGATATAAAGCAAAAGTGCAGTTATGCAAAATAAAACAAAAGCTGTTAAATAAACCAAGGCAGATTGATGTACACTGTTGGTAAGTATGAATATGTATTATAAATTAAGTAATTATTGGATGTTGTATCTCGTATAACCTCTGTTACTTTTGCTTCTTGATGATTTATACAAAAATAAATAGGAACTTGATTATTTTTTGTCTAACCAATTCTTTATCCGGTTACAGCTACTGTAGATAGGTTCTATTGGAGCATGGGTACTCTTACCACTGCAGGTACAGTAATTGACCATGCAACCATGCAATTATGCCCTCAATATGTCCCTAAGGCAGGCAGGTAACAAGAAAGGTACCACTAATAATAGAGAATTGAAGCAAAGTAGAGCACAGTCTGTTCGCTATACTTACGCGGGTTTTGGATTAAAAATTTTATGAGTATTTCCAGGTAAGTACCCGAAAGTTTGACCTGTTCTTTGGGGAAATATCAACTGGTTAAATGAAATGAAAAATAATGTACAACTTTTTAATTAAATAATAATGGAAAATCTTTTGTATAATTGAGAGCAAAATTAAATTTCTTCATTAATGGAGTCTAATGTGGCTATTATAAACCTAATAATAATTTTATATTACACTTCACACAAAAAATATGGTCTATGTATAATAAGAGGGTTATCTAGCTCAAATAAAATATTTTCTAACATAAAAATTTGTTCCATGTAGAGAATTTCAAATAAAAAATAAAAAAATTGAACTAGCCAACAAAAATGAAAATCAGTCATTACCATCCAAAATATCATAATCGTCATCATCATCATCATCATCATCATCATCATCATCATCACTGTCATCACCATTAATTGTTATTATGATTGGACTTATTTCGTTTATTTTATTTTCACGGGTCCACCAATCTTCTATTAGTTTCTCGCACTTGAATATACAGTTCCGCCACACTTCTGGAGTTGCAATTGAAAGTGCTTTTTGCCAAGTTTCCCGAACTGCGTCGTCACTATAACCATTAGGTCCAATATGGTTGTCATAATATTGTTTTGCTATTCCCCATATATATTCGATGGGATTAAACTGGCAATGATACGGTAGCAGACGTAAAACTTGATGACCGTAACTTTTAATAATCTGATCCACAACAAAGGTTTTTGATTTTGCGTGTATATTTGCCAAGCGTAATAATTCTGATTTTAATATATAAAATGGTATATGTTCCTTTGTCAACCATTCTTTAATTTTATCAACAGTCCAAGAATTCGTTGGACTTTTGTTTAATACTTCAGAATGGTAAGGTGCATTGTCTAAAATAATTACGCTGGGCTCACTTAAACCTGGGAGAAGTTTTTCATGCAACCATTTTACAAACATTTCTGTGTTCATATTATCGTGATAGTCACTGGATTTTGATTTAGATGAAAATATTAAATCAGCACCTTCTATAAAACCCGATTTCCCTCCTGCATTTAAAATTATGTGTCGCTTCCCTTCTCCATCGGTATGTTTGATGGACTTTACGTTATCATCTTGCCATATTCTCTTGGTTGCACCCCTAGAAAATATCCATGTTTCGTCTAAATATATAAAATTCGCCCCTTCTTCTTTAAATTTAGAATGTTTTCTTAGGAAGTTAATTCTCTTGTGCACGACAGAACTTCTTTCACAAAGGGCCTTTCTATTATCCTCCTTTTGAAATTTGAAACCCAAGTTATGTATCACTTGCCATAGACTTGTTCTGCCAATGTCGTCAAATTTTCTATCTATTAATTCCGAGAGAATTGTATTTAAGGTCACATGTTCCTTGTTGGCCCTCATTCGATAAATGGTATCACGAATTTCAAATTTCTTTCCATCTGGAATATCTTTCGTTTTCAATGATGGCGAGTTTTGCGGTGATCTTCTTTCGGCAGTTCACTATTGTGATTTTGTAATACTCCTCTTAATTTGGTTTCACTAATTCCTAGAGCATCGCATACGCGTTGTTGTTATTATACAGACCGATTTTAAAGGACCGCCATTTCATTTCATTTCAGAATGTGGTAAATTTTTGACCACCCTGTATTAATTTTTCTTTAGCACCATCGAGTAGCCTTAGAAGAGTTAGGATAGGGAGATGTAAGCCGTTTTGCCAAATATTCAGCAGTTTTCACAAAACATTGACCTAAAGTTGAAAAATAGGTGATTTTAACACCCTATCTCTGTAAAAATTTAATTTACACCGTAAAGTATGTGGTATCTGCGAAATCAGCTCTTCAAGGAGAATTCAAAATTGCGAAAAAATATACGGTGTTCCATTTAAAAAAATAGTAACATTGATATGGCACACTTTTCTGGAACAACCTGTATATTTCAAAATAATTTTAAAACGTAGTGTTAAATAACATGTATACCATATTAAGATAGAATTAGATATGTTATATCTTAAGCCGTCTGCCGTACAGAGACAGTGTCGTATGTGGTGCCCCACCCTGTATAATGAAAAAAATCTAAAATTTAAATTTGAAATACCTATTCTAACTTATAGATTTTGAATTTTAGGACAGAAAAACGAAACAATTATCTAGTTATCAATATCGGAAACACAAACTACAGAAGAAGGAAAATCCCTAAAACTGGCAGATTTTTTAAAAAAATATCTGCAAGGACAGGGACAGGAGGATATTCCACAATGTACTGCTGGGGCGAGTTCTGAAGCTATTATTTCTAATGAAGCTGGAAGCAGTGGAACCTCAGTAGTAAACGAAAGATCAGGTTTTACGTCAACGTGTTTTACGGAGGAGATTGAAGATGAAACTCAAATGACCAAACTTGACGACAATGCCGATATTGAATCAAATTCGGAAGTTACCATGCAAATGAATTTGGACGAAGACGAAGATATTTTGTTATCAATGTTATTTGAAGATCCTGGGGAATGGCCAGACATTATAACTGCTGACTCTGCAAGAACTTTAGTTGAAAAAGGACCCTCTCAAGTAATTCTTGAGAACTTTCCTATAAGTGAAGGCGGGCGTAAGTTTTCTAAAAATGATTATTACCGTCCACTTCCAAACGGCGAAAAAACTAAAAGGAGGTGGTTAATCTATTCTGAATCTAAAAATTCGATTTACTGCTTTTGCTGTAAAATCTTTGGCAAAATCTTTAGTTCTAGTTCTAGTTCAACAACAAATTTATCTTGTAAACAGGGATGTTCTGATTGGCAACATTTGACACAAATTTTATCAAGACACGAGAAAGGTGTTTTTCATAACGAAAACCTCAAATCTTGGTTTAATTTGTTAAATATGTTATCCAAACAATGTACGATAAATCAAAAAGAGTTACGTTTAATTGAAGTAGAAAAAAAATATTGGTATGGTGTTATTAAAAGAATTATTTGTGTTGTACAGTTTTTATCTAGGCAATGCCTTGCTTTACGTGGTCCGTGTAATAAATTATATGAAAATAATAATGGTAACTTCCTTAAAGCTATTGAAATGGTTGCAAAATTTGAATAGCCCTTAGACTTTTACTGACTTTGCCCGTATCAGTGGCCTTGGGAGAAAGATCGTTTTCTAAGCTAAAAATTATTAAAAATTATTTGAGATCTACCATGTTACAAGATAGACTCAATGATTATTTATAATTGCCATAGAAAATGATATTATGGATTCCCTGAATTTGGAAGAATTGATTAGGGATTTTTCCGCAAAGAAAGCAAGAAAAACGATTTTTCTATGATTTCTCACAGTACGGACAATGACAATCCATTTTTAAACTAGTAAAAACATGTCATTCATGTCATGTAAACTTATTATTCAGCTAGTAAATTTGCAGCAACAATGCAACAAAAAATAAATATAATTTTGTAGTATACAGATAGGAAAGTAAAAAACAGCGATATTAGCACAAATTTTTGAATTGCACTTACCAATAAATGCTAAAATTATTAGAAAAACATTTATCATAAATTACCATAAGCCGCCACTGATTCGGAATTTATAATTGAAGATTTTTGCAATTGTTTGCACTAGTTTTATTTCTAGCCAGTAGATACCAGCACCTCTCGTATATTTTTAATATTATTATAAATCTATTTGACGTAAATTCTTGGAGAAATCTGCTCTTACGTTCTTTTAAAGTAAGTCCATCCCTGCATACAAAGCGACACGGATTTCAATTCGGATATCAAACCAAAAAAACTTGTACATTGAAGGTATGATCAATTTGAATTGTTAAAAGAAAACGGATATAACGGTAAAGAGCGATGGCCGATGGCCAAAACTTTTTACTGTCTTGTTGTAGTATCTGAGTGTTGCTGGGTATCTAAGGAATTGTGTGGCAGAACGCCACTAAATGTTAACAATTTCCGAAACACACAAAGTCAATTTGCTTACAGACAAGCGTCGAGTATGACATGTCGTGTTTTTGGTCGTAGAAGAAGAATAACAGGAGCGTGTGCACTCGTCTAGGAAATAACATAAATCTCGAATTCAGGAACTGGGATGGGCCAGAAGCAGTTTAGCTTTTAGTCACTTTTGGCGATGACTCAGTCATGGCTTTGAATACAAAAATCCTTTCTAAATAAATATATATTTTTTTAGGGTTCCTTAGAAAGCAACAATTTAAAAATACAAAAACATTTTTTACATAATATACAAAATAAACTGATAAATATCTTATTAATAATTCGAACTAAACTATTATTAATATTATTAGCTGGTCTGGTAATATCTCAAATTAATATTTTTAGTTACAAAATGCTGTTTGTATAGAATTTCTTGTCAATAATAACTAGCGAGGAAAAATCGTATACCGAGATACTGGACAAAGATTTTCTATAAAAGATAATTGATGAAGAATATAGTTTACGATCTTTTATCAAATAGTTTGGTTGTAAAATATTGTAATATTTATTTATTTTAAGCAGTTTATTAATTTTAATTCATATCAAAGGTACCCAAACTCTTTATCTCATAGGCCTCTTGCCATGTTTTTCGGTTTTGGGTAGACCACCTGCTTTGTGAAAATTGCATTTTTGAAAATTCATCAACTTCAAAATGGTTTGACAAATTTCTATCTGTAGTGAGGTGAAAAAAAACAATAAAAAACACATTAATTTTTATAAATTTATTAATGAAACTAAAATGAAAACGAACCAAAATAAAATTAACATACCTATGTATTACATAAAATCAATAAGTAAAAATAAACGCTTTTTAGTGGGAGGGATGAACCTGCTACTTTGATAATAAATGTTCAATATTATTCATCAATTTAGTGAGGTTTAATCTTAAATCTTCTCGGTTAATGATGTATAGTTTGTTTTTTTTTTGTCAGAAGAATGACAACCGCGCTGAAACCTTTGTCAGAAGATTGGAAACCGCGCTTAAAGCAAGATTTACTTCGTTCCACATTGTAAAACAGGATTATAAATCACATGTAAAACTAAAAAAAGCAAGGAGAATTCAATTCAATGTCTTTTTAAAACTTCTAATGTAAGTAAAATAATGTATTTATGTCTAAATATAATATTTATTGTAAACTAGTCACAACACGTATCACGGAAAGTAGTTTATTTTATTACAAGTTTTTATAAAATTAAATTTTACAATCATAGATCCTGACTTACAAACAACAATAACTATGCATTAAATTTAACTTACTAGAAAATAAAATTTGATTTTTTATATAGTTTTAATGTTAGATAAAGAGTTGCTACTGTTATTTTTATATAGAACCCCAATTTTGTCATTGTAAATGCTTTTTATTGGAGTCTAAATGCTTAGAACAGTGGCAGCATATATATCGTTCCTAGAACCGATAAAGGACTTTCTAGAGATATTTCCAAATATTATGAGTATCTTTTTACTAATGGTTATTGTTAGCAAAATAAAAAGGGAAAAGCCTAAATTAAAGGATGTTGCAATATCATGTACATCCCCAAATGTTCCTTTATGCTTGTATTATAACAATAAAAAAATTTGTTAACTGTTTTATTTTGCTCTTACTACTATATTTAGGTACTTATAATGCAAAAAAATTAGTCACAAAATTGTACTTACCAAATTTCACCATTTAAAAAATTTGGTCATATCTACCTAAATTGCATTTTTTATGCATAAAATTAAATAATTTATCAATTAAAATATGCGAAACTTATTTAGAAATAAATACAACATGTGCTTTATTTGGCAATAAACAAGTTTGTTTTTATTATTTTGATAAAATTATGTAAAATTCCCATAAGAAACCATGTATTTTGAACAGCGTTACTAGCACCAGCGCCCTTGCGGTGAATTAAAAAAGCTCAATTAGCATTCGTTTTTTAAGTATAAGGGGTTTTTTGGGACCGTATTTCGAGTATGTCGATTCGCCTCATCTCTAGTCTTCATATTCGCCTTTAATGTCAGTAGTTGTCAAATTTCTCGAGAAAAGCAGCTTATCTTGTATTTCTTGATCAATAATAAAACGAACATACCTAATGCTAATAACCAGAGATTAGGGATATAAAGATAGGAAACGCAACGACCGCAGCAACGATGGCGTCATCTATGCGTCTCAGATGTTAACTAAAAATATACGTCGTTTATAGACAGACCGGTGTTGCCAAATATTTTTTTTTGAGAGATCGTAAAAGTAGAGTATAAAAATATTATTTCGATAAAAAAATCGTACAATAGGTAAAGAAAATGCATGAAACTTTAAATTAACACATTTAAAGTAATCAATGATAGTCGGTGTTGGTACAAAATCACCATGGTCAAAATCACGATAAGTGAGAACGAAAATTACTGCCTTCAGAAATTACAAACGGCGTATGAATATTTGCAAGTAGTTTTTGATTTTTATTGTTTTATGTTCTGAAGTTGTTGCGGATATTTAAATAAACCTACTAAAAAATCTGATGTGTCCAACAAATGACTTTCCTATCTAGTTATTATAGGCTTTTTCCGGTTATTTTGTACAACCTATTGCAGCACCTCTATAAATATTTAGAGGATAAACTAAATATATACATTTTCCTATACATCTACCTCTAAACATTTTTCTATAGATATTCATTCAAAACGAAAATACTGAAAAATTTTAATTTAGCACTCTTCCTCCAATTTTTTCATTACGGTCCATTTTAGAAAAATCATATATGAACAAAAATTATAGAGATCGATATCGCAAACAACTTTTAGTTCAACAATTTTCATAAAAATCAGAATTTTGCACATTTTTCAAATTTCTCGAAAACGGACCATTTCAGGAAATTTTGATAAAAAGCAAAAATTATCGATAATATTAGAAGTAACTTTTATTTGAACAATTTTCTTCTCCAAACATAAATAAGAGACATTCTGTAGAATATAAAAACGGCCTCTCATAAAGTACCCCCCCGATGTTCCTACTCTGCCCAAAAACTAATCAGTTCATTGGAGGATGGAATAAAACTTAAGTTTAAAATTTGGTGTTTTTCTGTGTATCGGTTCATGAGGTATGGTGGATACACACACACACACACACACACACACACACACACACACACACACACACACACACACACACACACATACACACACACACACACACACACCCACGCACGCACGCACCCCCCCCCACACACACACACACACACACACACACACACACACACACAAAGTATTCGGATTAATAATTGCACAGGCCAACAAAAAACAGATTCATCATTGCAGCTTGCCTTTATGCCGTGGCTAATTATAGAATACCTTGTTACTGGATACACCCAAAATGAAGGTGATAATGTCTATTCCTTAATTAAAAAAAGCGCGAAGAGAACTCTTAAATCTGACCAAAAAAGGCAAGTCTTTGTAATAGAGATACCTCATGTAGATTTTCTTGACTTAAAGCATTTTACTAAATATGCTACCATACGTTTTCAAAAAAACAATGGGTAAAACTTTTAAAATCGCCGATGCTTCAATAATTCGGGTGGAGAACAGGGGCGGTTTCTCCATTGGTTCATTTGTGCAGTGAACACCCAGTTAAATTTCATAAGAGCACATTATTTTAAAATCACATATAAATAACTTAATAATATAAATTCACTTTAATATATTTATTATTTTCTATATCTACTTTTTTTGGTACCCCACTGCGCTCAGGCTGATCGCGTCTGTTGTTTCAATATGTTGATTGAACGCGAGAGGTGTCTGAGAATGAATTTAAAAAGAAAGGTTAATAGATCCGTGAAACATACAGACTGCACAAAGTTTCATCACCCATAAGCAGTTTGCATGGACGTGACTACAGCGAGCTATATAAAGAGTTGGAGAACGACCAAATAATGGGAATGCCTTCAGATGAAATGCTCCCAAAGTATAGCTTTCAAAAGCAATATAAAGGAAGTATACCAGACAGGGAAGCATGGACGGGAGGACCTCCTATTCATGTAGAATTCACCTGGTATACAGACGGCTCCAAAACCCACGAAGGTTCAGGAGTAGGTATATATAGTACCAAGCCAAAGACAAGAATCTCACTGAGCTTAGGTAAACATGCCACAGCATTTCAGGCCGAAATAGCAGCAATACATCATTGCGAAAAAGAGGTATTAAGACAGAAGGTAAATGAAAAAACCATTGTCATATAGTCAGACAGTCAAGCGACGTTAAAGGCACTCAGTTCCATGCAGGTACAGTCAAAGCTTGTGTGGGACTGTTTGGAAGCCCTAACAGAGCTGGGTAGTCAAAACAGACTAACCTTAGCCTGGGTACCAGGCCACAGAGGACATGAAGAGGCAATGAAGAGGCAATGAAGAGGCTGATTTACTAGCCCGACAAGGAGCCTTAAAGGCTCTTATTGGCCCATAACCCTTCTGTGGTGTAACAAAAACAACTATCAGAACATTCACAAAACAGTGGATGTTTAAAAAATCTCAGGAGTGGTGGAAAAACTCTCCAGGACAGAGACAGGCCAAAGAGTTCATAAAAGGACCATCGCCTAAACTCACCGAGCATCTACTAAGCCTTAATAGGAAAAATACTAGAACTAGTAGGTCTATTAACAGGGCATTGTAGGCTTAACAAACATATTATGTATAGTATCAGACCTTGTGCCGATTCTGTCAGGAAGAGGAAGAAACGGCAGTACACGTATTGTGCTACTGCGAAGGTCTAGCAAGACAGAGATTCCTTACACTTGGAGAAGAAAAACCAAGGACAACTAGCTATACCGGAGAACTACCTCCCAGTCTATGGAGTCTACTACAAAAAACCGAATTAGACAAGTTACTCTAAATAACGATTCAAGGATATCCACAGTAGATCTGAAAAGGTCGAGGTGGTGGAGGCCACGTGGCCCACAGTCCTAATTAAATCTAATCTAGTGTGCCTGCTCGAAACCACGCTATTTTTAGCATATATTTGTGCATCACACGTAGATTACGTCACGACTGTTAACTTCGCTTGGTCCAACGATTAGTTGTTGTGCTTCGTCAAGGTCACTCTGACTGGGAGTCTTTAATTTAACGTTGCCACATTTGGTAGATTTCGGCTTTTTTGGTAGATTTTCAGCTATTTCTATAAATTAATATCCAATTACTCAAATAAAACTTGCAACTTAAATAATTTTGTTGCCAATCAGTTATTTTCGTCTGGTAGATTACTTAAAAATAAGTGATTCTTTACGATTTATCGATTATTTTCGATTAATGGTTTATTTTCGATTAATCGATTATTTCCGATTAACGGATTATTTTCAATTACCTAATTGATTATTTACGATTAATCGATTATTTTCGATTAATCAATTATTTCCGATTGACAAATTATTTTCAGTTAATCGATTCTTTACGATTAATCGATTCTATTCGATTAAATGATTACTTTCTATTCTTTTCGATTCTTTTCGATTCTTTTCGATTCTTTTCGATTCTTTTCGATTCTTTTCGATTCTTTTCGATTCTTTTCGATTCTTTTCGATTCTTTTCGATTCTTTTCGATTCTTTTCGATTCTTTTCGATTCTTTTCGATTCTTTTCGATTCTTTTCGATTCTTTTCGATTCTTTTCGATTCTTTTCGATTCTTTTCGATTCTTTTCGATTCTTTTCGATTCTTTTCGATTCTTTTCGATTCTTTTCGATTCTTTTCGATTCTTTTCGATTCTTTTCGATTCTTTTCGATTCTTTTCGATTCTTTTCGATTCTTTTCGATTCTTTTCGATTCTTTTCGATTCTTTTCGATTCTTTTCGATTCTTTTCGATTCTTTTCGATTCTTTTCGATTCTTTTCGATTCTTTTCGATTCTTTTCGATTCTTTTCGATTCTTTTCGATTCTTTTCGATTCTTTTCGATTCTTTTCGATTCTTTTCGATTCTTTTCGATTCTTTTCGATTCTTTTCGATTCTTTTCGATTCTTTTCGATTCTTTTCGATTCTTTTCGATTCTTTTCGATTCTTTTCGATTCTTTTCGATTCTTTTCGATTCTTTTCGATTCTTTTCGATTCTTTTCGATTCTTTTCGATTCTTTTCGATTCTTTTCGATTCTTTTCGATTCTTTTCGATTCTTTTCGATTCTTTTCGATTCTTTTCGATTCTTTTCGATTCTTTTCGATTCTTTTCGATTCTTTTCGATTCTTTTCGATTCTTTTCGATTCTTTTCGATTCTTTTCGATTCTTTTCGATTCTTTTCGATTCTTTTCGATTCTTTTCGATTCTTTTCGATTCTTTTCGATTCTTTTCGATTCTTTTCGATTCTTTTCGATTCTTTTCGATTCTTTTCGATTCTTTTCGATTCTTTTCGATTCTTTTCGATTCTTTTCGATTCTTTTCGATTCTTTTCGATTCTTTTCGATTCTTTTCGATTCTTTTCGATTCTTTTCGATTCTTTTCGATTCTTTTCGATTCTTTTCGATTCTTTTCGATTCTTATCTATTAATCGATTATTTTCGATTAATAATTTTTTCCAATAATAGTCATGTAATTTAACCAAGAATTGCTTCACTAAAAGAATAAGTTTTTGTGCGAAGTATAAAAAGCATATTTCAGGATTCATTGGCAGCTCTAAGGTTTGTCCCCTCTAAAAACTAACCAAAACAACATTTTTGCTTTTTTAGATTGACAAGTTCATCGAAAATGTCACGAGTTTCAGATGAAATAAAAATGGTAGTTTCTGCACTTGTACCATTTCTAGTAATGTATCATCAATCAATCTTTTTATGACTCAGGAATCTTATAAATAATTCGGAATTTAATTGTATTAAAACGGACGATGCCAAAGAAGTTTTAAGGGATATTGGCTCTCTTATAAAATTTTACAAATGCAAAAATTATTGAAAAAAATTGAACCCCCATTTTAAAGTATGACGAGACGCCACGTTTTTCAAGAATATAGATTTTAAGAAAGTTTAAGTGATTCATGCAAGACGTTCAAGAACGTCCCTCTCTACTTTTCCAGACTTACGATAGTCCTATACCTATTGCTAAAAAAAATATGATAACATCATGTTTTTGTTAAGAACTATTAGAAATTGTCACAGTTATTTTTATAACAGTTTGAATTTTGAGTAAAAAAATGATTAGTAAGACTAATTTTCCATAAAATGTAGTTCTATTTTTAACGTAGGATAGCTTTCTTTTGTTACGTATTTCTCTCTTATAACTTATAACGTCATTTTCAATAAAGCAAGCGTATCCCCAATATTTTCTTTTTATTTAAAAATAACACAACAGTTTTCATTGCACTTTTCAGAAGTTTTCATCAAAACCGTGTACCTTGGTTTCAACAATAGTGGCACATCTAACAAATATCAACTTTTGTGAAAACAAAAAAGTAATTAACAGTCCCTGATTATTTAGCACATAAAAACACAGTCAAGTTCATTAATGATATTTAAATGATATTACAACGTGAAAAATAGAAATAAGTGAAACTTTAAATTGAAAGTTTATTTGAAAACGTATCCAATCGTAAATATATACCTATCGGGTATCTGTGGCATCTCAATTTTTCAGAAGCTCCCTGATGCGGTAATCGCTCAATTTATTTATATTTTCAAAATTTCCCAAATAATGTAGGTATTTCATATAATTAGAATAAATTTTTTATCATTTTTATAGAACATGTAATAAAAAATAATAACAACAAGCTCATAGCTGCTTACCTTCCAAATCATAAAGGAGTCAATAGGCGCTTTCCTAAATATTATTACATTTTTGCAGAGTCACTCACAAATACTTATTTAAATTAAACATATTTTTTCAATTTTTTCCTTTATTTTTTGTTTGTACATTAGTGGCTATTATGAATGTTTATCGGCTGACGTTTTAACCCTCTACACGGAAAAAACACTACCAAATATATTATTTACTTGAAAAAATATGATTGCCATAGTTATTTTTTTAACTATTTCAAAAAATAAACCAATTGCCATAATTAAAAGTATGTTTCTAAACACGTATTTCTGTCACAAGTATACAAGTTTCCTAAAATGAGGTTTTTTTAATAATCCCTAGTAAAGAGTTAACTTAACTTAGGCACCAGTTTGCCTACGATAAACGAATAATGTTTCTGAAACTGCTTTAATAATCCCAAAATCACATATATTTACCATTAGTTAACTTTTACCTACTTATGTTTAAAAAACATTCACTTAGGGGTATCTGCGTTCATAGGACCAGAACTATTCCTGGGCATTGCAAAGAGCATTGTCAAAGAAATTATCTCAAAATGGACGGAAGGTTCAACACTCACGAACTGGAGAGATACTCCAGGGCTAACTCATTTGAAGGCGTTTATAACCAACCCTTCTATGAACGCCTCTGCTCAGATCCGAGAATGGAGTAGGAAAGATCTACACATTTTCACGGGACTGACGACAGGACACTGCCGTCTGGGCAACCACATGAGAAGGATAGGTCTGCAACAAACATCGGACTGTCGATGCTGCAGCGTGAAGGACGAGTCTGCAGAGCACATTCTATATACCTGCTTCGCTCTGAAAGAACCAAGTTCCAGATCTTCGGAGTTACCCGACTGGAGCCTACCGACTTTAAACAAGTCTCACCCAATTCAACCATGACTTTCATCAAAAGGTGTGGCTTGTACGGTGAACTATAAGTTAGTCATGAGCCACAATAGACCCATCTGGATCGGAGTGGAAAACGATGAGATTATCCCACTCATTTTCAACATAACCTAGGCGTAGCCACTTCTTCAAAACAGTAAGTTTCGATCATCACCAAATCATCAACAAACCAACAGTCGATTAATCCGATTTCATTTTTGCATTGTCTTTCCTACCGAACGGTCACAGCTCATAGGGCAGCTTAGGTCGAGGTCATACGCCTTTTTCATGGAGTGCTATGTAGGTTACAGGGTTTTTGTAATAAGTGTAGATATAAATCAATCTAAAGTATTAAATATTTGAAATAAAATGAATTTAGCTCAAATCCAATATCACACAAAATACAACGACCGTATCCCCCTACTCCTTTGGCTAATACCGCAACAGGCATTGAATTACATCCGAAGAGCCGAAGAAAAGACAGCAGAGATAGAAATTAATTTTCAACACTCTCTACTTTGATTTTGCTCACCAAGGAGAACATCATTCTTGGACCGGTTTCGTCCTTATTAGGACTCCTCAGCAAGAAATAGATAGGTTCTCAATTCCAGTCTCTAATGGAATTAACAAATGCTACACATTTCACCAGTATACCATAAAGTTGGTTATGAAGAGAATAAGAATTCAAGTAGTGAAATGGTGTCGCCATCTGTTCTTAGTAAGCAAAATTAAAATGCGCTGTGCTACCCAGTTAGAAAACTAGGTGGAACCAAAAAGCACCAGGCGGGCAATTTGTAGACGAAAATAAATCCGGTCCAAGAATGATGTTCTCCTTGGTGAGCAAACTCAAAGTAGAGAGTGTTGAAAATTAATTTCTATCTCTGCTGTCTTTCCTTCGGATGTAATTCAATGCCTGTTGCGGTATTAGCTAAAGGAGAAGTTGTTTTTTGAAGGGGAGACGGTCGTTGTATTTTGTGTGATATTGGCTTTGAGCTAAATTCATTTTATTTCATTTACGTCTATCCACATTTGAGTTTTGATTTATTTTCGTCTATTAAATATTTGTTCATTTTAAGTATTATGATAATAATAATGTCCCTATACACCCCCTTACAAGTGAATTTGAACCCCAGAAACAAAGTTTGTGCAGGGTAAGGACGGCTATTATTGTTATTATTTATCGTTGTTATTATTATTATTAATATGTAAGTACCTTATATATATATATATATATATATATATATATATATATATATATATATATATATATATATATATATATATATATATATATATATATATATATATATATATATATATATATATATATATATATATATATATATTTTATGATACATCAATCGTGCATTTTTGATTCTGATATTTTTTAATTTTTTTATATTCTTCCTCTTCATGTTTTTGTAACAGTTGATATTATTTTAAAACACCTGAGTACTCAAATTTTTATAAATGTCATTAGTACCTAGAGCCTATTAGGGCACCAATAAGGTTTATAAAATCTAATACTTCATTCTAATAATTCAAAATCATAAATACATATGTACCAACCACTAAAACAAAAATCACGTATCACAAGAAAACAGTTAACTATATAAATAAACCAAAACCCATTAGTATCGTAAAGTGTATCATGTACCTATAATAAGAAACTAATGTACATTACCACAAGTAAACAGTTCACTGTAGGTCGTCTAAAAACTAATTAAACTGTTCACTAATCACAGGTGACTAATTTCTCAGAAATATTGTTTTACTTACTATACGTAAACATTTTACCTATAGTATAAGTATAACTTTTTATTTGCGGAGATTAAAATTTCGCTAACGGTTAGTGCATTTTTTCCGTGTAATTAAACCTTAAAATCAGTGTTGCCACAAGCTTATCCTCGATTCTCCGTCGACAGATAACCAAATTCCCCAAACACACGAGATTCTATGCTCAGGATAACAACAACTAGCATTTTTTCTTATAAAGGGAAAAAATGTTAGTTAAATAGCCTAGAGAATTTGAATTCTTTAAAAAAAAAAATTAACATTCTTATCAGCGAATGCGAGAACTAAAATCACGGGTAAAGAAGATAGACAAAGGTATTGTAACGATAGTCTAATTTATTTATTTAAAACACAATATTTATATAATACTTAGGCACTAACTAACAATTCTAATTTATTTATTACAATTTTACTTTTCTGTATAACACTTTATACTAAACTAAACTGTGCGCCGATGAGTCGGCTATTTATATTAAGTCCAACTCTGCTACTAGAAGTCTCCAGACGGTCTCGAAAATTCCATCTCTGATTCAACGGCACACTTCGCCCATTCTACCCGTTTCTCGAGCCTCAGCGGCATTTCCAGAACATTCCGTCGCCTCGAGCATGAGTCGGGGCCAGTTGAAGGTCGCGCTTAGACAGAGTCGGATTAGGAATTTCATGACAGTATTATAGCGTATATTATTTGAAATTTTGGGTAATATATTAGTTATCAATTTTCTTTGTTCTTACATCGATTTGAGAATTGGTTTCAACGTGATTGTAATTGGTTTTTAATAGACTAATTAAATGCCAATTAATCTCTCGCCTTAATTTTCTGTGTTAAAAATATACCTAGTTATTATTAGAAGCATCTTCTATTAAATTAATATCTACTTATAAGTAAATTATAAGTGATCCAAGACCGACTATAAAGACTTATCAGCATTATATTAGAGCACCTAGAAACAAAATTATAAACAAGTTATTGAAATAAGATACTTCAAAATTTTTAAAACTCGGAATGATAATAACCACTTATCGTTTTTTTCTTCTTTTATACGAGACATGCAATTTTAATAAGTACTAATTTTGAAAAAGTATTTTATCCAAACATCAAGTTCACCGTGGAGTGTGTTTCTCAAGTGTTTGTCAGTCGCAATATGTGATGCGGCGTCTTTGAACTGGATCTACAAGCCAGCAGAGATAAGATAAAATAATTATTGAATTTCTGGATCTCTAGGTACCTATGTTCTTGGCATTTTTCTCATGTGATAATAATATAATATGAAACATTCAACGTACGTATATTTATTTGAACCTTAAAACAGGGTAAATTCACCGAAATATACTTGCGACTAAAACTAATTTATTATTTTTATTTTATTTTAAGTATATTACAAAACAAAAACATCAGTGACTATGTCCAGAAAAAAACTAATAGTAGTTCATTGTTTATTTAAATTGACATAGATATATCTATTGTAAAAATGTAGTGATATTTTTATTTTAATTATGTATATACATATTATAGTAATTATTTGTATCTGGAACATTATTTTTATGTATTAAAAATATTTTTTAAAAACTATTTTTGTAACCTTACTTATAATCAAATTCCCACCTTTTTTCAAAATTTGTTATATTTAATAATAATTTTGTAATATACTTTATCTACAACCACCCCAGTAAATCGCCTATTATGTACCGTTTTGTTTATAAGTAAATACATCATTACAGATACTGTTACGTAATGAAATTCATTTATCAAACTACCCATATTAGTCCGTTGCTAGGTGATCGCCATGGTTACGATTAATAAGTTTTGACATTTCAGAAATATAAAATCGCCATTTTTGTAGTTACAGCATTATTTTTTTAAATGAATATGATTTCGTCAGATAGCGAAAATGAATTTCAAGAAACTCCACCTGAAATTCTTGAAAAAGCTGCCAATACCACTGAAAAATTACTGCCAACAAAATCAAGAACAAGGTATGAAATAGTACACCAAAAGTTTATGGACTGGCGTATAAAAAACAAGATTAATTCATTTTCTGAAAATGTGCTTTTGGCATATTTTGGGGACCTAATGGAACAATTTAAACCTTCATCAATATGGGCAATATATTCCATGTTAAGGACCGTCATTTCCATAAAAAACAACGTGAATATTGAAACATACCCAAAATTAAAGGCATTCCTAAAAAGGCAATCGGAAGGTTTTAAAAGCAAAAAATCAAAAATTTTTTCTTCTGATGAAATAAGTAAATTTTTAAATGAAGCTCCTGATTCACAATACTTATTAACAAAGGTTTGTATCTAAAGCAATTTTCCTTCAGTTAATTTAGTATTGGCTAGTGATTTTACTTTTCAATATTTTATTTAAGGTGATTCTAATTATTGGAGTTTGTGGCGCATGTAGGAAACAAGAATTAAAAAATTTACAAATCAAGGATATAAGAGATGTTGGTGACATACTGATTATTGAAATACCTGATTCAAAAACTAAGATAAGCAGGTCTTTTGTGATTAACGGAACCTTTTATCAAATATGCAAACAATATATGCAACATCGCCAGCAAGTGCAAAATCTTGATACAAATCAATTTTTCATAAACTATCAAAAAGGAAAATGCACCAAACAAGTGGTCGGTATAAATAAAATTGGAAATGTACCCAAACAAATAGCACAATATTTAAACTTGCCCAATCCCAATTTATACACCGGCCATTGTTTAAGAAGAACTTCTGCCATAATTTTAATTGATGCAGGTGGTGATTTATTCGCATTAAAAAGGCATGGAGGCTGGAAATCCTCAACGACTGCTAAAGGATATGTTGATAATTCATTAAATAATAAAACTTTAACGGCTCATAAAATTATCCAGTCAATTGAAAAAACAGATTTTCCACCTAGTACATCAGAAATAAATGAGAATATTTCTACTTATAATATCCTTCAAACCATAAATAACAGCAATCAAATAGAGTCTAATTCCTCTGCACCATCTACATCATCTCTTTCAGTGCCATCTACTTCTTATAAAATACCTCAAAATACTAACGAACCCATAATTATTCAAAATTGCCAAAATTTTACCGTTAATTATTATTCTAAGAATCAATGATATGTTAATGAATTATTGTATTTAATAAATGTTATAGATTATGAAAGCTTTTTTATTATGAATGTATGAATGTGGTTGTAGATAAAGTATAGTACATAACTCGAGTTGTAAGAGCAATTACATGCTCGTAGAATTACTACACTCGCCGCTAACGCGGCTCGTGTGCAACTTTTCTACTCGCATGTAATTAGCTTCTTACTACTCTTGTTATGTAATATACTATAGTTTATTTGGAAATCCATGATAGCACAGTTTTTATGGCAAAGGTCTGTATACAGGATTGTTCAAAACAGAAAAAAGAAAATATTGATGCCTTCTTATCTGTATGACCACCACGAAAAATGTAAATGAGCAAACCCTAAGGGATTAACCAATAATTCTCTACCTCAATGAGGGGGAATACGAAATTACTTTAATATAAAAAAAAGTAAACTGTCAATATTAAGTGCCCACATTTATTTTTATAAAACTAGTACCTATATAAAATATTAGTATAGACTTTTGTTCTGATTGGTTAAACATAATTTCAAGCCGTTGGATCCAATTTTTCTTTTGTTTCTGTTGATAAAACAAAAGGTAGTTTAGAGGAGTTTGTCAGAAACAATTTTGTTGAAGATGCCACGCAAATTTCGTTTCTCTTAAAAGAAAAACAATAATGTAAAACTTATTACAGATAGGGTACAATTTAAAATTGTTATAGTGATAGTGGATATTAATCTATAACCTAGAATAAAGTTTCAAAAATGTAAAATTTACATAATAAAAGTGAAAATTATAACATACCTGTGACGTCATGAAGACAAGCCGGAGAATTGGTCGATTGGAGGTGTCTTTTGAAACAGTTTGAGATATACTTGAAGTTCCTTAAGTTAATCTCAATAATAATTCCTGGATAATGGATTTTTAACCTACAAAAAGAAAAGGACAAAAAAGTGATTTATAACTGTGAGTCTGAACTTCTACTTAAAAGTTACCAAATTAATTAGTTAAATTACTTACCAGTTTAAATGATTGGCATAATTATTCTTTACTTTCAATAAGTTGTATCCAATTTGAACAATTATTACAATCATGATGATCAGCGATCATCTCAAATCTCAATGACCTGCGACTTCAAATAGACATTGTTACTATTTATATATTGCAAACATATTTTTTTTTTAATTTGTCATTAATTTTAACTTTTATAGTCATCTTAGGCAAGTATGAGTGGTGAGAATGAATGAATTAGACATATATTCAACCTATTTTCCCATAGGAATCGTAGTTAATGTTAATACTGTTAATTTTTTCCATTTACAATAAATGTATTATGTGTTGTCTACCTTTCTCTATCTGTAATAATCGATAAGCTAAATTACTTTCTATGTTAGTACATTTCAATATTCTGTTACTGAAAAAGTAAATGAACCTGTTACTAATCCTGAGGTAAGAGTTGAAATAAAATGTAAACATATATAACAGTAAATTATTTATTATCAAGTATATAATATTAAAGCATATCTAATAATGATATTTCATCATCAATAAATTTAGCTAGCCGGATATAAAGTAAAAATTAAACTAAATTTATCATATGCAACGTAGGGTTCAAAATAAATTTACATTACAATTGACGAAGAAAACGTGTAGCTCATGTCAAAGTGACAGTTATGTAATAAAATAAACATAGTTGAAATTAACATTTTATAATATAAATATAGAGTTACATACCTAAATAAATAAGTCGTTTTCTCCCGATAAGAAGTCATCATCATTAGTTTCCTTACTTCCCACAGAAATAATAATTGGTTCTATTGTTTTCTCCATTAATATATCAAGTTTCCAGAATTTATCTTCCCCTGCTATGACATGTCTTATAGCGTTTTGCCAATTGTCGGGTAAAATTTTTGATACGGAGTCACATAATAGTTGACGAACATCTTGAAGTTTAAATGTTGTATTGTTTCTCGGGACATATCTCTTCATTTGAGCCCAGATAAGTTCAATGGGAGTTCACAGTGATAAGGTGGTAACCGCAACACTTTAACTCCATGTTCTTTTGCTATTTCATCTTCACTATACTTCTTAAATTTTGGTGAATGTTGTTTACATAACTGCAATAGCTCTTTTTTGAGTAATGTCTCTTCTGTCACTATTTCTTTGGTTATTAGCCAATTGGAGAGTTCTTGCTTTTTCCATTTAGTGTTAGGTAACGGTTCCTTTAATCTTGAATGTTAAATATGGCATTATCGATAACTATTACAGAATTGGTCGGTAATAGATCTATCATTTGACTGAAATATTCCTCAAAAACATCAGTAGACATCCTTCCTGGTAGTCTTTGGTAGAATTTGAAACAAACTCTAACAAGTCTCTATATCAACAAATCCTTTATCTCCACCAATATGAGTAATAATTAAATGGCAACCTTCAATTGGAAATTTTAAGCCAGTAGACAAATCTTCCATAGCATTTGTCACCTGTTTATCTTGCCAAACTTTTTTTACAAAAGATCCTTGATTTATCCATGTTTCATCCAAATAAAAAATTAATTTTCTAATTTCCCTTAAATATTGCCTCCTACAAGAAATAATTTAATCTTTCTCTATGAGCGCAAATTTTCTATCGTTCTTCCCCCAGACGAAGTCCTTTCGTTGCTTCAAAAGTCTATAAATGGTTGCTTCTCCAACTCCGATCATATTTGAACACTTAGAAACTATACTCCGAACACTACTATTGAAATGTTCATGTACAAGAGCGTCATGTACATTAACACTAAAGTTTTTATTTGCACGATTAAATTGAAAATTTTATTCTGGAACAAATAATGCTAAAGATTTATTTTAGAAATTCTCCGTCATTGATTTATGATGTTATATTGGGGTTTATCTCCTCTGTCATAAAAATTTTCAAATAAACTATAACGCAGATAAACAAGCCACCAGTTGCGAATCCCAATGAGGTAAACCTTGCAGTTCCAAACTATTATAAAGGGTGTTTCCGAACTTGGCGTCCAAATTTGTAGGGGTGGTAGTCCGCATAATTTGAGAGCGATTGGCAGGTTTCATTTTTCTAAAAAAATTATAATAAACAAAATAGAGCCATTGTAAAAAATCAAAGAGCAGGTCCTACCCTGAGCGCGTAGCGCAATAGTCCTCAAAAAAAGATGCGATTTGCAATTTTGTCGATTCTAAGAGTAGCGCGCGCGAGTCGAGGCGATCCTATCGCTGTGCAGGACCGTACCTGTTTATAATTTTTAATTAATTTTTAATTATTTTTTATTTTAAATATTCTGGAAATATGAAATCTGCGAATCGGTCTCAAATTATGCGAACTACCACCCCTACAAATTGGACGCCAAGTTCGGAAATACCCTGTATATAAAAAATAAACGGTTGTTTTTTGTATAAGCACTGAAACTAAATAAATATGACTACCAACAATCTATATAAAAAATATCTAGCTGCCTAAATTTTTTATTCGAAGTTCAATGCACTTGTTCCAAACTATCTCTCAACTTTCCCGATTCACAAGTTCATGTAAGTACTTTTTCGAATTCCTTAAATTTCTAAAACTGTCTATTAATGAAATGGACTTCAGAATGCCTAAGTTAAATAAATTAGTAACGTTGCAAAAAAAATATTTACGTATATTAACCATTTTTCATCAATTGGTCAGGTAATTTAAACATACTTTTACGCCTCCGTTCATAAACGATTAGCGTGGACATGAACTAATTGATAAATGATTTACTGCCTTATTTTGTTATATTTTTTATAAATTGTAATATAAATTGATGTTTTGGCCTCAATTAGACAGAAGATTAACATATATATTGTGCCTACTCAGTTTATGTGTCCAATACATAATAATATATCTATAAATAAAAAAAATCTGATGTGTCCAACACATGACTTTCCTATCTAGTTATTATAGGCTTTTTCCGGTTATTTTGTACAACCTATTGCAGCACCTCTATAAATGTTTAGAGGATAAACTAAACATATACATTTTCCACATATATCTAACTCGAAACATTTTTCATTGAAAACGAAAATACTAAAAAAATTAAATTTAGCACTTTTCCTCCAATTTTTCCATTACTGTCCATATTAGAAAAATCATGTAAAAAACAAAAATTATAGAGATCGATATCGCAAACAACTTTTAGTTTAAAAATTTTCTTAAAAATCAGAATTTCGCACATTTGGTTAAATTTCTCGATTACGGACCATTTCTGGAAAATTTGGCATAAATCAAAAATTATAGATAATAATATTCGAAGTAACTTTTATGTAAACAATTTTCTTCTCCAAACTTAAATAACAAATATATTCCATTAAAAATAAAAACGACCTTCTATAAAGTACCCCCCAGATATTCCGACTTTGTAAAAATCTAATCATTTCATGTTTTTTCTTTTATCCGTTTTTGAGTTTTCCTCAAAATTCAAAATTTACACAATTTCTCAAATATCTCGAATACGGTCCATTTTAGAGAAATTATGTATGGAATAAAAATTATATAGAATTATATTACAAACAACTTTTATTTATTTAATTTTTACAAAAATTTAATTTTTTTACATTTTGTCAAATTTCTCGAATACGGACCATTTTAGGAAAATTTTGTATAGAACAAAAATTATAGATAATAATATTGTAACTTTTAATTGAAGAATTTTCCTCTCCAAACAGATATATTCCGTAAAATATCAAAATGACCGCCCATAAAGTACCCCCCAGATGTTACGACTCTGCCCAAAATCTAATCTGTTCACTGGAGGCCGGAATAAAGCTTAAGTTTAAAATTTGGTGTATTTCTTTATATCCGTTCATGAGTTATCGAGGATACAGACACACACACACACACACACACACACACACACACACACACACACACACACACACACACACACACACACACACACACACACACACACACACACACACACACACACACACACACACACACACACACACACACACACACACACACACACACACACATACACATACACACACATCATCGCGAAAATAGTCAAAACGGATTCAGGGGACCCCAAAACGTAAAAAACCGTCGAAAACTCGAGGTCGAAAAAAAATCATGATTCCTATACTTTCCTTATCTGTATACAGATAGGAAAGTAAAAATAATGATTGTGTATGCACTACGGGGTTGTACTGATTGTACTGAAAATTGTCTCGAATACATTTTTGTTCTATACAAAATTTTTCTAAAATGGTCCGTATTCGAGAAATTTGACAAAATAAAAAAAATATTTTTTTATAAAAATTGTTTAAACAAAAGTTGTTTGTAATATAATTTTCCATAATTTTTATCCTATACAAAATTTCTTTTAAATGGACCGTATAGATATTTGAGAAAATGTGTAAATTACGAATTTTGAAGAAAACTCAAACACGGATAAAGGAAAAATCATTAAATTTAAGTTTTATTTCGGCCTCCAATAAACTGATTAGATTTTGGGCAGAGTCGGAACATCTGGGGGGTACTTTATGGGTGGCCATTTTTATAATTTATGGAATATATCTGTTATTTACGTTTGGAGAAGAAAATTCTTTAAATAAAAGTTACTTACAATATTATTATATAATTTTTGTTCTGTACCAAATTTTCCTAAAATGGTCCGTATTCGAGAAATTTGACAAAATGAATAAAACATTTTTTATAAAAATTAATTAAACAAAAGTTTATAAATAAATAAGTGACGGAGAAAGAAGATGAGGTCTTCATAAATATATGTAAATTGGATAATTATATTTCATAAGCCAATGCATTTTTAATCAATAAGGTATGGTTTTAGTAAATTGTTAAAAAAATTGTCAAATGTCTAATGCCGCAAAATTCATACAAATTATAAAACAACTTCGATTAATTTACAATTTGTTAATGTAAAATATTTGTAACGACCCTCTTTGGAGTAATAATATTATAATTCGTATAAAATAATATAAAAAACATATTTGAAGAGTGCCAATCTAGCAGTATTTTTCGAAAATATCAAACTACTCTCGTTCTCGTATAACAAATTTGAAAGAAATATTTTAGTTCAGTTTGTATCCTATATATTTGTACGTATATTTATGCAAGCTCTTTCAAAAGTTTTTCAAAGCTTTGACATTACATACTTGGAAACTTCTTTCAAGGGCTGGCACGTGCCCAAGCTTGGGTAATGGCCCCAAACGACTGTTATATACTTTAAAATATACAGTATTGGAAATATTTCATAATTTTTTTTGATAAAAAGGAAATAGACGTCATGAATTTGTTTTATAAAGAATATAATATTGTAGGTAACAAATGAGAGTATCTTATAATAATTAATGCATATCGTTATTAAATGTAAAATGGGTGTATAATCTAAAATAATAATGATTATTTAACGCTTTAATAGGTACATCAATCAATGACAATCATCTTTTATTCCAAAGACGTCAATCAACACAATCTGTACCTGAAAACACAGCATGCTGCAGTGTTTTCGCTCAATCCCGATTGGATTTAAAAAATTCAATTCATTACCAGAGTAACGCATCAACGATTTATATGAAACGTCAATGTGAAGTTTGTCAAAAAGGTGTCGAAATGTAGACAAAAATCGTTTTGGTTATTTTAACATATACATTTCAAATACAGAATCAACTTCGTCATATGGAAACAAAGCAAAGGTTTTTTATAAAAGTTCTGTTTCTATCGTTAAATACGCGAGGTAAGATTTTTTTTTTTTTTGGAATATTTTTGTTGTTTCCTTTTAAACTATGCAAATTGCACTCTACAAAATGCTCCCGAAATAATACCACTCGACTGTTTCGTGTAATTTAGACGCATAATGTCCAATGAAACAAAAAAATATTCTCAAAAAATTCTCACCTCTTGTAGTATTACCCTTGTCAATATATCACAATAGTAAATAATGTCATAACCTGTAACGTAGTAACGTTGCAAGGTTCAATAAAAGTAAGATTAATCATTTATCTGGTGCCACAAAATTAAATTCTCATTTTTGCAATGATAGGATCACCTATGGAGTGTAGAGGAAAGGAAGACAGTCTCATATGGTTGTTTATCTCAAAAAGTATCTACCAAAAAGGTGTAAATAAGTTTTCAGAAAGGGGCCACAATGGAGGTCGTGTAATAAAAGATTATACAAACCGCAGATAACACATAGCACACTGCGCATAATCCCACTTCGAAATTATTTACAACCACCAATCACAGTTGAGGACGTCTCATGTTGTAGCATACATTTTCACTTTCCTATCTGTATAAGGAGAGTATAGGAATCATGATTTTTTTCGACCTTGAGTTTTCGACGGATTTTTACGTTTTGGGGTCCTCTGAATCTGTTTTGACTATTTTCGTGATGTGTGTGTTTGTAAATATGTGTGCATGCGTGCGTGTGTCTGTGTGTCTGTGTGTCTGTGTGTCTGTGTGTCTGTGTATCTGTGTGTCTGTGTGTCTGTGTGTCTGTGTGTCTGTGTGTCTGTGTGTCTGTGTGTCTGTGTGTCTGTGTGTCTGTGTGTCTGTGTGTCTGTGTGTCTGTGTGTCTGTGTGTCTGTGTGTCTGTGTGTCTGTGTGTCTGTGTGTCTGTGTGTCTGTGTGTCTGTGTGTCTGTGTGTCTGTGTGTCTGTGTGTCTGTGTGTCTGTGTGTCTGTGTGTCTGTGTGTCTGTGTGTCTGTGTGTCTGTGTGTCTGTGTGTCTGTGTGTCTGTGTGTCTGTGTGTCTGTGTGTCTGTGTGTCTGTGTGTCTGTGTGTCTGTGTGTCTGTGTGTCTGTGTGTCTGTGTGTCTGTGTGTCTGTGTGTCTGTGTGTCTGTGTGTCTGTGTGTCTGTGTGTCTGTGTGTCTGTGTGTCTGTGTGTCTGTGTGTCTGTGTGTCTGTGTGTCTGTGTGTCTGTGTGTCTGTGTGTCTGTGTGTCTGTGTGTCTGTGTGTCTGTGTGTCTGTGTGTCTGTGTGTCTGTGTGTCTGTGTGTCTGTGTGTCTGTGTGTCTGTGTGTCTGTGTGTCTGTGTGTCTGTGTGTCTGTGTGTCTGTGTGTCTGTGTGTCTGTGTGTCTGTGTGTCTGTGTGTCTGTGTGTCTGTGTGTCTGTGTGTCTGTGTGTCTGTGTGTCTGTGTGTCTGTGTGTCTGTGTGTCTGTGTGTCTGTGTGTCTGTGTGTCTGTGTGTCTGTGTGTCTGTGTGTCTGTGTGTCTGTGTGTCTGTGTGTCTGTGTGTCTGTGTGTCTGTGTGTCTGTGTGTCTGTGTGTCTGTGTGTCTGTGTGTCTGTGTGTCTGTGTGTCTGTGTGTCTGTGTGTCTGTGTGTCTGTGTGTCTGTGTGTCTGTGTGTCTGTGTGTCTGTGTGTCTGTGTGTCTGTGTGTCTGTGTGTCTGTGTGTCTGTGTGTCTGTGTGTCTGTGTGTCTGTGTGTCTGTGTGTCTGTGTGTCTGTGTGTCTGTGTGTCTGTGTGTCTGTGTGTCTGTGTGTCTGTGTGTCTGTGTGTCTGTGTGTCTGTGTGTCTGTGTGTCTGTGTGTCTGTGTGTCTGTGTGTCTGTGTGTCTGTGTGTCTGTGTGTCTGTGTGTCTGTGTGTCTGTGTGTCTGTGTGTCTGTGTGTCTGTGTGTCTGTGTGTCTGTGTGTCTGTGTGTCTGTGTGTCTGTGTGTCTGTGTGTCTGTGTGTCTGTGTGTCTGTGTGTCTGTGTGTCTGTGTGTCTGTGTGTCTGTGTGTCTGTGTGTCTATGTGTCTATGTGTCTATGTGTCTGTGTGTCTGTGTGTCTGTGTGTCTGTGTGTCTGTGTGTCTGTGTGTCTGTGTGTCTGTGTGTCTGTGTGTCTGTGTGTCTGTGTGTCTGTGTGTCTGTGTGTCTGTGTGTCTGTGTGTCTGTGTGTCTGTGTGTCTGTGTGTCTGTGTGTCTGTGTGTCTGTGTGTCTGTGTGTCTGTGTGTCTGTGTGTCTGTGTGTCTGTGTGTCTGTGTGTCTGTGTGTCTGTGTGTCTGTGTGTCTGTGTGTCTGTGTGTCTGTATGTCTGTGTGTCTGTGTGTCTGTGTGTCTGTGTGTCTGTGTGTCTGTGTGTCTGTGTGTCTGTGTGTCTGTGTGTCTGTGTGTCTGTGTGTCTATGTGTGTCTTTATTCTGGCCTGCGATGAACTGGGGGGTATTTTATGGGAGGTTATTTTTTTATTTGGTGTAATATATCTGTTATTTACATTTGGAGAAGAAAATTTTTTAAATAAAAGTTACTTTAAATATTATTCTCTATAATTTTGTACCATACAAAATTTTTCTAAAATGGTCCGTATTCGAGAAATGTGATCAAAGTAGATGCTTTGTGAGAAAGTGCAACCTTTTAAAAAATCTGATGTGTCCAACACATGACTTTCCTATCTAGTTATTATAGGCTTTTTCCGGTTATTTTGTTCAACCTATTGTAGCACCACTATAAATGTTTAGAGGATAAAATAAATATATATATTTTCCACATACATCTAACTCGAAACAGTTTTCTATAGATATTCATTGAAAACGAAAATACTGAAAAATTTAAATTTAGCACTTTTCCTCCAATTTTTCCATTACGGTTTATTTTAGAAAAATCATGTATGAACAAAAATTGTAGAGATCGATATCGCAAACAATTTCGGTTTAACAATTTTCTCAAAAATCAAAATTTTGCACATTTTGTCAAATTTCTCGAATACGGACCATTTCAAGTAAATTTGACATAAGGCAAAAATTATAGATAATAATATTAGAAGTAATTTTTATTTGAATAATTTTCTTCTCCAAACATAAATAACAGATATATTCCATAAAATATAAAAACGGCCTCCCTTAAAGTCACGTCAAGCCGAAATAAAACTTAAGTTTAAAATTTAATGTTTCCTTTATCCGGTTTTTGAGTTTTCTTCAAAATTCGAAATTTACAGTTTCTCAAATATCTCGGATACGGTCCATTTTAGATAAATTAGATATTGGATAAAAATTATAGAGAATTATATTACAAACAACTTTTATTTGAACAATTTTTATAAAAAATTATTTTTTTACATTTTGTCAAATTTCTCGAATACGGACCACTTTAGGAAAAATATTGATAATAATATTGTAACATTTATTTAAAAAAAAAAATCTCTAAACGTAAATAACAGATATATTCCATAAAATATAAAAATGACCACCAATAAAGTACCCCCCTAAGATGTTCCGACTCTGCCCAAAATCTAATCAGTTCATTGGACGCTAGAATAAAGCTTAAGTTTAAAATTTGGTGTATTTTTTTGTATCGGTTCATGAGTTATGGTGGATACACACACACACACACACACACACACACACACACACACACAAACTGGAGGTCGAAAAAAATCATGATTCCTATACTTTCCTTATCTGTATACAGATAGGAAAGTAAAAATTGTTCAATTTGCTATTTCAACACTCTGTATAATATAAAACTTATCATAGTCGTGGACGATTTTGTTCAAAAGAATTACAACATGTGAAACATTGAGAAAATCTAAGTGAATACCATTTCTCCATAAAGGAAGGCCGAGGTTCTCTTCAAGTTTGAAAAAAATAACCGAAGTTCTTGAATAACAACTTTTGTCAACCAATTATTTGGAAAAAACCTTAAAAAATTGTTAGGATCCGAATTGATTATCTATTAAATAAAATTAGGCATGTATATGCTTTTAAGGTTCGGTTCACAAAATTGTATCTTTGCTTATCTGGAAAAAATTCTGTCGCCGCCCATGAACATGCCCACCACTACATCTAATGCCATAGAATGTTATCTTTTTTGAATAGTCTTCTATGCTGATTTTTTTGTTTATATTTTAATGCAATCCTCTGGCCACCGCCCTCTAAACGAGCTTGATGTATTTATTTTTATGTATATTTTTTGACCTATAAAAATCGTCTATGGCAGTTTATATCAAGTGATTTTATTTGCACTGACTCCAATGTTTGTTTATACAAAAGATTTTATCGAAAAACAAACAAATCTAGTTTCATGCAGACAAAAAATCTCTCGTTTTTTTTGAGGCATATATAAATAGCGAAAATTTCTGTTTATTTTTCGTATCTCACTGAACAAATATTTTTGATATAGCCGAATGAATTTAAAACTGAAAATTTTCATTGCAGTAGGTAAATAAATAATGGATAATTTATATTAATAACAGTACATTGAATGTTTTGTGAGTGAAATTATTACCTTGACATATCATTTCGGTATCTTCCTCTGAACTCCCCACCAGTGGAACGCTACACGATCCTACCGACCTAATAAAAAATGACACTGCTCTGTGATGTTTCAGCAGCACTACAACGCATGCGCAGTACGGAGTTTTTAGAGAAAATACAACAAAAATTATTATACACATTATGTATGCATTATTGATTGCCTAAATCAATTATCAAGACTGGATCGCCTCATCCGCCCGCCTGTTTTTTTTTACGATATTTTCTAAAATTAGGTAATATAAACGAAGCTATAGCGTAAATATTCTGTAATTTGACTAAGGTGTTTTATTTTGTCAATTATACAGTATTAGAAAGATATTGCAAATTTTTATAACATCAGCCAATAGGTAGTGACATCGTAATTAGACGCAAATAAATTCCATGCTAAAATAAGACTTATTGCAAACCTGAAGTTTTAATATTAGAGTCCGTGTCCTTATACGCATTTCTAACCTTATTTAAAACATGGTAAATTACAGCTGTGGGATTCTCATCTTTCAATACAAAATATGTCGAGACGCCTATCTTCGTTCGACAGACGGCGATTCTTATGTAATGTATCTCCCTATTCAACACGTAACATGTCGAGCTGGCACATAAGAGTCCCTTGCAGTTCATCTTATTTGTTGTCTATAATGGTGCCTATATAATATATAAGAGGCATTAGAAAGTAACATTTTAGAAAGTTTATATTAAATATTTAATAGGTATTTAAAAACTTCCAATTGATACGAATGTCGGCGAGCGCAACTGAAAGCTATAGGTAAAGTTGCAACTATCTGCTGCATTTAAACATCTACAATTAAGGACAGGCACAATCTTTAATAAAGTCAGTTCTAGAACGTTAACGATCTGCGCATGCTCAGATGTCAACCTAAGAGCTCTGTATTGTTACAAAAAATTCTAGTTTACGGAATAGAAGACGAAGCGATAATAAAATTTTATCTTTCAGAACGCAAGCAAATGGTAAGAGTTATTATGTATTCTTTACATATAAGTTGGAGAGTCCCTCAATGTTATGTGTTGTCCCATTTTATTCTTTCTTTATACAGAGCACGGGGGTTTATATCATATGCACAATACGTAAACACGTTTCTGCGCATGCAACTCCGCGCTTGGGTGCTCTGAAGTCCGTTTTACCACAGCAAAATTGTATTAAAATGTAACGCACATTGATTAATTTAATAACATCTCGTTCAGTAACACACAAAAAATGTTGTTTCAAAAATTTGAATTCATATATTACAACAAAATAAAAAAAACATGCCTTAACTTAGTTATTTGTACTATGTGAAGATGGCTTTCTGTCCGCTGCATGACTGCTGGCTGCCCGCTATAGCGGGCCCCGCGCGCGCTGTCAACAAATAATATCAAAATCAAACAAATGTGTGGTTATGTTATGGTTTTGGTTGTCGACGAAAACATGTGAGTATTTATTTTTTAGATATGTTATTTAGGATTATTTAAAATCAAGTAAAGGTATTTTGATGCTTTAACATGTCTTTACCAGGCAGAATTCATTATAAACGCATAATTTCTAATTGTTATAGTACATTTTATAAGGCCCATTTAAAACGTAAATTTTAAGAACAAACATTTTTAAATTTCCTTCTGATATTGATCAAAGAAAGGAATGATGTCGTATTTTAAAAATTCCACTCATTCCACTTACAACCAATCCATTATACATTATGTGAAAATCATATTTTGATACAAAATCGTTTACAAACGCAAATCGTTCAAGACTGCTAAAAGATTTGCTTTGCCTTACTTTAGCATCCTCAAAATCAGATACTTAGTAATATTGTTATCACACCTCCAGAGTCCTGTGAAGATAAAGTTCATTTTAATAATACATATATACAAAATTAATAAATGAAGCAGAATTTGAGTCAGGCCACTAGTTATGTTGCAGGATTTATTAAGAAACTTAATAATTTTGACTGCAAAGAGTGTAAAGTTAATTTACAGACATGTTAGAAGACCATCGATACTTTTACTTATTTTAAAGAAAATGATGATAAAAGATGTTTTATTTATGTACAAAGAGATGTTATTGAATTTCTTTCAAAAATTCATGAAATAGTTTTACCACTTTTGGGTCATATTGACAACATAATTCAAAAAATTAAACTTTTTTTCCCAGATAATGTTGATTTTAAATGGTTTACATCAGAGGCGACTCGTGGCCTAGTCTATAAGGAGACTACTTTTAAAAGGCACACCCTATATACTTAATAAAAATATATGTCTATAAGAATACAAAATGCAGAAATATTACATTGTATTCTAATAGAAATATATATTTGTGTAAAGTATATAGGGTGAGCCAGCCTCCTCGCAGACGGCCACGAATTGTCTCTGGTTTACATATAAAGAACATAAAACAGACGTCTTTTCTCATTTAGTTAAAACTTGTCTACTATTAATAATAAGAAAGTATTATAATGATAGTATGAGGGTTGCTGCAATGTCTAAAAGACAAACAAAATGATTTGAAGTTACTGCATTTAATTTTTTTCTGTTTCAGTTTATATGGATGGTTGCTTTTGTCTTATTTCCTAAGATTCAAGGAGAATTTGTTGTTTTGTTTATTTTAAAAATTTATTTACTTAGGCATTAGTTTTCATATCAAATAAATTAATTATTTGTTGTGCAATTTCTGATTTTTGTTAGCCAAATATTGTTAACGTACCGAAATAGTAATGTAATGTTTGTGATATTAGAGTAACTTTCTTAAAGAATCATTTATAAGACGTCCGGGAGCGCCATAGTAAATAATAATAATAATAATAATAATAGACATTCTTGCTTCGCATAAGCTCGCTTGTATCGGGGTGAAGTGCATGAAAAATAATTTTTTTTATTTATTTTTCTTGGGAATTTTTAGTAAATATAATTACATAAAACTTTGTATGATATTTATTTTATCCCTCATAATTATTTGTCATAGAATTTTACATTTTTATTGGGCATTTCATAATTGTTACAAACAGATAATAAAAAAGGAAAATTTTATTTATAATTAAGAGGAAAATTTACTTAAGCAATTATCTTTTTCTAAACAATACGAAATAGAGCCATAAATATTTCTATAGTTTAATTTTATTTTTTAGTGAATCAAAAATTTGTACCTTCAGGTAAAAGTGAAATGTCCGTTTTTCTGGAGCCACTATTCCGAAATTTGATTTAATTATTTTCTCAATTTTTGAAATCTTTATAAAAACAAAATTTTGCGATTTATTGTCATCAAAATTTGATTAAATTTTGAAAAAGAGGCTCCAGAGGAACATATTTTAGCTACACGTACGTTTTTTATTTCACTAAAAATTAAAAAAATTACTACCAAAATTTTGTATGGCTATATTTCGTATTAGTTAGAAAATAATTGCAAAAGTAAATTCTCCTTTAAAAAAACCCGCCAATTTTCAAATTAAATATAAAATTACGGGTAACTGCATTACCGACAGAGTAGGAGTTGATGGTAATACTGCTGGTAACTACATTACCGACAGAGTAAGATTAGTTCTACTCCTCCCCCCATAGGTCGCTGCAAGCAAACATGTTGCCAAATTTCTACAAAGAAACGGCAACTGTTAATAATCCTTCCTCCATGATACAGAGGAAAGGAAGGTAATTTGGAATACAATATAAAAAAAATGTAAAAAATAAAATTCTAAATCAATAAGGGATAAAAACATGCAAAATTATTTAAGAACAATATGTATTTCTAAACACCAAATTGTTATAAAATTCTGGGAAAAGAGCAACAGATATTTGGACTTAACTAAAAAATAAACATTTTAACCTTAAAATATAACCTGCAGATAATTTGAAATAGGGTATTCCAAATTAGTTGCATGAAATTTACAGAAGCTATAACTTAGGAATACATCTTCCAAAATCAATTAAAAAATAAAAAATGAAAGTCTATTTGCAGTAGTCACAAATGTACGTTTCAGCTTTGTAACTCGCACACTCACTACGCACTCATTGATCATACATGATGCACATCACCCAATTTTCTCCCCTAACATCTTCGCTAAACTTGCCGTTACAAAAAAAACACTCTGCATCCTACCCAGTAGGACCCGTCGGTTCTTCAAACAGTTCCACTTCATCTGAGGAAGCAGATCGATAGCTTGCACTTGTGTCAGTATCTGAATCTTCCTTCTTGGATCTCTTAAACTTTTCTTTTTTGTGGTCTATTTTATTTGTTTAATTTTTTCCTGTACTACCTACTTTGCTTAAATTTAGTTTTGCTTTTTCCACTTTCTTTTTCTTATTTTTTTGCCTCCTCTTGTTTATACTGAGAGCCTGTTATAATTGTAGATTTTGTTGCTTTACGCCCACGCTTAGATACTCTTTGTTTCTTTGTAATTTTTAGTTCAAAATCAAAAGGTGTTATAATTTTTAAGTTACTTTCTTCTGATTACTCTTGGAGCGATTTAAAGACGTAGACGAAGTAGATGGGCCTGGTTCCGATACAGTTGTGTTAACAGAGGTATCTGGTTTACTCTTTGCTTCTATTTCTTCGGAATCTGCAGCAAGGTAATTGCATCGCTAAAAGCATTCCTGTTAAATGGAAAAATTCCCTACACTGAATCCCTTTGCCGCTATCTCTCCTGTTTGACACTTCTTATAAGCTCTTCCAAACAACTCCATTATGTCGTAGTGTGTCAATGGTTTGTTATTTTTACGTAGCCACAGTTGAACTTCTTCAGAGTACTTAATACGTCTTCAGTGGACTCATAAAAGCTCGATCCAAAAGGTTGAACCTTATGGGTACAATGGGGAGGTAAAGATAGCAATGTAACGTGATTGTTTCTTGCTAATTCAATCAGTTCAATGTTTTTCGTATTGCTGTAGTGGCCGTCCAAGATAAACAAAACTGGCGACTTTTCTGATTATTTTGTATAATCGATAAAATGCTAAAACCATTGTGTGAACAAATAAGTTTGAATCCAGCCAGAAAGATGAGCTCGATCTATGGAACCTAATGGAGCCCCCTCATAAGCGCCTCAGTCATATTTTTTCATGGAAATATAATCCGTGGGGGTACAAATATACCCACAGAGCTCATGCATGCTACGACAGTTATCAAGGAACCTCTCTCTGCTGATATAATTGCAGCAATTTGCTTTTTGCCTCGGTGTGCAATGATTTTAGAACGTTTACTTTGAACAATGGACAGTCCTGTCTCATCCACATTGAATATGCTATCGGCTGTGAATTTTTATTCGTCGTACACCTTGTCTAAAAGATCATAGAGCTCTGGCAAATGATGTGCTTTTACTTACCATGTCAAGGGCTTAGTTAACTAACATGGACTAAAATTTTCATAAAACATTGGTTTGCGGCCAATCTTTTTAGAAACTAGTTTTTCTATAGGTGTATCTTTCTCACCAACCAATCTGAACAATGTCGAGCGAGGTACGTTGAAAATGCCTCGATGCTTTTAAATAGCCCTTTTTTTTACTAACTGCGACAACTTTATTTGACCTATCTATGGCATTCCATTTCTTGCATTTTCCGTAGTGTGGTGACGGACATATCTGAAAAAAAAAGCATAGTAAAAATAATCATTCATGGTGCATAAAATAGGTACAATATTCCAAATTGCATTCAGCTTTATGATAAAACTGAATGCATTTGGAATATTCCAAATTAGCTTCACCAACAGTATTCCAAATTACCAACATTACAGCATTCCTAAGAACCGACCAAATGTTTGCTTTACACATAACCTAACCAAAAAATATATTTATGATTGCGGGGGATATTGACCCCTAAAAACTGTTCAAAATTAATGAAGCCATTTTCGTTAAAAAGATGACTTAAATAAATATGGATTTTATACATTCCAAGAGCCCTGTATTTATTGTCGATTGTCACTGCTAAACTAAGATTTTTAATCACGTGCTAACCTTCAGTATATCAAAAATAGATGTAAATCCAATTAATACGTCTGCTTTTAGCCAGACGGAGCTAGTGGTATCGCGGAAACGCAAGTATTCTAAATTACCAACACTATTCCAAATTACATTCCTTTCCTCTAAATTACTTAAAATTGTAAGTATTTTCTAAATGCTGATGACACTACGATTTTATGGCACAGAAATGACATTAAAAAGTGTCATAACAACTATAAAGACTAGAAATAAGGAGGCGAATCTGCAATGGTCATTTTTATAATTTCCGTCCTTTTTATAAAGTTCGCTAAATTGACTGTAGTTAGTGGGTCGTACGTTAAATACTTTTATTTTTTATGTAAGTCAATGTGATAAAAAGTATTTTTTTGGTGAAATGGATCAAAATAATGTGAAAAAAGTACCTGAGTACAAGTAACATGAGTGACAAAAAACATCAAAGCAAGATTTACTTCGTTTCAGATTGTAAAACGTAATATAAATCAGATGTAAAACTAAAAAAAAAAGACAAGGAGAAATTAATTCAAAGTCTTTTTAAAGCTACTAGTACAAATATAATAATGTATTTATTTTTAAATATGATATTTATTGTAAACTAGTCACAACCCGTATCTTACGGAATGTAGTTTTTTTTATTACAAATGTTTATATGAGGAGTATCTGTTGGACAGCGTTTTTCATAACAATACATTTTTAAAGAATTAATTGTGTACCACATTTGAAAACAGAAGTTCATATTCCTATGTCAGTTTTCACCAATTCAAGAGAGCTCTCAAGTAAAGCGCAGTCAGTTAAATATTTCAACATTCTATAGGAGACTAATATTCTTATTATTATTTTTTGTTTTCTAAATATATTTACTGAACAGTCATAGTTCAGTGATTTTAGAATTTACCTGCATTTAAGTACATAACGTTCGCATGTTATGGTACATATTTTTCCCTATCTTCATCGATAACGTATCAAAGGAAATGACAAACATGTACAATTGTTTATCTACCTCTATGTAAGGCAAGGCGCACTTTTGTTTACATAACGATAGGATAAGGTTTACATTATTTGTATACTTTGATTTTTTAAATGCCGCATGAAAAACAGAATACGTATTTTTTTGGCGGATATGTAAGAATTTTCCAGGTGTACACCTCTTAATTTCTGTCCTACTATTTTAGATATGGATCATCGATGCATTATATAATATATATAACCCTTTATAATACGCAGCGTATATAAATTCCTTTGCCCAAATAAATTGATTTTTCAAAATTACGAAATAATGAAAACTATTTTAGAACTATCAAAGTTATTTAAAAATTTAAAAAACTCTGTCCCGGCCTGGGAATCGAATCCACCTATTCATTAGTATTCATGTTTCACGAACACATTACTTTATTAAAAGCCTATACGCAACATCGAGGAAAAGGGCCTCTGTAAGGGCTACTGGCGCCTGTGTGCAAAAAAGGATTTTGGCGCCCCTTAAAGCATTTTGAATCATGTTTTAATATTTATTTTTTTGAAGGTAGGTAGGTGCTTCAAATAAAGCAAAAAACTGAACTTTAGAAGTCATTTATTTGTAGACTAAAATATCAAAATGAAACAAACAGAATAAAATAATAGGTAACAAAATAAATTCTTGTTCACACCCATTTTAAAGCATTTACTTAACTAATGGGGTACAGGCACGTTGTTTATAAATACTAGAAAATAACTCAAAACTAAAAATCACATTTTTTTAGGAACAAATAACAGAAATATTGCCTAATATCTACATACCTATATATAAGTACTATACTTTCTACTTATACTTAGATATTTTAAAAATACTTCTGATAACAAATACCTAGGTAACTTTGTTATAAAATCAAAAATGATAGCTAGGTACAATAGAAAAATAAAAAATAGCTATTGTAGTAGCGATATTTTCCGAGACGTAGCTGTTGCAAATTCATTAATTACATCGCTAAAATTTATACCATCAAAAATTTCTGGTTCAATTGCTAATATTGCTAGCCCAGACAATCGTTCTTGAAACATTGTCGATTTTAAATAATTTTTAATGATTTTTAACTTTGAAAAGGACCGCTCGCCAGAAGCTACAGATACAGGCAATGTCAGAAAAATGCTTAGTGAAATGCTTACGTTTGGAAGGGTGGGGATTAAATTGCTTTCAAATATATATTGTAAAATACTTAAGGGGTCAGTATCATCAGGTACCTAATGAAAACAACTTTAACGCTTTAATTTCATTAAACAAATCATTGGAGTCTATATCCTTATTATCCTGATCTGCCCGTCGTTCTTCAAGAACAGAACAACGTTTTAAAAGATCACTATCACTGAATTTGAATATGTCGCTAAAAATTCCTAAAATATTATCATACTTATTTAATAAGTCAAATCGGTTTTTTAAAGAGCTTAAAGTTTGATCTATAATTTTTAAGAAAAAACTAATTTTAAAAACGGTTTTTGGATCATGAGAGGTCTCATCTCGGTGTTCATAGTCAAACCGTTTTGGTTTAAATTTCCTCCTGGCCGTTGGTAACGGTGGAGGGTCTTCTTCAATTTCGAGAGAGGGTGCTACTTTTTGCGCTTGTACAAGAATTTCTTGAAATGATTGGTCAGATCTTTTATCTAAGGGTCAGATCTATATTGCTGGAAGTGATCAACTAAATTTTTTAGGTAGGTTTGACATACTTTAATATTAATTGTAGCACTTTGCATTTGTTTGCTGACAATATTTATATGAAATAAAACGTCATGCCAAATAATAATTCCACAAATGAATTGAAAATTTTGTACAGACGCTAAGAGGGAACTCGCTTTATGTCTTGCATCAATGTGAACGAAATTATCTTTAGCTACTTTTAGAAGACTTTCGCAAACCTTAATTAAATAAAGTTTAAGGGGCTTTAACGCATCAATTCTTCTGGACCATCTTGTCTCACTTAGAGGCTTTAAACTTAACCCGGGGACATTTTTTCTCATAATATCCCACCTTTTTTGTGAATGACGAAAAATAATTAAAAAAGTTTATTGTAGCATCTGACACCATAGAAGCGTCATTTACTAACTTCAAAGTATGAGCT
This sequence comes from Psylliodes chrysocephalus, assembly GCA_927349885.1. Classification (NCBI taxonomy): domain Eukaryota; kingdom Metazoa; phylum Arthropoda; class Insecta; order Coleoptera; family Chrysomelidae; genus Psylliodes; species Psylliodes chrysocephalus. The sequence continues at coordinate 79,991,341 of OV651813.1, read as the reverse complement.
GCACAAAGTACAAAATGGGCTCTCGGAATCGCATCAAGGAAGCGTTTTTGAAGCTCAACATGCTTTCCCTTCATGTTTGCCCCATTATCATAACCTTGTCCCCTAATATTTTTTATATCTAAATTTTATGTTTTCAAAATTTCTGTCACTTATGTATATATCCCTTCCCATGTAGAGTCCACTATTGGATTAAACGCAATAAAACTTTCCTTAACTTCAACCTTTTTTGAAGTGGTGTTAAGGACAACATGCTTCAGAACAAGACTAATTTGCTCAATATGACTAGTGTCTGGTGTACAATCTAATATTATTGAAAAATATTTTGAACTGCGAACCATTTCTAAATTATTATTTCTTACTTTAGACGACAATAATTCAATTATATTCATTCTGTGTTTGTACGCCTAAATAATGAGTCATTTTAACAGATTTTTTTGGGAGTTACACACTCGGCTAACGTGCTGTCTCATCACTGAATCAAAAGGGGCAATCATCTTAACAGCTTTTAGAAAATTTCCATTATCATGTTCGAAAAGTAATTTAGAAGAACCTTGAAATACCAAGCATTGTGTAGGTAAATACTTAATAATCGCAATAATTCTTTCCAACACGTCGCGCCAAATATTTTTTCCGTTTCTAAAATCTGCAGGTGATGAGCATTAACAGTCGTTGATGTCTTCAACATTTTTTTTAATTTACCCAAGTGATCATATAACTGTTGTGTAAAATTGACGTTTCGTGTCGCTTCATTAGCAAAGACAAGTGTTGCCAATCAGATACTCCATTTGTATCACAAAAAGTGTTAAGAGTTTTACAAAACAACTTACAACAAAAACAAAATACAGAATCTTTAGAAATAGAGTAAATAAGCCAAGTCCTTTCGACTTTTTCACCATTTGCTAGACTTCTTACAACGTATTTGCACGAAAACTTTCTCTTATCTTTATTACTAGGAAAGCTAAAACTATCAAGGCCGGATCACGTTTAATCAATATTCTAGCTATCTCATTGGTGATTCTTTAGGGCCACAAATCGGGGTCGGACCGAATTATATCGAGACTAGCCTCAATAAAGCCTTCATCGAAAGTGTCAATTACAGCAGGTATTTCGGTAGCTGACATTACCGAACTTCTTACACAAGCTGAATTACCTGAAGTAGATTGTTCAAGTACTGTAGACGAGGATGGTGTAATCGCTTCATCGGGCTCTGCATCAGTAGAAGCTGTTTTGCTGCTACAACCGCCTCCACTTATTGCAGAACCTGATGTTACTGTGGTTGCCTCTGTTGAAATTTCAGATGGTCCACTCAGGCGTTTCAAAACATCATATCATTTATTATATACGACCAAATGTATTACATTGGGCATCTGCAGGCCCAGAAATCATCACTCTTTTAGAAAAAAAATATTGCATAATTGTTTCATAGCGATCTTCGTCTTAATCCACGCTGAAATTCTCATTTTGTTGAACATTGCAAATCAACCCCCTACTTTGGCGCGTCGTAGAGCGGAAACTATTGATTGCAAGCAAAAAATCTGGAGCGACAACCCCCGAGGTCGCAAACTTAGGTGTAGTATTAGGGGATCCATGTCTACCATCCCACCAAATTTCATTTCTTTCCGACCTTTTGCAAATAGACCCCTTATTCTTTACCCACCGCTTGGACTATAGCGCTCCAGGCATTATTCATGTCTGAACAGGAAAATCGGCAGTAACTGGATGATATACTAATAAAATTTCGTGTGTATTTATACCTAATCCTATTTAATTTTTCGACTTATATTTTAAAATTAATTTTTTTGTTTTTTTGCAAATTTTTTTTTTTTTGAACCCTGGTTTTGGCGTCCCCAAAGAATGGCGCTCGTGTGCATTGCACACTTTGCAAGGAAGATGTCTGAACAGACTTTTTTGTGTTCGAATGATTTTTCAATCGCATTTGAGATGAACCTAATCTATAGTTGAATGGTTTTTTTCAAAGCCGAACTGATAATATGGAATTAGTTTTCTTTTTTCAATGATGGGTCTTTTCATTAGTATTTTTTCAAATAGTTTCGATAATATAGGTAATAGAGATATTGACGAAACTTCGTTTGGAGGTTTTCAGGGTTTTCCTGGTTTGAGGATCATAATCAATTCAGCTATTTTTCACAACCTAGAGACATACCCTAGTTTAAATGAAGCATTAAACAGATGTGTAAGTTTAATTATGGCTCTCTTCAGAAGTTCTTTTAAAACTTTTCCTGTAATTAAATCAAAGTCTGGCACTATCTTAGGATCGATATTTGTTTTTTATATCTGCAATTTCCTTTGGAGAGGTTGGTCTAATGACTAAGTCATCTTTCTCTCTTGAAGATCCCAGTTCGGTAATTCTTGTTCTTCATTTGGTTCGAAGATATTTTGTAAGTGCTCTGCGAATCTATTAACTTTTTGTATGTTATTTATAGCTCAGCTGCCATCTGTATTCCTGATTGGAGCATTCTGCACAGTGAACCTTTGTGGCTTTTCATAGAGAATAATCAGTGGCTTTATTGTTTGTCTACTCTTTAATTCATTTTTGATTTGTTTTTTCTCTTTTTTTAATTGCTGGGTGTCGTTGTTAAGGTTAGTTTTATCTGATGGAGCTCTAATCTGATGCCATTTCCTCCTTAGTTTTCTTTTTGTAGAGATTAGCTCCCTTATTTCTTTAGGATAGTTAGGATAGGTATTATTAGTTTTTGTAGTGAAAGGAATTTCCTAAAAAGGTTTAGTACAAAAGATGAGGTTCGGTTTGTCTTGTGCATAAGTAAATATATTCAGAAACAGATCGATAAGTTGTATTGTTTATCATTCAGATATTTAATTTACAGATCTCTAAAATTGCTGGAACAGGACCCATGCTGTTACAACAGAGGAACAAGTTGTTATTTTTAGTATTAATATGGTAATTTCAGGGTAACTTCCCATCAGTATACCATTAATTGCCAATATATTTATTTCTACACACAGTAACGGTGAAATGAAGACCTATTAACTGGATTTGACGGGTAAATGACTTCGACCCAACTGTCGACCGTAGTGACCTGTATATGCTAGCCTTTTAATTATAAAAGTAAAATGGCCATAATTACAATTGAAGGTTTACAGCTATTGGGCCTTTTAAAATGTTTTGTTGGGTAGTAATTTCTTTAAATGTTTTATGGGATTTCGGCACTTTACATATTTTGCTATTCGAACTTCCAAAAAATTGTGATAATAGAGTTGTTAGATAATATCATGTAATTAAGATTAATCCTAATCAAAACTTTCTGAACAATAAATCACTAATGCCCTTTTTAAGTGGTCTGCCACATTTTTTTAAATAACCAGTACATCGTTAATCTTGTTCGCTGTTCATTTACCATTCGAATTTTAATGCGATCGGAATCCCGTAAATAATCCTCCCATTCGGTAGTTCGAACACAAAAATCTCTTCCCGGTTTTCATAATACAAAATACAGGTTTTCGGCGCTCTGTGCCTTTGCGGCCTGTAGGTAGGGTACCGTGTTAGCGTAATGTAGCATTAAATCCCTAGCATCACTCCAACTGATGCGACGACGCAATGTTACTGTTGCGTCACAAAGGTGGCTGTGAAAACCACCGCTACCGTATTTAGTGTTTTGTGTAGTTTGATGTTTCGGACCTTTCACGCCTACTTGATACTTGTCTTTTCTTCTATTCTGAGCTTTTGTCGGTGCCATTGTCGCACACTGAGAGTAACTTTGTTCTTTTGAAGGGGCGCAACTGGATGTAAATGAAAAGGGTGATTCCAAAATATTCTTTTTTATATTTTTGGATGATAGGTTCAAATGATAAGTTAAAAAGTAACATTCATTTCTGCTTTCGTAAAATATTGAAATAGTAAAATAGTAAAGTGCATACACAAATAATTGATTTTACATAATTATTTTCCCTATATACCTGTCAACGCAGAGGTTTATTTTCATCTACAATAAATAATTTCACTTTTTTTTCGACACTTATATTTGGCAACGTCTCAAAATGCTTCGACTATAATGTATAAAGATCCAAGTGATCACTTGAAAAAACTAGAACGTTCTGGGCTCTGCTCTTCTATTTACTGGGCAGGCTAGACTCCTGGATTTGAATTTATGCCAATTTATCTGAACCAATAGGTAAGTAATTAGCAATTAAAAATAATATATATTGTTTTTGTATATCTTGTATTGAGATGGACGCTTCCTGATGATTTTTTCTGATTTACCACTGATACAGCGATTAAAACGTTGTGTTGTGACACCAATGCAATGAAAACCTAGATTTAGAATCAATATAATAGTCTAAAACTTTCAATATATATAGGTAGTAAAGGGTGTTTTTTAAAGATTTTTTTGTTAGTTTGCATTGCACCTAGCTATATTTCAGTCAACCAGCAATTTGTCTTTATTATAAACTTAAGTAAACATAAGTAAACTTAAGTAAACTTAAGTAAACTTAAGTAAACTTAAGTAAACTTAAGTAAACTTAAGTAAACTTAAGTAAACTTAAGTAAACTTAAGTAAACTTAAGTAAACTTAAGTAAACTTAAGTAAACTTAAGTAAACTTAAGTAAACTTAAGTAAACTTAAGTAAACTTAAGTAAACTTAAGTAAACTTAAGTAAACTTAAGTAAACTTAAGTAAACTTAAGTAAACTTAAGTAAACTTAAGTAAACTTAAGTAAACTTAAGTAAACTTAAGTAAACTTCAGTAAACTTAAGTAAACTTAAGTAAACTTAAGTAAACTTAAGTAAACTTAAGTAAACTTAAGTAAACTTAAGTAAACTTAAGTAAACTTAAGTAAACTTAAGTAAACTTAAGTAAACTTAAGTAAACTTAAGTAAACTTAAGTAAACTTAAGTAAACTTAAGTAAACTTAAGTAAACTTAAGTAAACTTAAGTAAACTTAAGTAAACTTAAGTAAACTTAAGTAAACTTAAGTAAACTTAAGTAAACTTAAGTAAACTTAAGTAAACTTAAGTAAACTTAGGTAAACTTAAGTAAACTTAGGTAAACTTAAGTAAACTTAAGTAAACTTAAGTAAACTTAAGTAAACTTAAGTAAACTTAAGTAAACTTAAGTAAACTTAAGTAAACTTAAGTAAACTTAAGTAAACTTAAGTAAACTTAAGTAAACTTAAGTAAACTTAAGTAAACTTAAGTAAACTTAAGTAAACTTAAGTAAACTTAAGTAAACTTAAGTAAACTTAAGTAAACTTAAGTAAACTTAAGAGGTTTAATACAAAGAGTTTACCCAATGATATCTTCTCCTTTTTGTTCTGATAAACTATACACTGCACACGCGCACTTTGCTCTGCTTTAACACACTTTCACATCACTAATTCAATTGGTTTGATCCTTCTGAGCCTTTCATCAGGACCGACGAGGGGGGTAGCCGGGACAAATTCCCGGGGCCCGGCTGCGGCTAAAGCTTTCGGGCTCTAATCATTTAGATTCAACAAAAATAGCTGACTATTATCAAGGTCTTGGTATATTACCCTTGATTATTTCTCGTTTTAGTTGTTGTCTTAGTCTATTGAGAACTACTTTATCTTCAGGGAATCTGCTAATTTGCCATTTTTTTCTTGCTTTTCTCTTCATTTATTAGTTCTTTTATTTTCTAGGGTATGAATTGCCTACGTTTTTTCTTGTAATTTCTGGTGTATTGTTCCATGACGTCAGGTATTTTATTTCTGTCGGTTGGCCAATAGGTTGGTTTTCCTATTGACTGGTAGTCACACCCAATTTCACTTACAGCTGCATAAAGATTAAACTTTAACAAAATATTAAAACAATATATGTATATGTGATTAAAAAGTAATATTAATTTAAAAAGCAAACTATACATTAAAATTATTTGTGGCATGTGGCCACCGCAGGTGTCCGCAAGATAGCGTGTTCTTTTTGTCAAAATTTGGGTGACTTCAGCACAGGGATTCTTATGTGCAAACTCAACACCTGACGTGTTGAATATAGAGAGACATTATACATAAGAATCGCAGTCTTAGAAGGAATATAGGCGTCTCGACATGCTGAGTTGAAAGATGAGGATCCCACTGTTGAATAATACGAACAATGTTTCCTCTTAAGGCTTTAGTTGTTTCCGGTTTATCAGCATAAACTAATGACTTGACATAACCCACAGAAAATAATCTAGCAGCGTCACATCACAGGACAGGTCCATTTCTCGAAATCAATTTTAAGATCTATGCGTTTGACGAATCGATGATTATCTTTCAAAGTAAGTTTCAAACGTAAATCTATTTATGATGATTTTACCTTAACAAAGTATACTAAAAATAAATTTTATAAACAACGTCAGACTGCTAGTTGAGTCTGACAGTAATTGTCATGTTAAAAGTCTATCAAACCTAAAAAAAATACCCTTTATATACCTTGGAATTGTATGCTTAGGTCAAAGATAGTAGTTTATTCTTTTAAAACCACATTTGTTCTAGGAAAATAATGGAAAATGTTCTCTTTTACAAGAATAAAAATATACCACATTCAATAAGCTTTATTTTTTGTTTTTTATGTAATAATATTAATAATAATACTCTCCCTAATTCACCCCCTTACAAGTGAATTTTTACTCCAAAAGCTGAGCTTGTCCGGGAAAGGGACGGCTATTATTATTATTATTTACCCTGGCGCTCCGGGCCGGCTTAAAGATGATTGACTAACAGGTGAGAAAAACCTCACCCACCATCATCGAAGCGGTAACGCATGGCAATTTTTATAATCTGGATGTCATCAACAGAAATGAAACTGCTCGTAAATGAATGCGACCGCATTAGACATCTACACCACCGATCCGATTGCTAGTATAACTAATAAACAATTCTTATAGTTCCTAACTGTGGATTTGCTGAATTTATTTAAAAAAATTATATTATGGCAAAATATGTTTTGTCTTTTTTTAATAGCTGGAATGTACCATCATAAATATGAAAAAATTATCAAATTGGAATATGTTCAAGGTTTCGCACGTATATATGTATTTCCTTTACTAAAAATATATTATCACGCCACTGCTTTTTGTCCTTAATCTTGGTTGCTCCTTCGCAGTTTAGCATTTCAATACTAATGCGATAATAATACGGTTTAATAATCTATCAGTAGATCAATAGTCCATGATTTTATTAAAGTGACACTAAGATCTTAAAGTATTTCTCCCATTTTTAAAGAACAAAAAAGTATAGGTATGTAGATATAATACTATCCGTCTTTCATTTATATTCAAAATTTAATATTGAATATTGACATAAATTTTTCTTTTTATTTATCGCATAACAATAATATCTATCTTATCTAGTAGATATATTTGCGATATCTGATGAGAATAAAGGAACAAATATCGCAAGGTCATGATCGTTCTGAATTTTTGATAAGGCGATTAAATATCAATACCATTTTTTAAAATCAGTAACAAGAATGCGCAATAACTCTAAAGTAACCTATTTATACTTCCTTAATTTCCTTAATTTTACTTTACGTAAGGGTTTGGAGATCCTAAATCCCCCATCCCCATCCCCCAACCCTTATCCTCCCAAGGGCGGGCAGTCAAATTGGGGAGAAGGGAAGAAAATGTCAAAAACTGTAAAAAAATATTTTTATAGTGTAATTATTAGATTCTTCTCTTAGTGTTCGCAAATTCGTGTATACCTTCGTTATAAAAATGCGGACACTTCGACATTTACATCTGTGACGTTAGCACTACCACTTTGGAATTTTGAATTTTTTAATATATTGACGAATTTGTCGCTTTTTTGTTGTAAATTTGTCGTTGAAAAAGAAAATTTATCGCTTAGTCCCTTTTCAAAATAAACCCCTTTTAATGCATAAATGACATTTTTTATATAGATAATATGTTGCTTTTTTGTCGCAAACATATGAAAAAAATGTGTCTCTTTTTTTTGAAATAAACCCCAGTCAATGCTACTTTTGATGTAAAGTCAGCACTACCAATCACGAAAATGAGCATAAATTATATAATTTGTCGCTTTTCCGTCGTAATTTGTTGTGAAAAAAATTTATCCTTCACCCTTTTTTTGAAATAACCCTCAGTTAAGACAATTTTGAGGGAAAGTTATTACTTACTACCAATCGCGAAAATGAGCATAAGTGACATTTGTTATATTAGCCGCTTTTCTTGTAAAAAAAATCTATCGCTCATTAGAGAAATAAAATGTACCTATCTGTAACAAATACTTGGACTTTCGATAGTCTTTTCCAAATATTATTAGCTGCTGCAACTGATAACGAAAAAATTTACTGAGACAAAGAGAAATGACAATGTGATTCTTAATATGGTCTACGATGCCATTAAAAATGGTATTTGTCCAAAAACCTATCACTTGCGAGCAAAAGCTCTAATTCATATTTTAGGTGTAGATCTTGGGAGCAAATGCAAGCTTGCAAATATCAGCTGTGCCATGAATATTGGTTATTTAACTAAAAAATTATTTAAAAATACGGCCAGTATTGGTGCGAATGGCCTTTAGACCGTCAGATTGTGACAGATTTAGGTGCCCCATTTTCGCATACAAACCTCGAAGAGGGTTGAAAAGTACATCGATGTTGAGTAGAATAAAAGGAAATTTACGAGTGGCTCTTGGGGATAACACATGTGAAATTCGATTTTCCCCTTTAGAAAAATTTTCCGACCCCAAAATGCACTTATACATTCGGGTCATTCAAGAAAATTTCGGACCTGTGACGACGTACGTTTTCATACATTCGATGGGCTTGTGTGGAAGAATGGGGCCAAATCTCGATTTTTCCTTAGAAGATTACGACCTTATTTCAACCAGTGGCGACTCGTCGTAATTTAAAATGGGTGTTTACTTTTTCCAATAATTTTATCATTTGTAAGTTCAGTTCAAAACTTTGTACAATAGCCAATATCGCTGTTTTGTTTTTTATTTGAGTTTGTATTAAGTGTAGTTATTATTATCAACATTATATTGTTTTCAAGCACTACAACTATTAATAAATGAATATTTTAGTTAGTGTAATATTTGTTTTGTTTTTAATACGTTGAAAACCATCTATAAACATTATTAGTCAACTGGCTTTTCTTCATGATTTGAGATTATTTTTAAAAATACGGAGTGGCCCAAAAGTCTGGAAGCGTTCAACTATCTCGTAAAGTAATAGTCCTAATTGTACAAAATTTGGGGTACACCTATTTTGGGATACGGAAATTCCAAATTTGATATTTGCAATGTTGCCAGATTTGCCATTTCTCTTATATTATTAGTCACTTTCTTTTTTCAAATTACTCACCATGTATATTCAGTCATCATTGGAATCTCCTATTCAATATGAGTTCAACCATATGTAACACTTATGATTTTATGTAGTCTGGAAGGTCTTAAATAAATAAAACAATCATGGAGAAATGTGGTAGACGCATTCTACCATCGATTAGAGTACTGTCAACCAGGGGCGGCTCGTGACCAGAATTTTGGGGGTTCACAGTAGCAGAATATAGATCCCAGTACAGGTATAGGTAAAGAACTGTCAGTGTTTTAGAAAAGTATATTATAAACTTTCTAACACACCGAAAGTTTTTTCATACATCTGTACTGATACCTATCACTGTGAACCACCCCATGAGCCGCCACTGCTGTCAACTCACAAATGAAGCACATTTTGAACACTTGATAAAGTAACCATTATGTTAAAAATGTTGTAATCTTTCAATTGTTACGTTTAATGTAGTTGAAAATAGTTTGTATTAAAAAATTTATTGGGACAATTAGGCGTTGCCAGACTTCTGTTTTATTTATTTAAGACCTTTCAGACTACATAAAATCATAAGTGTTACATATGGTTGAACTCGTATTGAATAGGAGATTCCAATAATGACTGAATATACAGAGTAATAAATTTGAAAAACCAAAGTGACTAATAATATAAGAGAAACGGCAAATCTGGCAACATTGCAAATATCAAATCTAAAATCTCCGTATCCCAAAATAGATGTACCCCCAATTTTGTACAATTACGAGATAATTGGCCGTTTCCAGACTTTTGGGCCACTCTGTATATCAGCTTATGTAAAAAGCTTGACATTGATTTTTGTGTAAAAAATATTAATATATGAAACTTTACCTACCATTTTTCAGTTTTTATTGTAAAATTAATCATTTTCACAATTTGTTACACATGTCAAATAAAATAATATATTTTTTAATTACCTTTTGTTGGCAAATAAAACAAGTGAACTTAAACGTTTTAAACGTTTATTTTGTAAGATCAGTCCCATCACAGTACATAATATTACACAGATACAAACTAGAATAAAGATATATAATGTGTGGCATTCTAAATTATACTCTTCGCAGACCCACCACTTTTATCCATTTTTTTTTTCACATTCAATCTCCTTATAGAGCTTGATTTTTACTAAAAATTTCATGTGGATATCGCTTTTCATTTTTGATTTATTAATTTTTTTTAATTTCAACCCCCCCTTAAGTCCCCCATTTAAATCAGATTTTTTTTCAAATTCAAAGGGTTTCTCCTCCTTTTAGCGCTTGATCATTTTTTGTTTTTTTAAATATTGTAACCCCCCTTAACTCCCCAATTTCTTCAGATTTTTTTCAGTATCACTAGGCTTTGTCCCCTTATAAAGCTTGATTTTGGTCTAAAATTTTCAAGTTGATCATTTTTCGTTTTTGACTTATCGTGCAGACAAAAACTTGATATCGGACAGATGAACAAAGTAAATCTATAATACAGGCTACTTGTGAAGAGTAGAAAAAAAATGTATAAAGTAAAATAAACAGTTTATAGAGGTTCTTTTGTCAAAGGATACTAAAAGTTTGAAGGCAGCACATAATTGAAAATTTGCAGAAATCTGGTGAACACTATAATAGTGAGATATGTTTAATGTCGAACGTACTTATAACTATGTAATGTCATACTTCATGTCAATTGTCAACGATCATTCTCGATGTCAGCATCGCCCAAAATATAATATTATTTTTATAATAAAAGTATCTGTAATAAATATAAAGCATCCTTAATAAATACCCTCTAAAAATACTTATAATAGTATTAAACCATGGCGCAGTAGCTTGCAGATTAAATAATGAGGAAAGAAAAGTGAGATAGGAAAAATCCATAAATATAACCTAAATTTAGAGGTTAGAACACAAGAAATGAAAAACATCGGGACAGGGGCAGTCAAATTACCTTCCCGACTTTCACCTACAGAGTCAAAATACAGCCAGCGAATGGATGTTCTGGAAACAATCATTCGACGACTACTTGATAGCGACTGGACAGCATGAATCGCCTGATAAAGTAAAAATATCGATAATAAGGAACCTGATGGAACCAGAGGCAGCCAAAATAATTTTGACTTTCAATATACCCGCTGTACAAAAGGATAACTGTGAACACTTGATAGAAGTAATAGATAAGTATGTAAATCCAAGAAGCAACGAGTGTTACGAACGGTACAACTTTCTAAAAAGAAATCAAAAAGAAGGCGAAAAATTCCAAAGTTTCCTCACGGGGTGTCGAAAATTAGTCAGAACATGCAATTACAATGTCACTGAACCAGATCAAAGCGCAGAAGATAAAGCAATGAGAGATAAAATAGTAATGGGAATCAGAGATGCATCAAGTAGAGAAGCGCTACTAAGAATGGAGAAGTTTACTCTTGAAAAGTGTATACAATTCTGCATAACAAGTGAGCAAATCAGAGACCAAAACAGAAAATTTGAACAAAGATCAGAGGAAAGTAGCAGTATTATGGAAGTGAAATACCACAAGAAAAAGTACAAGGAAAATAGAAACAAGTATAGCAAAGTAAAAAGTGAACAGGAAAGAAAGGTCAGTACAGAAAAATTTAATTGTAGAAGATGCCACAAGGTACATGGTCCCCGCGAATGTCCCGCTTTTGGACAAAAGTGCGCGAAATGCTCTAAATTCAACCATTATGCCATTGCTTGTAGAGTAAAAAATATTAAAAATGTCAAGTAGAAAGCATTTTTGTCAATAATGTAAATATAAGTAACAATAAATATAAAAGCATGTGGGATCAGCTGATCGAAATAGAAAATATAAAAATAAAAACACGTATGAAGACTTCATGATAATTAAAGAAGCAAACCAAATTTTATTGAGTGGCAAAGCATCCGTTAACTTAAATTTAGTAAAGAGAATAGAAAAATAATATAGATGTTTTCTCAGGTCATGGTAAATTTCCAGGGGAAGAAAAATAACTGTTGAAAATGTTGAACCGGTGAGTCAACCCCCTACAAAAGTCCCCTTCGCTATTCAAAAAAATTTAAAAATTGAACTAGATAGATTAGTTAAGAGAAAAGCAATAACAAAAGTATAGAGGAAACAGAATCCCATGCTAGTATTAACAGGCCCAGTGGAGACTCCTTGGTAAAGGACCCTCTTCCTATCCAATTTAAGCAAACAGTGGAGGACGTCGAGCCAGACAAAATGGCAATCGATGACCTCCAGCAAGAAAACTTCGAGGAGCCAAAAAAAGAGACCACCCCCTTCCCACTTTCGTAAAAATGGATGGTCGAATAAATAACCATCTTGCTGCCTAATTTTCAACGGAGGACCGGGAAGCAATAAAAGAGGTAACGATTATATAATGTAACTTGCAGCACAAAAGGGTGGCTACGGCAACATTATGCCGCCGCCTTGATGAGCTGCAAGATACAATAGCACTCATTCAGGAACCCTGGATAATAAAAACCAAAATTTTAGGTCTTAAAAATCTAAATGGTTCAATTTTTAGTTTTCCCAGCAACCAATAGCCTAGGACAGCCATTTACATTCCTAGGAAATACAAAGCCCACTCAATGGCACACCTTTCCACCTCCGATTTAACTGCGGTTAGGATGGAATACGCCATTAAAAGGGAAAAGAGAACGTTAATCCTGGCATCTGAATACCTTCCCTCCGACGCAAACCCGCCACCACCCAGCAAAGAGATGGAGGATCTGATAGAATACTGCCTGGAACAGAAGTTTCAGCTGGTAATAGGTTGCGACTCAAACGCTCATCACTTCAGTTGGGGCAATAAGGATAACAACGCTAGATGTAAGTCACTTTATGATTATATAATTACCAAAAATCTTTGTATCTTAAATAAAGGTACCACACCAACATTTTTAAACTCTCGCAGTCAAACACTAATAGATATCACTTTATCCACAACTGGTATCTATAAATCAATTCTAAACTGGCAAGTGTTTGATAACATTTCGATGTCAGACCACCGCTGGTCAACATTCAAAATAAACTTGATGTTGCCGACCTCTACGCTATCTCGGAACCCTAGGAAGACGAATAGTGCCACCTATGCCTACCTTCTCCAAGAGGCTCTGAGAGAGATGGAGGCCGAAACACCAAACAATAATACTACTTTAGAAAAGTACACGAACACTATCTAAAGCACAATAAACAATGTCTATAAGAAATCCTGTCCTCTGAGGCTGCTCCAACACGATCAGACGACTACCGCATGGTGGTATCACGAGTTGGATCATCTCAGGAAGATGGCTAGGAAATCTTTTAAAAGGCAAGAACCACAAAACTCAAAGAGGACTGGGATACTTACAAATCTCACCTCAGAGAAGAAAAACAGAGAGATGCATGGAGATCCTACTGCGAAGAAATCGAAGATTTCTCGCAGGCAGCGAGGCTTCAAAAAGCTCTCTCAAAAGATCTACACCGAAGCATTGGTGCGCTAATCAAAAAGGATGGCACGAAAACTGCCAACCTCGAAGATAGCATCAAACTTCTGCTGTCAACACACTTCCCTGACTGGGTCATCACAGACGTGGCGGACTAGGCAGAGGAAGAATACAATCCATCTGTCTATGATTGGCAAACTGCCAAACATATTGTAGACGATGAAAAAATTAGATGGGCAATATCCAGCTTTTCTCCATTTAAATCGCCAGGACCTGACGGTATCTATCCAGCCCCACTTCAGTGTGGTGTGGAAGAACTCACACCGCACCTGATAGGTATATTTAGATCCTCGTTGGCTCTGAGGTATATCCCCCAAAAATGGAGAGAGGTAAAAGTGGTATTCATACCCAAAGGAAGGATGGATTACACTGTCCCAAAAACATACCGACCAATTAGTCTGATATCGTTTTCCATAAAGACATTGGAAAGGCTATGCGAAAGGTATATAAGGGATGCGGTGAACAACAACACCACTACACCCAAACCAACATGCATACACCCCGGGTAGATATACTGATTCAGCCCTTCATCTAGTTGCTGGTCGGATAGAAAGATCTCTGGACAATAAGGAGTCCGCCTTGGGTGTTTTCATAGATATAGAAGGTGCTTTTGATAAAACCACCTTCTCAAAGATAATACACTCACTAACCAACAGGAATGTTCCACAAATCGTTAGTGGGTGGATACATAACATGCTCTCAAAGCGAGAAGGAAACATAAGTGTAGAAGATGTGAATATAAGAGGCTTGGTTGCAAGGGGATATCCACAGAGAGGGGTGCTATCACCGCTATTCACAAGGAAAAGGTTGAAAATGGAAGTAAAACCTCCAGAACTCCTAAACACAAAACTAAACTTTGCAACAGAGGTGAAGTATCTAGGTCTCACCTTTGACAGCAAGTTAACATGAAACTCGCATTTAGAAAACAGAGTTAAAAGAGCATACGTTGCTTATGAACAATGCCGCCGAACTGTGAGGCGCACCTGGGGCTTCTCTCCCAGAATCGTTGCATGGACTTACACGGGTATCATAAGACCTATGCTAACATACGGTGCAGTTGTCTGGGTACCGAAAACCCAAAAATTAACAGCTGTCCGTAAACTAGAACAAATTCAAAGAACAGCATGTCTCAACATAACAGGAGCCATGAAAACAACACCGACTAGAGCGATGGAAGTCATTCTGAGTCTCACTCCCCTTGATATTTACATCAAGGAGGTTGCTCTGATGACAATGACACGTCTCCGCACGGTCGGAATAGAACCTGATGTAGGATCTGGTGAGGCGAGACGTCACTTTTGACAGGAGACGCTTGGATACGCTTCCACTGTTTCAAGCCAACATGGACTCCATCTCACCGAAATATATCTTTCATAAGCCATATAAAGTTTTAATAGAACAAATAGAAGAGCCGGAAGTGGCAGGTACGATTCATATTTACACCGACGGTTCTAAAACAAAACAAGGCTCAGGATGTGGAATATACTCCAGATTCTTAAACCTTAACATAAAATGGGGGTCCTCATAGCAGCAAAAGAAATAACCAGAAACAATATTACTGGAAGGAACATGCTCATCTATACAGATAGCAGACAAGCACTACTCACCCTAAACATACCACGAATTTATTCAGGGTTAGTACTAGAATGTCACGAAGCTTCGGCCGAAGTATCCATCAACAACGTGGTCACCTTAAGATGGATTAAAGGTCACGCCACATCGAAAGGTAACCGTCTTGCTGATCACTAGCCAAGAAAGCAGCTAACCAAATACTTTTTGGACCTGGCCCTTCTATTGGCCTGACAAAATCGGTAGTGACATACCTAATCAAAGAACATTCCCTTGTGACATTCAAGGAAAGATGGGATGAAATAAGAAACGGCAGAGTTGCCAGGGAGCTCTTAAGTTATCCTGGCAACACTGCAGCAAACAAATACTTGAATATGACTAGACAGAATCTGCGCCTAGTCACAGGCATTCTGACTGGTCATTGCCAAGTACAAAAGCATTTCCATATCATAAGGCTGTCAGAATCCGCACTCTGCAGAGGGTGCGAACAAGAAGATGATACCATCGAGCATATTCTTTATGATTGCTCGACGCACTTATTTATTAGAAGATTTGTGTTCGGCGAGTATCGGCTAACAACGGCCGGTATAAGAGAAGCACCTCTTGGCGACGTTGTCAACTACATTAAATATTTAGGCTGGCTCACGAGCTAGGAGGTGCCGGCTATCTTCTTAGGAGGATGCACAATGGGCCTAATGAGACCTAAATGCCGTGGGGTAACCCACCCTCCACAAGTTACAGATACAGATACAGATTAACAGGTTAGTTATTGTAGAAAAACAAAATAAAAAGTTAAGGTTATGTTTAGACCCATCTGACCTAAACAAACAAATTGTTAGAAAACCAATGATCTCTCATACAGCACAAGAAATTTGTTCTAAACTATTAAGGAAAAAGTATTTTTCAGTTTTTGACCTATCTGAGGGTTACCACCAATTGCAATTAGATGAATTGTCCTCTTGGAAATGTTGTTTCTCAACACCATTTGGTATATATAGGTTTTTAGTATTACCATATGGACTATCTAACTCACAAGATCTTTTCCAAGAAAAAGTGTACAAATATTTTGGTCAAATAGAAAACGTACAAATATGTCATGATGATATGATCATTACGGGTGAAATTGAGACAGAACATGGCATAGCAGTTCAAAATGTCATTTCTATAGCTAGGAAAATTAATGCACGCTTTAACAAAGATAAGGTGCAATATAAACAAAACCGAGTCAAATTCATGGGACAAATCCCAGACAGCACACGACATCTTAAAGACGTCTGTTTTATGTCGTAGTTATGACTGAACGCCTAAAGACCTAAAAAAGACGTTGTAAAGACGTCTTCATAAAGACGTCTTTTAGGACACATAAATAGACGTCTTAAAGACGTCTTTTGAATGCCTATCTATTTAAAAAATATAAAAAATAATGGTAACATTAAAAGAAGTACTGGCTTACTTGTCGTTTCTAATTTCGCAAAATATAAATTTATTTTTAATTTTTATTATTAATTTACTTATTTTTTTATTTATTCACGAGCATTTGTTCATTACAGTAAGTTAATATTTGATAACATAATAATAATAAAAAATATAACTCTAAATAAAATTAACAATTAAAACATAAGACAAATTGAATTACGCGCTCTTTCACCTTGACCGGAACATGGTCCAACGATCGAAGCGAATGTTTTTATTATGCTTTGTCTTTTTTCAACAGTAGAATTTAAACAAGGACGTGTATTTGAATGTGAGTATTATTGGGGTTCCGTGGTTCGTGGCGTTCTGCGTTGTCCTTTCGTTGTCATTGAAGATGAAAGCGGAGGGAGAGGTTAGTTTTTGTTGGTTATTCGTTGATTTTTTTTATTTGTATCTTGTGCCGTGGATTACTGTGAATTTATAAGCATAGAAGTTTACTACATATTCTGAAAAACCAAATAGAAGAACCCTTATTAGTGTTTTAAGTACGTCTAGGCGTCTAGAGCTGACTTAGAAGCTTCATCGGATGTAAATATATCTGAATTAGAGTTGAAAGTACAGGAAGATTGCCATTCTTTGACCACCCTTAACCCACACTATTTACTGATCCTATTAAATCCTATTAAAGCGAATTTGACAGAGTGAGCTATAATTGCATAATATTTTACACAGCGTAGTTAAAATTATTGCAACCCAGGCTGGCTC
Organism: Psylliodes chrysocephalus; assembly: GCA_927349885.1. Classification (NCBI taxonomy): domain Eukaryota; kingdom Metazoa; phylum Arthropoda; class Insecta; order Coleoptera; family Chrysomelidae; genus Psylliodes; species Psylliodes chrysocephalus. The sequence continues at coordinate 79,973,842 of OV651813.1, read as the reverse complement.
AGAAGAGCATCTGACCACTAACGGAGGAAGAATCAAAAAAATAATTTGTATAATATTACTTTTTTTAACGAAATGTTTCAGTGTTTTGTTAATAATAATGTTTATAGAAAATATGTGTTTTATTTTGTATAGAAGGAATTTACAGAAGCTTTTAAAACTAAATCCGAGAGTACGTCTTACCAATGTCGAAAAACAGACATATTTAAGATGTCTTAAGAACGTTACCTTTTGTAACATCAGACGTCTTAAAGATGTCTTTAAGACGTCTGGCCGGCATCATAAGACGTCTTTTAGACGTCTGTCATGTCTCTGACAGACGTCTTATGGACGTCTTAAAGATGTCTTTGTGCTGTCTGGGATATATTCAAACAAAGGTATGGAAATAGACCCAGACCGCATTGAATCACTAATAAAACTACGTAGTCCAACAAATAAAAAGGAACTACAAAGAATATTAGGTTCATTCAATTATGTAAGAGAATATATTCCCGAAATGTCTAAATATATGCAACCCCTTTTCCAATTATTAAAATCTACGGTAGAATGGCAATGGCTTTCAAATCACGAGAAAGCGTTGTCTAAGTTAAAAAAGATTATCACAAAATCACCTGCACTTGTTCCCTTCGACAGCGAGCAGAAAAGTATACTACAATGTTAGGCTTCAAAGGACTCGATTGGATGTTGTATGTTCCAAGAATACGAAAGCAAAGTCCGAAAACTAGTAGCATGCACTTCACGTACAATGAACGATAGCAAAATCAATTATAGTCAAACTGAAAATGAGCTATTAGCAGTTCACTATGCTACACTTGAATTGCATACCTTCATATCTAGTAATATCGTCGCTGTTCAAACAGATCATTGATTTCAATTATGAATAAGCATATATGCAAAATAGGATCTGTGAGACTTCAACGGCTTAGACATAAACTACTTAAATATTCATTAAACACGTATTATGTACCGGGAAAAAAATTGCATTTTGCAGACATGCTATCACGTTCCAGCCTCAATGTAGTTACCAGTGACCCAGAGATGTAAGAGATGATCCATGAGTGACGAACGAAGATCACAATTTAGACAGGAAACGTTTAAGGATACAACTTTACTACAAATCATAAATTATTATTACAATAGATGGCCCAAAGCAAATAAAATACCAAAACCTTGTTAACCATAGGCCAACTTGCAAAACCAGATTTATGTAGAGGCAGGTATAGTTTTTACAGACCACAAAATAACAGTACCAAACAAATTAAGACTCAACATGATAAAACTACTACACAAAGGACACATTGGTGTATGTTATGTTATGTTATGTTGAGAATGGGGTGTTAATACACTGCGACTTAAAAGATCTATTGTGCTCTCTTCTGTCGCTAATGCACTAAGGAAATGTCTCAATGCCTATAACAACCCTTCCAATCCTATTTTCTCAAGGAAGTGTAAGATTTGAAGTGGCTTCAAGTTAGGTAAATCTCCCTCTTCTATTTGATATCCTCCTAGATATAGTGCCCTTGGATTCTGGATTGCTACACATTCAGTTAGGATGTAAATGGAGGTTTCGTCCTCCTCCTCACAGAATCTGCACTCACTATCCTCTACTACTCTCAGTTTACTTAGGTGTTCTTTTAGTCGGCAATTCCCAGGTAAGGATCCTGTTACAATACGTAGCCTGTTCTTGCTCAGGCAGATGCAGACTTCCGATCTTTTCTGGTTATATTCACCCTACATTGGTGTAAATAAAACTATAAATAAAGCAAGACAACTGTTTTTTTTGGCCTCCTCTATCACGTGAAATAGAATCATATATATACAAAAATGCCGCACTTGCGAAAAATATAAACCGAATAACTATAAAGAACCACTACTACAACATGATGTACCTAATTTAAATTTTAATAAAATATGCCCAGATATACTAGAGTTTGGTGGAAAAGCATAACTAATAATGATAGACTATTATTCACACTGGCTAGAAATTATGCTATTATCTGACAAAATTTCTAAAAGTGTTATAAATGCAATGCAAAATATATTTACACATTTTGGTTACCCCGAAACTATTATAGCAGACAACTTACCTTTTATTTCTAACGAATATATACTATTCTAATCTAAAGATATCAAAATCAATACTTGTAGCCTACATTACCACCGGAGTAATGGCATGGCTGAAAAAGCAGTTAGCATTGGTTTAAGAAAATCATTTAAGGAGAACAATGACTTAAATGCATCACCCAGCACAAATACTGCAATGCAGGTGACTACGAACCTTAATTAATACCAATAACCACTAAAAAATTAAAGCCAAAAATCAAAAAAGAAATATTTGAAAAACTATGCGAAAACAAAGAAACCCAAAAAAGATATGATAAAAGCACGCGTAGGGATAAAATCGAGTTTAAAAAGGGAGCGGAAGTCATTACGAAAACTGGGAAAAAAAGAGTTGGGAAAAAGCAGTAATAATCGAAAAAACTAAAGAACCGCGATCCTACTAGATCCGGAAATATGTAAACAACCGAATTGTTCGTAGAAATACAAACCAATTAAAAAAATCATTGACCAAACCAAATTATTATGACAAATATATCCCAGTTGAACCAACCCCTGACGTGAACGAACCCGAACTAGACATTAACCCAAACAATGACCTACAAAATATAAACAAAGAAAATAATATTCAGAACAACCAACCACAAATAAATCACAACTTAAGGGCAAGTTCAACGCGTTGTCAATGACAAGTGACGGCGACTTTTTTATCACAAGAAATACAGCTCTGAAAGATAATATTTTCAAAAACTGTTTTCATAAATGGGTTCAAAAAACTGTAAAGAATGATGGAAAGTCTATAGTTTGTTTTACTTTTAATGCATAATATTTTAATAAGTGATATTTAACAAATATTTAAAAGTTATGGACTTTCCATCATTTTTTATAGTATTTAAAAGTTAAAACGCAAAATACATTCTTTTAGTTTTGCCTAATTATTTCAGGATTCTTGTGATAAGATTTAAAAATGTAGGGCCCATAAGATGCTGCCATCTGAACAGACGGAATAGACACTAAAATGAAAAATTGCAACATCGCTCCCTATGCAGACGAATGTAAAATGGCTTAGCCCAATTTGACCATGTTCCTGGACGAGGGGCGAGGTGTTGTGCGGGAAAAGATATCATGTAAATAAATTATTCTATAAATGGTATTTTCTGTTTGGAACACAACAAAAGTATGTTTGTTTTGAAAGTTTGACGTGTCATTTCAATTTAATGGGCTTTAATAATTTAAAAGATAAAATGTACTTATTATTTATATATTATTGTATATCCAGGTATGTTTTCGGTTTTTATTTTATTTTTATTTGGCTAGTTTGCTAATATCACAATATTCAAATTTAGTAAAAAATGTAATAATATAACAATTATTATAATCAAATTCTAAATAGGAAATTTAATTTAACTGCAATTGTTTTGATAACAGTATTTGCATATGGTCTGTGAATTTCTTCTGTTTCTGAATAATTATCCTTAAATATTTGAATTTTTTTCAGCATATATTTTGTTTTAAGTATTTGTGTTGATTTTTAACAAATGATTGTAACATCATTTATAAACATTTTGCAGAGTTTCATTGACAATTAACTCTTACTAAGTTATCTGAATCCTTACAACTTAGAAGAAACATAGATAAGAACATCATAGGCAAACAGGTAAGTAAATATCATATTGATTATTGCGACATCAACAATCATTAATATAAATTAAAAATAACAGGGGACCTAATTTTCTTCCTTTGATGTGGTTAATTTCTTCTGATCAGGACAGCGATTCTTTTGTGTGAACTAGACACATTACTTACAGAATAGAGAGAGACATTACAATAAAATCTTACTGAAAGATAAGAATCCCACTGCATATGTTATTTAATTTTAACCTCTCTGACCTGATACTATGCTATGCTACTCCAATGCATGCTTTATAGCATAGATATAAAAAACCACCTTTATACCCATACTTTTTAATTTTTTTATCGAATGGTTTCGATCAACAGAATCAAATGCATTTTAAACAAATACAATTAATTTTTAATTGTACATATGGCGGGTTGTACAATAGGCAGTTAAAATGTAGACTTAGTTTAAACTGTGAACCTTGTCGTATACTCATCGGTTATTATTGTTAAACATAGTTTTAAAAAATGACATTTGTTTTTGAATATAACTAGTTAAAAATAAAACTCTTGTTAGTTAAAATGAGTTTAGAATATTTTTTGTACAACCTGCCCATAATGTACAGTACAGTCGCTGTTGAGATTATTTTCATCTTACCTAAATCATCGTTTTAATCATGTCTTTTACAACGGATTTTCATCTTCACCCCTCACAGCAACATCTGGAGTTTCACAGAGCTCCAATCTGGGGCCAGTAGTAGTAAGTATATTTATAAATGACTTACTTGGCAATAAACTTAACATGTAATCACCTGCTGTTCGCTGCTGACTTAAAAATACCTCAATCTCATCAATTCTGTCACTTTTTAAGGCATAACTGGGCATCGTTGTAATGAAAACAAGCTTTTTATGAATGTGTCTAAATGTATAGTATGTTCCTATACTACTAACAAGGTGGAGTTTGATTATTTATTTAACGGCCTACCTTTATCAACTTGTGCACAAATTGAAGATTTAGGTATGTTATTCAACCAAAAAGTTACTTTTTCGGATTATATTGAAAATACCGTTGCTTTTGCGTTGAAAAGCTTAGGGTTCTTGTTCTTAATTTGTAATACTCGTTTTTTTACAAATTCTTAAAGCCTGGAGATCCTTTACTTTTCTTTAGTTCGTTCCAAGCTAGAATATGCATCTCTTATCTGGAACCTTATTTACAATATTCATAAAATATCATTGGGAAATGTTCATCGGCGATTTCTCAAGCACCTTTCATTTAAAATAGATGAGCTGTATCCCATTCAAGGTATTGAACGATCTCTGCTTCTTTCGAAAATAGAAGGGTAGTTTCCAGTGTTACATTTTTTTATAAAATATTGCTTAACACTATTGATGTACTATTTTTGATAAATTAAATAAATTTTAATATCCCCCAAACAGCCATTAGATATCATAAAACATTTTATACAGCAAGTATTTGAACGAACTTGGGAAGAAATTCACCTATAACGCTAATGTGCTCAAATTTTAATTAATTTTGTTCTGATTGGGATATTTATTTCGACCATTAGTTGGATTAATTTGTTGGGCAATAAAATTATTTTTATTTTATTAAGCAAAAATATGTTTATTTTGATGCACTTACCACCTTAAAAAGTTTGTCAGTATATTAACGAGAAATCCTATATAATTCCCAAAGAAAAATATTTTTGGAATAAATTCCGAATTCTATTTATTGATATTTGTTATTTTTTAGGTTCAATGACTCGAAACATGATGATTAGCTACACCAAGAATATCCTTGATACTTTAAAAAAATGGTACGAGATTAGGCAGATTTGATGCTATGTCACATTGTAAACAATAATTATGACCAGGGTTTTCTAACCTTTTCCCTAGGTCAGAGAGAATAAATGAAAACTAAATAATGTATAGTAATAAAGATTGAAAAAATATATACTTTTAAGAGTTTTATTATGTCAGCCATAGTTTTATACCAAAAATGAAAATATACATTAAAAATACATTCATAAATTAACTATATTTATAACACTCATAGACTCTCTCCTGGCTAAAATATTACTTATCTATCTATTCGGCTCTGTTCCGTCTATTTTTTGCCTTTAGCCTCCTTCTGACACTTCCATTCGTTTTTATTCAGTGTAGTTTTCAGAATATCAAGTGTTATACCTATCTGATGCTTGGTCCTGCAAAGTTCATCTTCAGTACACCTGCTTATGTGACATCTATCTCGATGTCAAGTTTGATTGAACACCCATTTCTTGCCTATTACTCTTATACTTAACCAGAACTAGCTAATACTGGAACGGCCAAACACAGCCTTGGTACACAAATATCTATTTTACCGCTGGTTTCATTACAAAAAACTGGAGTAAAGGGTAAAATTATCTCTTGTCCAGTACACTCGTATACCCTTGAGTATTACCCTATATTATTTTTGATTGAAGACGTATTCATTTAAAAATGTCGTTTACTTAAAAAATAAACATTTAATTTTTATTTAATTCAATCAAAACATTACATTATTATTTTCCATTTGTATATGGCTTATACCGGACCTGTATATACTCTAGTAGCTGACGGTGTTGCCGTCAGTTGCCGCCACATATTCATTAGTGACATACGTTTTATAAATTCATCGTGTTACATATTTATTGATATAAAGAGATAGGCATTTAAAGTGACGTCTTGTATTACTTCGAATGAAAAAATCGATAATGCAATTTTCTAACCTAAAAAAAATCGTGATTATATGTCAAACGAAATTGAACTTGCCCTTAAACAGAAACAGAACCACGAGAGTTGGTCGTGCGATAAAAGCGCCCACACTCTTGAACCTATTATATACACCTAGATCAATGAATGAAAATATTTAGGGGGTAGGTTGTTTGATGTCGAACGTACTTATAACTATGTAATGGCATACTTCATGTTAATTGTAAACGATCATTCTCGATGTCAACATGGCCCAAAATGTAATATTATTTTTATAATAAAAGTATCTGTAATAAATATAAAGCGTCCTTAATAAATACCCTCTAAAAATACTTATAATAGTATTAAAACAACACGGAAAAAAACGTGACTAGAAAAGTAGTAGACTTGTAGAAAAATACTTAACTTTTTGTAGAAAATTTTACTACAATTTATAGTTAAAAACTATTCATTATTGTAGCAATTGAATTGTCGAATAAAATGCTACAACAATAGGAAAGAAGTCCACAATGTTTAGTAGGTATATTTTACTATTTTTTGTAGAAGTAGAAATTTATTACAATTATCGTAATTACTACTACTAACCTCTGTAAAAATTTGTACAAATATTAATAATTATCTCTACAAAAAATAGTAATTTTCTCTACAAAAAATAGTAATTTTCTCTACAAAAATAGTAATACTTTACATCCCTTCTTATGAAAAAAATTAAATTTTGTTCAAAAATATTCTATAATATTGTAGAAATTCTGAGTCATGTGAATAAAACAGAATTCTGCTATTGGCCAACGTTTTCTGACGTCGATCATAAATGGCCAGACAGCAGTAGCCGTTCGCCATGTTCACAAAACAAAGCATGGTACATGAGTACTCATAACACATTATAATACTTATTATAAGCACCGATGCGTTTGAGAAAATTTTAATAATAACTTCTATTAGTGGTAAGTACATTTATTATTGTTTCTGAATAATTTACCTTTAGATAACTAATTGAAATAACCTTAGTAGATTATTAAAAAAAAATAGTTGTGGTCAACGATTGAATGTTGTGCCCAACGATCGAATGTTGTGCCAAGTTCAATGGTGTTTTTTTGTCTTAATTGTGACATACCTACTTTCTCATTTTTGTTACTTATCTAACTTAAGTCATTTATTATCCAAATCAGTGTAAAGGTGATAAATATCCCCGTTTTAAGGGTATGAACAGTTCAATAGGTATTAATTTTTACATATTTTTCAGGTGCAGAAAAGCCAACTGAGACTGAGGGCGCTATTATTACTGTTATTAATTACATAATGTAATTAAGAATTTGTATCTTTTATATTAAACCAATAAATTGAATATTTTATTAAGGAACATTTTTTTCTGGGTTATAATTATAATAATTATAAAAGACTACTACAAATTTTATTAAAAATTGCTACAATTTGTATGAATTTTTACTATTTATTGTGTAAAATTTTCGTATTTATTTTCATAAAACGCAATACATTTTTAATATAAATTCATACAATGAATAGCAAAAATGATAACAATTTATAGAACAATTCTTATGATGCATTTGGATATTTTTACTAAATATTGTAGATAATAACTCTACAATACATTCTCTACAAATATTTGGAAATTTTTACTACAAATTGTCCCTGTCCCTATAGGTATGTACTATTTATTGTAGAGAAAAAATGTATAATTGTAGAAATTTGTTCTACAATTATAGATTTTTTCTAAAAACAAAGATATTGGTTCTTGTACAAAGTTTTGAACCGAACCTACAAATTATAAAATTATTGGAAAAAGTGAATACCCATTGTAAATTACCACTAGCCGCCACTGGACTGGAATATATTTCCAGAATGTAGATTATGAAACATATTCTGTGAATATTTCATAAATATTGTAATATATTTTGGCAAATAGGCAGATTGGTGGCATACCTATGCCAGAAATACTTTAGTGTGTTTAGATGACCGGTATCTATATAGGGGCAACTTCTCCTATGCTAAATAAATTTTCCAATATTAATTTCTGGAGGAAACTATAAAATTAGTAAACTATAGGCAGATAACTAATAATAGAACTATAGATATTGCTTATATGTCTAGAGTTCTATACTTTTCAAAGATTTATCGACAGCTATTCACAAATTCACCAATAATTTCGCTGTCACCCTGTCCACCAAAAGAAAATTGCTCTACATCTCCAGACTCGTCATACAACAAGGTTATATTCACACAGCAGACCGAGCAGCGAGTAAAGTCAACACAAAGAAGGCTGTAATAAAGGGGGCCGTCCCTGTTAACAGCGATATTGATTATTCGTCGACCATTTTGTGTAGGGTCACCACCACTCCGACCAATAGAAATCCCCAATACGCAAACTCGGTAGGCGTGGTGATCTTTGGAGGGGATAGATTCCACTTTTATGACAGAACCGAATCGAGCCGAAGTACGTCCGATTAACTTGTCAGTCTACAACTGACTATCGAGGGTGATGCTTCTTGATTTGTGAATGTGATAGTTGCGCGCCGCATAAACAAAGACGTCTTAGTGAGTTTTGGTGGAGCGGTTTTTCAAGTGCAGTTCGTATGGTGATGTCAGAGACCGGGGGACTGGCAATGCACCAGTTACCAATGCATCACAGGGGGTTGGTTCAACCCAGCCTCGTTATGAATCCGCATCCTTTGAGCGATTCTTGCTCGGTGGAATCACAAAGCAGTAAGTACCAAACATTTATTTTCAAAGCAAATTTCTTCAAATCATATGGATAAATACCTATAGCCTTAATGTGTTAATTTATGGTCAAACTGTTTTGTCATCCAATGTTCCTAATTTTTTACATAAATACCTAAGAAGGCAGGTAGGTATGTAGGTATTTAAAAAAAACAATGACGAGGAACCTTCTACATAAACTGAAAATAATACCTACAAACATATGATATATGACCTAACAAAATCAACGTTGTACCTCTATTTAATGTTGGACATGTTTTAATAAAGCACAAATTGTGTGGGGAGGGCAAAATATTTGAAAACAGACATATGTAAAAATAACGTTGTAACTAATAATAATTTAACTGCAAAATATTTTGACAATTAACAAGGTACCTATACCTACTAAACGTGCTAAACTCGAGGTATAGGTACTTATAGATCTAGTAATAGATATACCTATGTAACTAATTATGGTTTTTAAATAACGCTCAATTTTCTTATTACGATTGAAATATTCTAATTTAGATATTTCTATTTCTGTGAAAATTGGCCACCAATGGTGAAATAAAAAAAATATTATTATCTTACATTTTATAAATTGTTTAGTCTAGGTATCATTAAAATAATATATTGGCAATTTAGAACCACCCAGATTTAATAACTTTAGACGAATTTTAATTGTGAAAAAAAAAATACCTACCGTAGGTATCTAGATATAGCCGAAACAATCATTTTAATAACATTTTTAAGAAGTTGCACATTTTGTGTTTCTTGACAATTTGAATTCTCCTTAGACTGATAGTATCTGACTGTTATATAAATAGCATGGTCTATTTCTTTATGTTTTAATATTAATAGCTAGATACCAGATAAATTGATAAAGTACCTATGTACCTACTTGAAATAGGTATATGATTTCTGATTTCTTATCTATCCATAATAATAAAATATAAAAATAAAATATGAAGGTAGGTACCAAACAATTCTTTAAATATTTTATTTTTCTTAAATTAATTTTAATCTAGTTATCTTACTAAATTTAACTTTTTGTGAATATAATTATTTTTTATGACAAAAAATAGAATAAATATATCCAATACCCAAACAACCAGCTTATGACTACAATAAAAAATCGCATTTAAGAAATTTGATTGATTTGATTTCAAGAAATAAATGTAATTGAACAGAAATCCGTTTTGAAGTGATTGCAATTAAACCGATGAGAGCGCCACCTTCAAAAAGCTCTTAGCTCTCTTAGGAAGCATTTTCGGATTAGGTAATTTACGTAAATTCGACATTTGTATATTTAAAAATTAATATGTACCTCCCTACTAGGTATACATTAGTAAAATAGGTAGGTTCTTGAATTGACTGATTTCTGTACTTTTCTTATCCATCTACATTAATAAAATAACTAGATAAAAAATGTTGGTAGTTACCACACAATTTCTTAAATATCTGATTTTTCTTAAATTAATTTTAATCAAAATATTTATAAATTTATTGATATTACTTTAAAAAAAAAAGCAGAGGTACATTGAAACAATGGGCAGGTACATAGTTGTATTTATAAAAAAACTGTGCAAATATGAAGTCAATTTGACACAAATAATATACTAGATTGTAATACCTACGTATGTACCTGCTAGGTATTTTTTTATTAATTCAACTGTACCCACTATCAGTGATGGATTTACGCCTAGGCCCGTGAGGCCCGGGCCTAGGGCGGCATAATTTGAAGGGCGGCAAAATTTATGAAATGCCAAAATTTTAGAGGCACAACAAAAAAAATGACAATCAATTTCAAAAATTGGTTCAGATTAGTTTTTATAAAAAAATTTCGATAGAAAATATTATAATTCAATTCATTAATTTACTTCTCAATCTGTATGGGTAACATATTAATTTTTTAATCGATCAACTATAGTCTTTATCGAGTCATATTCTTTACTTTTTGTTCCTTTAGTGAAATTAATTTTACGTGTATGAAACATTTTTGAAATTATTAAATCCGAATAACTTCTCTATTTGTTTATAGTGTGAAATAAAAATACCGAAGATTTGCATGTACCTGATTAAAAAAAAAGTATTAACATAAAGAAAAAAGTATTGGTTTTCTATTCAATCCAATACTTTTCAATACTTTTTGCTTTGTCTCAATATTTTTTTTTTTTTATTCAGGGGTATTGAATATCGTTATGATATTCATTTAAAAGTGTCAGAACATTTTTTGTTTATAAATATAATTTGTTATGAAAAATAAATCCTGTCTTTTTCCATATTCAATTTTTTAAATCATCAAAATAACTGTTAAAAAATTGAAAGTTTTATCTAAAATAAAAAAAATTAATTCGATATTTCTCATATTTGCAAAATCTTCAAATACATCTACAAATTTCAATAATTTCTGAAAATCCAAGTGCAAAAATTTCGCGAATTTTTTAAATTAAAGTATGTGAGCTGATGTATATTAAAGCGGTCGACTAATGATATGGTTACATTTATGTGGTTATTATAAATATAAATAAAAAGTTTTAAGAATTTTATTTATTATCTAAGTGTTTTATTTATGAGATCGTAATCTCAATAACTTCAGTGAAGCGGGAGTATTGTGCATTATTGAGACTTATAAATAGCTCGGGTGTGTATTTCACATGTTTACAGAAAACAAAAACGCTACGCTTGACAGGTACTGACATGTTTGACTTTAAAATAAAAATATTGGATAAAAATTAATGAAATTCATTTTATCAAAAAGGGCGGTGTATCGAACGGGGCCTAGGGCGGCAGCAAGCCTAAATCCGTCACTGCCCACTATAGATTTCTGATTTGAAATAGTATAGTTCAAAATTGGATTTTTTAATATTTAGGTACCTAAGTACCTATATTAGTAAATATAATTAATTTTATATAAAAAATGTGATAGTAATTTTATTGTCAGTTTTTGTCAATACATAAAATTAAACAAAAATGTTTCGTGAAAACAATAAAAATTATTTAATTAAAAAATAAATAAATGGATAGGGATATGTGTTGCCTGTAGACACCAAGTTTTGTATCTAAAGGTACATGTTCTCCAATATATTAATATTATTAACCAACGTTGTACCCAGGTTTTTTATTTTTAGTATGACATTTTGCACGAGGTAAAATGATTTTGTTATAATAAATTGCTACTAAATCATTACTATTTCGGGAGGGCTGTAATCAAATTAGGTATATCTCTAGGCAATTTAAAATTTTGAGGATAATTCAAAATTGGATTTTAACATTTAATATTTTTTATAAAAAAAGTGAAACTTATTCCAAAACACTATCATATTTGATCAATAAATAAAATTGAAAAATGTTGTATGGAAATAATATCTAATACCTTTTTGTATATTTGATCAAAATACATTTTAAATAAGACCCTTTATCCATCATGATTAAAATTATTAAAATAAATAGTATTTTCTCTAGGATAATGGATTTAAAATTTAACTACCTGTACACTTGATGCTTAAATAACTTTCAAGAATTACCTTTAAAGGGATTAACTAATTGTTTAAATTATTAAACAGGTATTAACCTAATAATTTATTTTAAAATATACATACCTACCTACCTACAAATATAAAAGTATTTATTATTAGTTCCCAATAAATATGACAGAAGTTTCCTGAAAAATTAAAAATATTTTAAAAATTTAAACCATGGAACACACACCTTATTTAAAATAATTAACACTGCATTAAAATTTAAAATGACGAGCGTATTGTCGTGTTTAGTTGGTATTTTTTGAATTGATAACATAAATAAGAATGCAATGTTATATTTTACAACAATTCACAATCATTAATTTTAATGTTATCTAAAAATTATACAGAAATCCAATCTCTTTGATATTTAATATTACAAACAATCGTTAATGTATTTATGTAAAACAAAGATTTTCCTGTTACTTTTAAATATAGCAAATAGCTTTTTATCTACAAACAGAAACTAGTTCGTGCATATACATTTTCCACACAACAACCTTGGTTTTCTCATAAACCTGAACCTATCGGAATAATTGTCCCGTAATAGTTAGATATGCAATGCGTATCTATTAATTTATTCAACTTATCATGTAGGTATTTACGGAATCAATCATCATAAATTTATACATTTTATATTTAAAGTATTTTCAATTCGATATTGCTTCCGTATCAATACATTATTTAGGTATTCCACTGGCAAAATATTTCTTAGAATAGAAATGTAATTATAGTTGAATTTTTATAATGAACAATAAAAGTATTATGTTTAAAAACTAAAAGTAGTGAATTAGTAGAGTAGACTGAATGTTGGTTGGACACTTTTCATAATCCATATCAGTGGCGACTTGTGGTAATTTAAAATGGGTGTTCACCTTTTCCAATAATTTTATCATTTGTAAGTTCGGTACAAGTGTAGTTATTATTATCAATATCATACTGTTTTCAAGCACTACAACTATTAATGAATGAATATTTTAGTTATTGTAATATTTATTTTGTTTTTAATACGTTGAAAACCTTCTAACATCAAACATTATTAGTTAGTCAATTGACTTTTCTTCATATTTTAAGATTATATTTAAATGTAGAAAGCTTGACATTGATTTTTATGTAAAAAATATTATATGAAACTTTACCTACCATTTTTCAGTTTTTATTGTAAATTTAATCATTTTCATAAATTGTCACACATGTTAAATAAAATATTTTTTAAATAAACTTTATTGGCAAAAAACAAGTAAACTAAAATGTGTATTTTATAAGATCAGTTCCATCACAATACATAATATTACACAGATACAAACTAGGATAAAGATATATAATTCGTGGCATTCTAAATTATAATTTCCATAGTTTAACAGACCCCCTTGACCTCCATTTTCAATCAGATTATTTTCAGAATCAATAGGCTTCATCCCCTTGTAGAGCTTGATTTTTCCAAAAATTTCAAGTAAATATTATTGTTTTTTTAAGTTATATTTATTTTAAATATTTGAACCCCCTTAACCCCCCCACTTTTATTAATTTTTTTTTCACAATCAATAGGCCTTATCACCTTATAGACCTTGATTTCTACTAAACATTTCATGTTGATATCGCTTTTCATTTTTGATTTATGTTCCTTTTTTAATTTTAACCCCCATTTTTAATCAGATTTGTTTTTTACAAAATTAAAGGGCTTCTTCGCCTTATAGAGCTCAGGGCCGACTAGAGGGGGGGTAGCCGGGACAAATTCCCGGGGCCCGCGCTCAAGTGGGGGCCCGGCAGCGGCATAAGGGGGGCCCAGCAGCTTTAGGTGACGACGTTTTTTTATTTTTTTTTTAGAAGTTCGTCACAAGAGCGAGGACTTTTTTTTAGAGAATTCATTAAAGAGGAGGAGAAGTTTTTGCTTGAAGACTTTTTTGTTTTGCTTAGAAATGGATATTAAAAGGGCTTGATTTTTTGTCCCGGGGCCCGATCTGGCTCTCGGCGGCCCTGATAGAGCTTGATGTTGGCTAAAAATTTCAAGTTAATATAACTTTTCGTTTTTGAGTTAAGATTTTTTTTTATATTTTAACCCTCCCTAACTCCCCTATTTATTTAGATTTTTTTCAAAATCAATAGGCTCTATCTCTTATAGAGTTTTATTTTTACTAAATATTTCATGTTGATATTGCTTTTCGTTTTTAGTTTAGGATTTTTTTTTAATTTCAACCCATCCTAATCCCCTATTTTTAATCAGATTTTTTTAATAAACTATAGGCTTTGTCCCCTTATAGAGCTTGGTTTTTGCCTTAAATTTTCAAGTTAATATCATTTTTCGTTTTTGACTTATAGTGCCGACAAAAACCGTGACATCGGACAAAGTAAACCTATAATACTATTTACAGACTACTGTGTGAAGAGTAGAATAATAATCAAGGCTAAAACATAATATCCTACAAAATGGGTATACTAAAAGAATGATAAAGTCAAAGAGTTGAATATTATTTAATAGGTATATCAGTACTTTGGAGATAAACTGTGCTGTCTTCTAGTCAGCTTTTTAGTAGAGCAGACTGGATGTTGATTGAACACTTTTCGTGTTTTATATTTAGATATATATAATAATTATACTTCGACAAGAAATTCAGTTGGCCCCAATTATTGTCACAATATGTATTGCTTACTAATAATCTATCTATTAAAACTTGTTTTTTTAATATACATGAATTGTTGGTTTTTGTAACACATTTCTATGTTCTGATAACAAATTTTCTATGAAATACCTAATGTCTTATACCTCCAACATGCCTCTACAAATAGTACGACTAATGTGAGAGTTAAATAGTGTTGTTTAACGTTTAACTTATAAGTTTATTAAACATTGAACATAGTGTTCTTTTTTTTAAAGTCAACTTATATTGGGACTTCACTATACATGGTATAAAATACCCCTGAAAAGGTCTCGATGAGCCGATTTTAATTTAGTCTTCATGATATAGCATACCTAACATAGACACAACTATTAAGTTTCTTGAATTAATTTAGGCCAGTGCAATATTTATATTTTACATCCTCTTAAAAAAAAAACTGTGATGTAAGTTTATAAAATCCTCAGTGCTATATCAGTCTGATACTGTTTATCAGTACCGCTGGCATTTATAGATAGGGTATTTTTCTATAATTTCAAGGGACAACCTACGAAATAAACAATTATTCATATAAAATTGTACTAGGGTCAAGAAATTTGGAAATAAACATAACCTTAACAAATAATAGTAATTTTTACCTGTGACGTTTTTCGGTAACAATCGTTGAATTGACACACATACTTCCGATTTATTAAAGTCGCAGTTTTATTTAAACTTAATTTTTAATACAATTCACAATTAAAATTGTCTCATGTTGATTTTTAGAATTTGACAGCTTGATTGGAAAGTTGGTTGGATACGTTAAGAAGATAGAATATGAAGTAGGTAGAGAAGAAGTGAGGGCACTTTACGTCATATTTTGATTAATTTTAAGTTAATAATTTTATATTTGTAAATTGACGGAATGAAAATGTTTTTATATCATTTAAATCACGCTATTTTAAAAAAATTGCATTTATTATCACCAAAACTAACTAGCTCGAATTTAACGTAGTAAAAGAGTTATGCAAAAGTGCAGACACGTTTAGTACCGTTATTACTTCTCTATATCTATAATTTGAAAGATTGGTATGGCTTGCCCTACTTTGTGACGTCACGGTGTACGTTGCGCAAATTAGGCTGATTTAAGTTATTTTATGACTGTTTCACTACGTTTCATGGATCTGTTATCGTGTGACATTTCTTTTTAGGTAAAGATTTTCAAGAACTCTTCTCACTCCTTCTGGCTCTCTTATAAAAGTGCGCCACGAAAACGCGATTATCCAGAGCGCAGTGGCGTACCCACAAATAGATATTAACACGAATTAAAACAATAAAATAAATAATAAAATTATTAAAATTGAATTAATATAATGTAACTGGGTGTTCACTGCACAAATGAACCAATGGAGGATCCGCCCCTGGTACATATTTACATATAATAATTATATTTCTACAAGAAATGCAGTTAGCCCTAATTATTTTCACAATATGTACTGTTTACTGATCATCTAACTATTAAAACTTTTTTTTATTTACATAAACTGTCTTTGTAACATATTTCTATGTTCTGATAACAAATTTTCTATGATAGTGTCATATATACCTCCTACATGCCTCTATAATAGTACTACTAACGTGAGTTAAAAAGTGTTGTTTAACGTTTAACTTGAAAGTTTATTGAACATAGTGTTATCTTTTTTTTATTAACTTTTATTGTGACATCACTATACAAGGTATATAATACCCCTGAAAAGGTCTCGATGAGCCGATTTTATAAATACAACCTTTATAAAACTGCAGTATGTCGACATAGTTCAGTTTACCTCTCAGGTAGATATTGGTAAATATTTAATTTAGTCTTCATAAATATCTAATTTAGTTTTCGTATTATAGGTACATACTTAGACACAACTATTAAGTTTCTTGAATTAGTTTAGGCCAGTGCAATTAATATTTTATAGCGTCTTTAAAAAAACTGTAATGTAAGTTTATAAAATCCTCAGCGCTACATCAGTCTTGACACTGTTTATCAGTACCTCTAGTATTTATAGATAGGGCATTTTTCTATAAGTTTAAATTCATTAGGAACAACCTACAAAATAAACAATTATTCATATAAAATTGTACTTCGGTCCAGAAAATATCCTTGTTTAAGGGTCAATCTTTTCACCTCTGAGTAAAGTTACATGTAGGTTTACTTGACAGATTACCAAACAATAGCAAGTAGTTACTTTCAACTTTACTCAGAGGTGAAAAGACTGGCCCCTTAATAAAATTTTCATACTTTTTTGAAACTTCGTTTGTCTTTTGTTGGAAACAAAACAAAAATTTTGCTCAATGCATAGTTGGGTATAAAACATATGAGTATGATGTAGACCTTGGAACAAAAAACAATAGTATTTTTTTACCTGGGACGTTTCTGATATGACAAGTGGAGGCACTTATTTTGATTAATTTTAAGTTAATAATTTTATATTTGACGGAATTAAAATTTTTTATATCATTTAAATCACGCTTTTTTAAAAAATGGAATTTATGTTCACCAAAACTGACTACCTCGAGTTTGACATGTTATGTCGTGTACATTCAGTCAAAAAGAGTTTTACCCACTTTCAACATTGGTCGAAAATATCTACAGAGGGTGGCTTATATTGCGGACGTAAAACTAAATATTATTTAAAAAATTCCTATAATTATAGAGGAATAGAAATTATGAACTGAAATTGAGCAGAGCTTTTAACTATTTAATTATTGAGGACTGGGTCCATGGGTTTAAAAACACCTTATTTTTAATACTATTTCCATGGTTATTTTACTATAAATAAAATACAGATAAGCAAATCGTTTAAAATCGTATTAAAAATAAAGTGTTTTCAAAACATATACTCCCAACCCTCAATAATGAAAGGGTGGACACCTCTGCTGAATTTCAGCTTTTAATTTTTATTTGACTAGTTTTTTAAAAAAATATTTAAATTTACGTCCGCAGTAGGTATTTTTCGAAAAACATATTCTTCGCCCTTGGGGAAAATAACAATGATTTCAAAACTTATATAGCTACAAATCATTGAGGTTTAAGGTACCATTTGGGTAGGCGCGTCAAGAGACAAGCGACCACTGATGCGACCCCAAGGTCGAGTAGGACGACAGATGCATAAATGTTACGCTTGGTGCATTTCGCAAGCTTGAGAAGTGTCGCGCGACAGTTACAGGATAACTATTCGAGGGAACGATCAGCGTTGCCAGACCTACTGTGTTCACGTAGATCCACTGTTTTTGTCTCTAGCAAATTTTGTTCTTAATTTATTAAGTTTGCCTCATTCTTCAGAAAATTGTTAAAGAATATTTTCTCTAGTAAATTTTCTGCAGTAAAAGCACCGTAATAAGCATCCACTACTCTAGGTTGGCTCCATAAAAAAAAAAAAAAACATCAAGATAATCATTGTTTTTATTTAAAATGAAACAAAGAATTAATAGGGCATCATAAAAAGAACATGCACACTACGATTTTGAATTATCTGATTCAGACAGAACTAAAAGAAGTAGGTACCTATTATTTTTAATTGTTCTTTTTTTGTTTCCGTACGTAAAGCATATATTAAAAATGTTATTATTTGTTTTTATTCTTTGTTTGCCTTTGGGCCGACAAAAAGTTTATTTTTCGTTTCTTATATACCTGTTTTTTTATTTACTACACTGCAAATTTTAATTATTTCCCCCTGTATTAAAATCTACTGTTCAGATCTACGGTTTTTTTTACCCATACTGTTTTAAAATCTGGCAACGCTGCCTAGATCGAAAGAAATTTCCGACCGAATCACCCCCAAAAAAAAGCGATGCCGAGGACAGTGACCTCGAGTGCGATACGCAGCAAAGCTTTGCACCGAGAAGTGTCTCCAGGACGACACTTCTCGGTCGTGTCGCGCCGTGCGAAATGTGTTTCATATAATTGTATGTATTTTAGATGTGAAGCGACACTTCTCGGTCGTGTCGGCGGTCGTATGTCGCGTCGGAGGTCGTCTGTCGCGCCTAGCGAAATGGTACATTTACTGGTTATATTGGTATGTTTTATTTGAACTATGAACTACTCGCCTAAAACGTGGTGGAAAATATTTCATGTATCAAAACTTATTACTATGCAATATGTCTTGGTATTATCAAAACTTTGTAGAAAGCATTTAGGTGTACCAAAAAAGTACTCCCGAGAAAGTGTCTTGTGAATATCAAAGATATCAAAAAGTAAATGTAACTGAAATTTCAGATTTTTAAAAACTGTTCTAGTTGTTCTGACAATAACCCAAATATTTTATTGGCTTCGTGTAAGAATGTAATTTCTATCATCCATATTCAACTAATCTTACATAGGTATCTGTTATTTGATTTACTTGTACATTTACAAAATTCAAGTACCTATATAAAATAATCTGTTCTGTCATTATAATTCGTCGTAATAGATAACAGACCTTTGCGGTTATGCCATATTTGTGGCTAGACAATAATAATTTCGTGAGATAAAAAGTTTCTATTTTTACTAAATTTTAATACCGACGTGGTAGCGACCTACCATAAACCGACAGAAACCGCTGAAAAAAATCTGAGACAGAGATTGTAGATTGTGGCTATAAAAGAGCTATAAATTAGCTATAAATCGTTGCGTTATTCAAATTAGTGAAAAAAATCACCATATTTCGTAGCGTAATTACTAGTTTTATCGTCCTATAAAATGATTCAACGGTTCTAAAGAATTCGAAAAACGAAAAAAATATCCGTTTAATAGTCTTAGTCATAAGTAAAAATAGAAGTAACTTTTTAAGACTGTGTATAAATCTTCTGTTTGTTGATACAGAGTGTACAAATCCAAAGTAGAAAAAGTGTGAGTCACTCTGTACATATTTGGAAAAAAAAATCGCTATTTTGATTACCATTCAAAGTTACTGAAATCTACAAAAAGGTCACAAAAAGTAACATACAAGTTATAATTAGGTTACAAAAAGTTACAAAAATGTTGCTAAAAGGTTACAAAATGGTTAAAAAAAGATGCAAATAATATGGCAAAAAATGCAGAAAAAGTTCAAAAATGTTACAAAAGTGTTCCAAATAATTAGCAAAACTTGTAGAAGGTTATAAAGAAACAAAAGCATTGCAAAAAGTAATAAAAGATAAAGAAAGGTTACCCATACTGTTTTAAAATCTGGCAACGCTGCCTAGATCGAAAGAAATTTCCGACCGAATCACCCCCAAAAAAAAGCGATGCCGAGGACAGTGACCTCGAGTGCGATACGCAGCAAAGCTTTGCACCGAGAAGTGTCTCCAGGACGACACTTCTCGGTCGTGTCGCGCCGTGCGAAATGTGTTTCATATAATTGTATGTATTTTAGATGTGAAGCGACACTTCTCGGTCGTGTCGGCGGTCGTATGTCGCGTCGGAGGTCGTCTGTCGCGCCTAGCGAAATGGTACATTTACTGGTTATATTGGTATGTTTTATTTGAACTATGAACTACTCGCCTAAAACGTGGTGGAAAATATTTCATGTATCAAAACTTATTACTATGCAATATGTCTTGGTATTATCAAAACTTTGTAGAAAGCATTTAGGTGTACCAAAAAAGTACTCCCGAGAAAGTGTCTTGTGAATATCAAAGATATCAAAAAGTAAATGTAACTGAAATTTCAGATTTTTAAAAACTGTTCTAGTTGTTCTGACAATAACCCAAATATTTTATTGGCTTCGTGTAAGAATGTAATTTCTATCATCCATATTCAACTAATCTTACATAGGTATCTGTTATTTGATTTACTTGTACATTTACAAAATTCAAGTACCTATATAAAATAATCTGTTCTGTCATTATAATTCGTCGTAATAGATAACAGACCTTTGCGGTTATGCCATATTTGTGGCTAGACAATAATAATTTCGTGAGATAAAAAGTTTCTATTTTTACTAAATTTTAATACCGACGTGGTAGCGACCTACCATAAACCGACAGAAACCGCTGAAAAAAATCTGAGACAGAGATTGTAGATTGTGGCTATAAAAGAGCTATAAATTAGCTATAAATCGTTGCGTTATTCAAATTAGTGAAAAAAATCACCATATTTCGTAGCGTAATTACTAGTTTTATCGTCCTATAAAATGATTCAACGGTTCTAAAGAATTCGAAAAACGAAAAAAATATCTGTTTAATAGTCTTAGTCATAAGTAAAAATAGAAGTAACTTTTTAAGACTGTGTATAAATCTTCTGTTTGTTGATACAGAGTGTACAAATCCAAAGTAGAAAAAGTGTGAGTCACTCTGTACATATTTGGAAAAAAAAATCGCTATTTTGATTACCATTCAAAGTTACTGAAATCTACAAAAAGGTCACAAAAAGTAACATACAAGTTATAATTAGGTTACAAAAAGTTACAAAAATGTTGCTAAAAGGTTACAAAATGGTTAAAAAAAGATGCAAATAATATGGCAAAAAATGCAGAAAAAGTTCAAAAATGTTACAAAAGTGTTCCAAATAATTAGCAAAACTTGTAGAAGGTTATAAAGAAACAAAAGCATTGCAAAAAGTAATAAAAGATAAAGAAAGGTTACAAAAAAAGTTACATAAAACTTACATATTGATTACAAATTGGTTAGAAATTAGTTTACAATTTGATTACAAATTGGTTACAAATTGGTTATAAATTCGCTATATATTGGTTACAAAATGATTACAAATTGGTTACAAACTGCTTACAAATTGCTTACAAATTGCTAACAAATTAGTTACAAATTGTTTATATATTGGTTACAAATTGGTTACTAATTGTTTACAAATTGGTTACAAATTGGTTACAAATTGGTTACAATTTGGTTACAATTTGGTTACAAAAAGTTGCAAAAAATGGAAAAAATTTGCAAGAAATGTGATCTAAACTTCCACAAGGTTACAAAAAAGGTACCAAAAAATTGCGAAAAGTTACAATAAGTAATAAAATATATAGAAAGGTTACAAAAATGTCACAAAAAGGTTTCATGACAGTTACAAATACGTTACTAAAAAGTTTTTCAAAAAGTTGCAAAAAGGCAAAATTAGTTTCAGGAAAGGTTACAATAAGGTACAAAAAGGTTACAAAAGATTTACGATGTGTTACAAAAAGGTTACGAAATGGTTACAAAAAGTTGCCAACAAAATGGCAAAAAATTGCAGAAAAAGTTCAAAAATGTAACAAAAAATTAACCAAAACTTGCAAAAGATTACAAAAAAGAATAAAAAGGTATAGTAAGGTCACAAAATGTTACTTAATAGTTACAAATTAGTTACAAAAAGTTGCAAAAGTGTTACAAAATGGTTACAAAGCGATTACGAAAAATGTTACGAAACTGTTGCGAAAATGTTATAAAAATGTTACTAAAATGTTACAAAATGGTTACAGAAACTTGCAAACGGCGACAAAAAAGTTACAAAAGAATAAACAGAAGTAAAAAAGATATGGAAAGTTTACAAAAAGGTTTCATAAAAGTAACAAAACTGTTACAAAAAAGGCAAAAAAGTTGAAGCAAAGTTTACAAAAGATACAAAAAGGTACAAAAATGTTACCAAAAAATAGGAATTTGTGAAATTTTTAAGGAACTGCTTTTTAGCACAGGGAATCATAATAATTTTAATACAGTAGCAATAATCTACTAAAACACCCGTTTTTTGTTTGGGGCCCACAAATCGTAAAAAAAATGTTAATATTTTTAATACCTGCCAAACC
Source organism: Psylliodes chrysocephalus (assembly GCA_927349885.1). Taxonomy (NCBI): domain Eukaryota; kingdom Metazoa; phylum Arthropoda; class Insecta; order Coleoptera; family Chrysomelidae; genus Psylliodes; species Psylliodes chrysocephalus. The sequence goes on along the minus strand of OV651813.1, from coordinate 79,950,868 downwards.
CTTTAATTACTATTTAGTAATCGATTATACTTAAAAACTAAAAAACAAACCCAAGTACCTAAAATTCCTAAATGGCTATTCTTTTATAAGAAGGGACAATAAAAGTAGTATTCCTCTAAACTATGGAATGTAGAGGAAATGAGAACTATCTCTATTTACCAAAAGTGTACCTCGAAATGTATAAAATTGAGATGGCGTTACTGTACCAGAGGGTCGCCGAAAATTGTGAAAGTCGATAATTTAGATCACACAATCACACCAATGTCTGTAGTTATATGAATTGCTCACACATATGTAAATAATAGGGTATATATAACTACATCGTGAAAAGCCATCGTAAAAAGCCATCGTGAAAAGCGACTGAGCTTACAAACGTAGAGAAATTTTGATAATGAAGGTCAATATTACTTTTCATTGTCTGATTTATATATGGATGAGCAATCTATATAACTGTATATCATTGGATCTTTCCCTTCTAGTACACGAGTGGCATCTTAATTTTATACATTTTGAGGAGCACTTTTTGAGAAAAACAACCATATGAGATTATCCTTCTTTCTACTACACTCCATACTTTAAACGCAAAATGTGCGGAAAGACGTTGCTTAGAACCCTACCGAACGTACTAAAAACTAAAACTCAAATCAACTCTATATCAATTAGGCATTCCAACGACCTGTCAAAATGCTGTTAAATGGGAACTGACACTTCACATATGGCAACTGACACTTCACATATAGCAACCCTGTGATCCGCTGTCATAGATTGCTCAAAGCGGGCCATTTTGTGAGCGGCCATATTGCCCCGCATGTGCTCATTAATCAGAATCAGTTTAGCAAAAATGTATTTAAAACCAATTTTCAGCATGTGAATATAGTAAATAAAAAATAATACTTATATTTTTACTTCAAGGCATAAGCCTATGTTTTTTTGAAAAACATGGATGATCAAGCTATACTCGTATAACTATCTATATCATTGATCCTGTCAAATCACCAGGCCCACAACGTTGCCAGATCATAACCACATCATAACCTGTCAAAAGCCACTGGCAGCCATTTTGTTTGGAATGCATAATATGCAAAAACGAAATAATATGTGACATAATACTCGCTGTTCTAAATGAACATACAGCGCTTGCCCCCAATTATCCCCATTTCACTCAACATATAATGACTCCAAAATAATTCTTGCAACCTTTTTTTTTCAACCAAATTATGCTCTTTTTGGTTTTTGGAGACGTAAAAACCTTTGCGGATTTTTTTGTGACTATACTTGCCGTATTTCAAAATACATTGATTTTTCGATAAAAGTACTAGAGGGCAAAAAAGTTTACTTATTTTTACATAAAACGTTTGGAAATTCTAAGGGATCACAACCCTCATAAAAAAAATTAACAGTTTCAGAGTTATTGGAACAATTATATTTTCAATTTGTAACTTAAAAGGCTATAACTTTTTTACAAGCACTTTTGTTTCACTCTAGAATATCCGATTAACCTCTTTGTTACACCCTGTATAAAATAGGCATAAAATGATTACATATAGGTACACGTGATAATTTAGACTACTTATATTTGTAATTTCATAATGAATTAACAGCATATTGCAAATTATTTATAAATAGGTATTATCTATAATCTAGGTACTAATTGCAGCAATTTTATGTCATCCTATAATTACCTATATAAACTTTATTAATGCGAATTCCTACAACTGGATTGCCAACTTGTATACGGTACCACATAAGAAACCGGAAAAAATACAATAGTTTTTAGGTCAAAGTAAAAGTAATAGAAATGGTTAAAAGGTTATGGTACACCTACCTAGGTAATAATACTGTTACTGTTATGTACTGCATTTTCAATATTGTGTTCTTAACATAAGCCATATATATATTTTTGTATATACCTACTTTTAATACGTAGCTACCGCCTTATCAGCCGTATGAATTATACGGCTACATGGAACCCGACGTGTGTATGAGTAAAAATTCGTAAAAGTTACCCACAATCTCATTCAAACTCTTAGGCCGTACATTAAATTTCCCGAAAACAAAAATTTGATCATAAAAGATAATATATGGATTCACATTTAAAATGGGATTTTCAAATAAATTATGTAATAAAAAAACTTCGATCAATTGTGTACAAATTTAAAAATCTTTCGAATTTATTAAATATTAAATATCTTAAAATATTATATTATGCTCTCGTGGAATCTCATTTATCCTATGGAATAATTGTATGGGGCTCCGCAGGAATAACACTTATAGAAAACTTACAAAAAATCCAGAAATGTGTCCTAAAAAACATGTATAAATTACCAAGAATTTACCCGACTGAAATGCTCTATACGCATACACAATTTTTTAATGTGTACCAATTGTATGCCAAAATTCTATTGTTAAGACAATATAAAGATAAAAAATACTCCGAACCTGTTATCCATCCATACAATACTAGACACAAAATCGATTCAATTACTGTACCAAGAACAGCAAAAACAATCGGCCAGAAATGCTTTACTTATCTGAGCCCTAAATTATATAATGAACTCCCCTCTGATATTAAAAAAATCAACTCATATAATTTATATAAAAAGAAAATTACAGAATGGATTCTAAGTTTACCATTCACAAAGTTAAAACAATTTCTTCATTCAAGTATATTTTGTTATAGTCTGAAAGATTACTGACATTCTTTCACTCGCGAAATTACGTGAAACTCTCAGCACTTATCCCCAAGAATAACTAAATAGTTACCTATTTTATGTTTTTTATTTTAAATATTTTACAAAATTATTATTGTTGAAGCATGGAATAAAAAATGAAATTTCTCACCCACGCTCAGGATTTTCCTTTTGTGGGGTTTCATTTTTATTTACCAACAAAACAAATTATTAATTCATGTATACCTATGTATTTTAAATATTGTATGTTTTATGGTAAATAAAAATTACTACTATTACTACATAAATGGTCATACATGGCCATGTCTGTGAAATCATGAACAGATATAATCATGTATGAACATAATATGATCACAAGATTAATTCCATGGTTTGCTAAACGAGTTCAGAGATCCAGCAGAAGAGTGGGGCGTAACAACTGTTTTCAAAAATAAAAGACGGAACAATCCGAGCGTTTTTTGATAAATTATTCGAAAATGAGAAAATTTCAGATGTAAATGTGTACTATTGTTTAGAAATCCGAAACCCCCGTAACCAAATCGTCATAACAGCGGTTGGAGAAAATAAAAGTAAAAATCCCTAGATGTAAGCGAGTGCTGTAGGTATTTTATTACAAAATAGATTTTCTTCTTTTTTATGGTCTGCAACTGTGAGAACAAAATACAGTTAGGTAACTGTTAGAATAACAACAAAGTATTATTAATTATGTTATTTTATTTTATTTTATTGTTAGAATTCCATATTTTAATTAGATTTAGTCGAATGAAAAAATCTCATCTTTAAAGTTAACTTTAAATACTTAACCTTAAAAACTAGAACCTATTTTTGTTCACGGTATTTGTGTCTAATATTTAACGAAAAGAATAATAAACTTAAATTAGGAAATATGTTTCGAACTAGTTTACACTTATTTATTGCCACTATTAAAAAAAAAACTTTACCAGAACAAGGTTATGAACAAAAAATGTTATGCATTAAAATATGAATAAAATTAAAAATTATTTATCTTAGATTACTCTTCTTTAAGATATTCAGCTACAGCTAAAATTAACTTTAAATTACAATATCACTATTTGAAATCATGATTCCTATACTTTCCTTGTCGATAACTGGATAGTAAAAATACCATGAAGTTTATTTTTGGTAAAAATTTCGAACTAAAAATGTATCAAATCTCGAAGCCCATTTTTTTAATTTCTTCCTTCTTATAAATATGTAAATAAATTTAATATAAACCAAGCCCACTGATACAAATCAAAGATATTTTTCTCAAATTATCGTAGTTTGTGCGTTAGGGTTACTTCCCTCGTATTTCCTATGCAGTAGAATGCGGACTGTAGATAATGAAGTAATGAATCTTGTAGAATGGTTTGATGCTTGATTAAAGGTAATGTGAATAATGTAGAAATTAAAGTACCTTACTTTTAATAATAACTGGCTTCTTAAACTTTGAACTCAATATAACAACCACATAACAAATAGTTAATTGGTAAAAATGTTATACGTAATAGTTCTTTCGAATATATAAGATTATTAAAATATTGTTAAATAACCAATAAAAAATGGCAAAATATTTAAAATCATCTATGCCGTAAATGTTACTATTATTTTGTAACCTCGAAAGTATCTGAAAACGTGCAATTTTTGACACACGTAAAAACTGACATTTTTAATTAAAATGTATGCGATAGATAATCGAGTTTGTAAATCACACATTTTAGGGTTCCGTACCCGAAGGGTAACCAACATGACCCTATTACTAAGTCTCGGCTGTCCGTCTGTCTGTCTGTCAGCGGGCAGAATCTCATAATACATAATAGGTAGACAATTTTCACAGAATGTGTATTTCTGTTGCCGCTATAACAGCAAATAAAAATAAATTAAAAATTAAATTTGGGCTCTCCTCCTAGAAACGTATTTTTTTGGCTTTTTTCCTCAATCTTAATAAAGTAGGCCGTTTTTTTTCGTAAATTTTTCTTGTCCATTTTATGTAAATTTAAAAGAAAGGCCAACATCTCTTTTATTCAGCGGCTAACGTAGCCTGTAGCCGTAGCCTGTAGTTAAAAATAGCCCTAAAATTAAACATTTTTTTTATTCCAATAATAGTATTTATTGGAAAAATAAATTAAAAAACAAATATAGTAATCCATTTACAAAAAAATAGTAATTGTACTGTTTTGACACATCATTTATCATTAATATATCCGCAATTACTGTTAATGCATATTAAAAGAAGTAATAAGGAAATATTTCATAAAAGATAGTGCTGTTTACGTTTTGTCAAATAACGTCAATGTATTTCGATAACAAAAAACGATGCCTAATTAAAGGAAATGAAAAGGGCACATAAATAGAAAATAATCATATAATTAAATCATCAGAGGCGGGTCATATCCAAGGCATTTCAGTATTTTTTTAAGAAAATATCACTTACAGAAACATCAAAACGGATCTAAGGCACCAGCAATTAATTTTAGTTTATTAAATTTTAAAAAGTAAAGGGCACAAAAGTTCATCCAGTGATGCCTTAAAATTCAAATGTATAAAGACCTTAATATGTCTACTACATAACCCTAGGGAATTCGATGATTCGAAGGGCTTGGTTCATGGGCATATGGGCCCACCGGGATACCGGGAGATTTTCCGGTGCCGCCTACAGGCGCCGCCGCCCATTTTTCTTTTTTTTAACAATTTGAGTTATTTTAATGGGCAGGGGATGTCACCAAGGAGGAGTACTATCATCCCTCCTTTGGTCAGTCCTAGTGGACGAATTCATAAAAAGGCTAATATCTGCAGACCTCTAATGTCTTATGGTACGCCGATGACCTGACGACCATCGGAAGAGGTGAATTCGCAGGTACAATATTGGAGCGCACACAAACCGCTCTAGACTTCGTTGACGACTGTTGCAGAGAGGAGAAACTAACAGTAAACCCTCACAAAACTACAATAGTCACTTCACAAAACGAAAAGTACTGACAGGACTAAAGTCACCAGTACTGAAAGGTGTGAAGATTCCATTTGTTCAAGAGGCCAAATACTTGTTGTTCATATTTGACCTCAGATTAACATGGACTCAATACTTGCAAAAAGCCACCAAAAAGAACACAACATCTTTAACTTATGTTGAAGGGTGTGTGAAAAAAATTGGGGATTACTGCCGAAAATGTCCCTATTATAACCTTCGGGTCGGTGATATAGTGGCCAAAGACTCGGCAGCTCAACGGTATTCAAAGGCAAGCAAGCCTGAGTACCATGGAAGCCATGAAAACGACTCCAACAACAGCTATATAAGTTGTGCTAAACCTAACACCACTACATATATTCATTCAAGGCGAAGCCAGGTCTGTCACATAGATTTTACAAAGGTTCATCACCCATAAGCAGTTTACATGGACGTGACTACAGCGAGCTATATAAAGAGTTGGGGAATGAATGCCTTCAGACGAAATGCTTCGAAAGTATAGCTTTAAAAAGCAACATAAAGTAAATATACCAGACAGGGAAGCGTGGACAGGAGGACCTCCTATTCACGCATATTTTTCGCTTGGTATGCAGACGGCTCCAAAACCTATGAAGGTTCAGGAGTAGGTATAGTACTAAGCCAAAGACAAGAATATCATTGAGCTTAGGTAAACATGCGACAGTATTCCAGGCAGAAATAGCAGCAATACATCACTGTGCAAAGAAGTATAAGGTAAATGGAAAAACCATTGTCATATAATCAAACAGTTAAGCGACGTTAAAAGTACTCAGTTCTGGTATACTCAAAGCTTGTGTGGGACTGTTTGAAAGTCCTAACAGAGCTGGATAGTCAAAACAGACTAACCTTAGCCTGGGTACGTATTACGCCACAGAGGGCATAAGGGCAACGAAGAGGCTGATTTACTACCCCGAGAAGGGGCCTCAAAGGCCTTATTAGCGCATAACCCTTCTGTGTTGTCACAAAGACAGCTATCCGAAACATGCATAAAGCAGTGGATGTTTAAAAAACTCAGGAATAGTGGAAAAATTCACAAGGCCAGACACAGGTCTTAAAAGAAGCATCGCCCAAACTCACCGAGTACGTACTAAGCCATAATAGGAAAAATACTAGAGCACTGGTAGGTCTGACAGAAGACATCTTATGCCGATTCTTTTAGGAAAATAAGGAAACTGCAGAACACGTATTGTGTTACTGCGAAGGTCTATCATGACTGATATTCTTTACACTTAGCTACGCCGGAAAACTACTTCCTAGTCTATGGAGTATACTATATACAAAAGACCGAACTAGACAAGACGATTATAGGATATTCACAATAGATCTGAAAAGGTCGAGGTAGGAGAGACCACATGGCCCACAATCCTAATTAAATCTAATCTAATCTATTGTAACATAATTTGTGGTTAACTACTTAATAAGAAAAGAAAAATTCGGGTTTTTCCTATTTTTTAGCTGGACCGGCGCGATGCCGTTTCAATTGACTTCCCGCGCCGGTCTGAGGGGTCCCATCCGCCCCTGGCTTGGTTCTGTTCAAACATCGATCTTATGTTGTTATGGGTCGAATATGCAAACAAACGCAAAATATTAAAAATAAAAAAAAAGAAGAAACAACAGATGTTTATGTTATAACGGGTTTCTAATTAGTGTTAGTTTAAGATTGGCACCATATTTGAGATTTGCATTTTAGAATTTTAATTTCATATAAAAAAAAACGTGAAAAAATTACCATACAGTAGGTACCAACTTATGCATTCACAACAAGATAGTGATAATACAAAAACTGAATTTGAAAACGACACATACCATTTAATGAAGGTGAAGAAATTGAAGAAGTGCACGGAAAAAAATGTGACTAGAAAATTTTACTACAATGTTGTAGTAGTAGACTTGTAGAAAAATACTTAACAATTTGTAGAAAATTTTACTACAATTTATAGTTAAAAACTATAAATTATTGTAGCAATTGAATTGTCGAATAAAATGCTACAACAATAGGAAAGAAGTCCACAATGTTTAGTATATTTTACTATTGTTTGTAGAAGTAGAAATTTATTACAATTATCGTAATTACTACTACTAACTTGTGTAAAAATTTGTACAAATATTAATAATTATCTCTACAAAAAATAGTAATTTTCTCTACAAAAAATAGTAATACTTTACATCCCTTCTTCAAAAATATTCTATAATATTGTATAAATTCTAAGTCATGTGAACAAAACAGAATTCTGCTATTGGCCAACGTTTTCTGACGTCGATCATAAACGGCCAGACAGCAGTAGCCGTTCGCCATGTTCACATAACAAAGCATGGTACATATACGACTACCTATAACACATTATTATATTATAAGCACTGATGCGTTTAAGAAAAGTTTAATAATAAATTCTATTGGTGGTAAGTACATTTATTATTGTTTCTGAATAATTTACCTTTAGATAACTAATTTAAATAACCTTAGTAGATTATTTTAAAAAAATTATTGTGGCCAACGATCGAATGTTGTGCCCAACGATCGAATTTTTTGCCAAGTTCAATGATGTTTTTTGTCTTAATTGTGACATACCTACTTTCTCATTTTTGTTAGTTATCTGACTTAGTCATTTAATATCCAAATCAGTGTAAAGGTGATAAATATCCCCGTTTTAAGGGTATGAACAATTCAATTGGTATTAATTTTTATTTCATATTTTTCAGGTGCAGAAAAGCCAACTGAGACTGAGGGCGCTATTATTACTGTTATTTATTACATAATGTAATTAAGAATTTGTATCTTTTATATTAAAACAATAAATTGAATATTTTATTAAGGAACATTTTTTTCTAGGTTATAATTATAATAATTATGGAATACTACTACAAATTTTATTAAAAATTACTACAGTTTGTATGAATTTTTACTATTTATTGTGTAAAATTTTCGTATTTATTTTCATAAAACGCAATATATTTTTAATATAAATTCATACAATGAATAGCAAAAATTATAACAATTTGTAGAACAATTCTTATGATGCATTTGGATCTTTTTACTAAATATTGTAGATAATAACTCTACAATACATTCTCCACAAATATTTGGAAATTTTTACTACAAATTGTCCCTGTCCCTATATGTACTATTTATTGTAGAGAAAAAATCTACAATTGTAGAAATTTGTTCTACAATTTTTTTTCCGTGTGACGTTGGCAGAAAGTTTTGAAGTTGATAATACAACTAGAACAAGATGAAATTGTAATTGGTGATGATATAAAGATGGAACAAGAAGATGGTGATACTCTAATATGAAAACTAATGGTTGTGTTCAAAAATAAGTAAGGACAAGAATATTAATGTCTGAAAAATATATAGGTATAAAATTAACTCTGAAGGAACAAAGATAATAAATTTAGATACAAATTTTTAGGTCTTATCCGAAGAATAAATTTAATATCTACTTAAGTGACTTGGTTAAAAACTTATTATATTTTTTTGTTTGATATTAATTTTTTATAAATAAAATAGTTTTAAAAACCTGTTTTTTATTTATGTATTTGTTGTACAGTTTTAATAAGTAGATATCAAACATTTAACGTTGTCAAATAATATACATTTTTTAATAAATTATATTTAATATAACAAATTTTAAAATTATTAGGGCATAAATTAGTCTACAACAAATGAAAATTAAAATTAAATACGGACCAATAAAAATTATATAACAGAACAAAAAATAATATATTTTTTAACTGAATCCATCAACAAAATATAAAGATAACCCTGACTAGCTTATACCTCAAAAATGTTCAACAATTACTTTTCCAAAGACCCATCGCATTAGTTTATACTATAATAGTAATGTTATAAGGACCATTACGAGTGACGCCATTCCTTCGGACTGTGGATGAAGAGGCGCAATGCCTAACATTTTCATCAATTCTTGCTATAATTCGGATTCAAAATTTCGCCCTTGGTCAGAATGCAATTCCAGAGGTACTCCATGTCTCGCTATAACGTTCGTCTTGAATACTTCCGCCTGTCGTCGCTTCTTGATCAGGAATAGGCGCTATTTCGGGCCACTTTGAAAAATAGTCCATAACAACCATCAAGTATTTGTTACCTCTCTCTGTTATGAAAAGTGGTTCGAGGATATCTTTGGCGATTCGCTCGAAAGGCTCCTTGGAAAGGGATTGTGCCATTTTACCCCAACTTCTTGTTCTAGTCCTTTTTCTGCCCTTCCATCCCGTCGGCAATTGATCCAATAAAATATTTCCCGAACTCGTGCCAGTATCCTTTTAGTACCAAAATGTCCTCCTGAACGGCTGCTGAATGTGATTTCAGCTGATTTCAGCATTAATAATTGGCAGAGACTACATGGTACTCCATCGGGGCTCTCCTACTTTTGGTATAATAGGTCATCGTGAAGATACAGCGAATTCAGCTGAGTCCAGTCCCCTCTATATTTGGCTACCTCTTTCCAGTTCTTTTGGAAGGAAATAATAATAATATATTCTTAAGACCATTTCTGACGACGCCACTGAAATTTTATTGTTTTTTAGGTGCAATTTTATTGACGTTATCTTGCAAATAATTGACTAGAGGAATTTAGATATACGAAATTGACAGTTCTTAGCAAATGTACTACTTAGAAATTGTCGGTTAATAGTTAGATAAGTTATAATTGGGTAGTAGCTTAGTGTTAATTGACTAGTGTTTTTTTTTTAATAGCCATAAAAAATTGTTAATGGCTTACTTCCAAAGAGTTACAGATAATTTTTTTCGATGTTACTCGGTAATCTAAAAAAGAAATATTGCGACATAGTTCTATTCTTTTTTTTAATCTATCTGCATACATTAGTCAACTAAGCAAAAAAATGTAATACAATGTTGTAACATAATCAAGTTAGTGTCTTATTTTTAAATAATTTGTTAATAATTTTGTATATTGAGTCCAACAGTCATCGCTGTTTGTCTGATGAATTGAATTTGTTATAAAGCTTAAAAACCAAATCATCATATCTGACATTAAACCAAAATCTAGGGCTATAATCGCACGTACACGATGTTGTTCTATAAGGTGCATTCGATAAGTCTCTTTGAAATAATAAATTTTAATTCTTAAAATTGGGCAAAATTGCAACACAAATGATTCTTTTGCATTATACTGTAAGAAGTGTCTATTTTAACATACTCAAAATACCCATTATTCCCGGCCCAGGAAATCAGTCAAAATCCAAGATGGCGGCTGAATTTTGTATTTTTCGTTTAAAAATTTATAACTTTGTTATTTGTGATATTATTTCAATGAAATTAGGCAAAAATGTTTATAGTACAAAGATAAAAATATAGAAAAATAATCATTGACTTTTCTTCCATTTTTTAAATGGCGGCCATTTCAATATTTAGCTGTTTAGTTTTAAAATATTTAAATACCATAACAACAGGCGAGTTGTCTTTAAGTGCTAATGAAGTGGACAAAACAAGTGCTGCATTCCTCTCAAATTGTAGAGCTTCATTGTATGATGCTGAAAATCCCAGGGCGTGAAGCGTGTCTGTAAGGTATCTTGAATGAAAATGATGGTATAGTTGAACAGTTAGTCCTAATTGAAAAGGTGTTAAAATTAACCTGGCCGAGCACAATGCATTAGTTGAGGCTACTTTCAGATTTATATCTTTACCAACAAGGGTCTTTGAAAGCAAAAGTCTGCGTGAGTTTGGCAAGTAATTTAGACCTTCAGTGGTATTAAGGTTTTTACTTCCAGGGTCTCTGCTAGTTGTATATGCAGACAGCATATTTTTTAGGATACTTTTAAGTATACTTTTTAGGATACTTTTAAAATTAGTTAAAATAATAGAGTAAATACTAAATGGCGCTCGCACATACAGGAATCAAAGACACAGTATCAATGTTGCCATTTACAGTTGGAGACACGGATTGGTAACTTGCTATCGACCGGTAACTAGCAACGTCGATGCCACATTATTCTTTCTACCATGCGAACACCATTTACTTTTCACTCCAACGCAATTGAATCTTTGATCTGACCAGCACTGAATATCGAAAATAAAAAGCTATAAAATAGAGACAAGAAACAAAAACTATCAAGTCTCTTGTCTTAATCATAGTTTTCTAATTCAAATAAGCTAGAATCTTTCACAAGTTTGTGGTTCTAGCAAGACAAGAAAAGATTTTGCAGGCTTTTTTTTGAAAAAACTTGTCAATGAGCCTTTGATACTGAGTTCCGTCCGTCTGTATTGTGACAGACTTCACCTGCTGTAAAGGAGGAAGTCGTGTTTGACGCTGAGGTGGTGAAATTAGAACAAGGGTTGCTCAGGCGCCAGTTTTGCTAACACAGTTTGCTCTGCGACCCTGTAGTACACCAGTGTTGGGGTAGCCACTAAAATTCAATAAATGAAAGCACATCTTGTACCCTACGGTACCCTAAAATAAAACGGTTGAGAGCCGGTAATAAAAGAAAAGAAACGCAGGAGTTAATTTTAACAAAATATATTTTAAAATAAAATAAAAACACGAGATACTATATTCGATACCACCGGCACTTCCTGTATAATAAAAACTTATTTTCAATTAAGAATTATTTTATTAAATCAAAGAAATAAACCAAACGGTAATTACAGTACTCTCTATAATAGAAAATAAATTTTCAATTAAATGATTTGTTTAAACAAACAAGTTAAAAAATAATTATTAAAGCAAAATGAAATAATTTAAACGGCTATTACAGCACTCCCTGTATAATAGAAAATGAATTTCCATTTAAATGATTTGCTGAAACACAAAAGTTAACAATATAAAAATATTTAACCAAAAGAAATAAATCAAACGGTAATCAGCACTCCCTGTATAATAGAAAATATGAATTATAACCTACTTTGGCACGAGCCAGAGACAAAAAAAAAACGAAAAAGGAATGTGCACAGCAGATTAGCGGCCTTCGTATGATAGCGTCGTTGAGGTGATACGAAATGCGAGACTTTAAACAGATTCCTAAATTGTTCCCAACCTCTAATACACGGACGGTTCCAGATGGGAATTACGAATACCAAACTCTGTAAGTACACGTGCAGTTCACAAAGTCCAGTTTGAGCAACTAAACAAAATAAGTTCCGAAAAAAAAAACGGTGTGGAGTTAGGGTCGCTTTGACTTGAAAATGACTCGGTTGATCAAATCTCCGAAAAAACTTACCAACGGTTTTCCCAACACATGAAATAAAATGAAAATGAACGAACGCTCTCCGGCTATTTAATAACGCATTTATCGGATGCCCAACCTAACCGACAAATACGATTATAAAAGATCGAGAGCAAGTTGATGCGCAGTTTAGTGAGGTGACTCATCGTGAGTTTTTGTAAAATACAGAAATGATTACAAATTGAATCATTTCACCCTGCGTGCGAATATTCGCTGTTGCATTCATTTTTGTGTTTCACAAAAACTCACGGTGAGTCATCTCACCTCACCGTACCTCACCCTACTGCGTCTGAACTTGAGCTAGGGCTAATACTTGACTCCTACCTTGAGTTTCGTTGAGGACGGCGACGACACGGGATACTGGGATAGACTTTACGTTACTGTGTTCGGCGCTTACGACTAAGCTAGAGCGCAAGTTGAGACGCATTTTGATGAGGTGAGGTGACTCACCATGAGTTTCTGTGAAACACAGAAATGAATGCAACAGCGAATGTTCGCACGCAGGGTGAAGTGACCCAGTTTGTAATTATTTCTGTGCTTTACAAAAACTCACGATGACTCACCAAACTGCGCCTCAACTTGCGCTCGGCCTAAACGGAGTAGCAGCGACGGCGTAACAGCAGCAAAAGAGGACGAGCTCCTTCCGGCTCTCGTATTTATATCTTGATTTCGATTTCGGAGTAGTTCGGAGTAGGAGATACCATTTCCAGTTTTAATGTTTACTTGCGGAGAAAATAAAAAATGCCCTTTTGACACCTGCCGAATATACCTAGATAATTTACATGAAATTAAATGTTGAAATCCGAATTCGAATTACTGTAAATACGGATATAGTTTAAACTACGAGGGCAATCGCAAATGTTTTCTAAGAATCAAAAATGCGGAGGCTCTTCAGAACGTTCCCAGGAGGAAATTAATTAAAAATAAACATTTTTATAAATAATTAAAAATTAAATTTAGTCACAGTATACTAAGTGAATCATCGGTTTGTTTAAAAAATGCATATTTTAGAATTTCTTGATGGAATAGTTGAGAACCCAGACTCATCCATGTTGAATACATTTTCTGGGGAGAATTTGTGTTCATCTAGTACCTTCTCAAGATAATTTAAATACTTCCCAATCTGAACTTTGTTAAACGCACGAGCTCTTGCAGATTTTGTTGCTTTTGGTGTACGAAACGAAATAGAAGGATTTCGTTTGCGGAATCCCTTCAGCCATTCCCATCCTGCCATTTTCTTTTCTTTTAAAAACCTACTTGGAATTTTCTTTACATCGGCAATTTCATAAGAAAGCCTTCGAATATCTAACGTTGTTAGTCCAAAAAAACGAACTTCTAATTCTTTTACATGGCGCCCCAGTTCATTTTCCAACTGGACATAAAAAGTTGGAACATGTCTTCATAAGTAACCTTTACCGGATCCACGATCATTTTTAACACGTCTTCTTAACGTTGTATGAGGTGTATTAAATGTTTTTGATGCCAAAAGCCATTCCATTTGGTTATTTTTAACTGCGTTAAGTGCTTCTACCATATTTTCTTCTCTCCAACTTTGTCGCTCACACTTTCGGACGTATTGTCCAACTATCTTTAAAAATCTGTAAAAAAAATGGAGAAATCAAGCTATATATCAATTGGGGTGACATGGCATCTTTCAGGGCGAGACGGCATACCATGCCATCTTAACCTGGTTTTGCCATTCCATCTCTCCCTGAAATGTTTATATGTATGTTGTTAGTTTACACTTACATTTTTGTGCTATCTTATGCAACATATCGCACTATGAGTACAAGACCACCATAACTCAAAAAACAATCAACTGAGAAAATGGCGTTTGAAGTTTTCAGATTTTTTGTTTTACAGTTTTATAATTGCTATCTATTAAATTTTTATTTATTTGGATTTCATAATTCTTTAAACCCTCATTTATGACCTTCTCTTTAGTTATTAAGCAAAATTTTATTGACAAATTGTAAGAAATTTTTAGAAAATAGAGTTATGTTGTTATTGCACTAACTTTATTCGTGCTATTGTGGAATATTTGCCAAATAAGGCAGCTTGACTGTGGAGTTTCTGAAACTATTTAACAAAGCTGGCCAATCAGACACTTGAAATGTGACAAATTGCTTTGGAAAGACATTATACAGAATGTCTCTAAACGTCCATCAGATTTACTAGGGATTAAACATTTCAGGAAACCGACAGTAAGTGCAATAAAAATGTTTAGCACCTGTTATCTTTAGAGTATTATTTTTTCGGCCAATGCAAAAAAAAATTATTTTAAATTAATTGTTTTGCATAATGGTCGAAAATATAATTTAAGTATTATTAATTAAGTCCTCAAAACAAACAAAAAAATTAGTGATGCCGCGAGACGAGAGATTCTCGTCTCTCGTTTCGTCTTGTCTCGTCTCGAACGAAACGAGAGAGGCATTTTCTCGCGAAAACAGAATCGAGACGAAACGAGAATTTTCTCTTTGCTTATTTGAAATTTTCAATTGCTTATCGTAACTAATTTTAACATATTAGATTTCGAGATAGTCAAAAAGTTAACTATAACACACCTATTCTATATATATATTAAATGGTAACAAATGATACCTGTGTTATTAGGATTTTATAAATAGTGATTTATAAGAAAAAATATTTCATTTATTTAAAATTTATACAATCATTTCTTATATTTAATACATTCTGCTTTTCTGAGGTTACCATTCAAGGTAAATTGAAAATTTTTAAGCGATTTTTTGAAAAACTGTTAAAGAAAAGGTGATACAAACGAATGTATTATATACAGTGAGGAAAGTTGTATTCTCCTCTATTTTAACTTCTAAATGAAAAAAGATAATGACAAAACGAAAACGAGGTAAAACTCAGGAGATATTATATTTTTGTTATAACGAGATGCACTTTACTTAAGACAAGTAAGATAGAGGGAGTTACTAGCTCTAAATTTTCTAATGGAAAGTAGGGTCATGTGATACCTCATTTGAAAAATATTTTCTATATTTTTACGTTCATATAAACAGATTCAAGTTTTTATGTTTTTACAGAAATTACATTAAATAAATTCATAAAGTAGGTTAAATTCTTTTTTTTATTTACCCCTTCAATCTCAAAGGATCATTACCGGAGGTATACTACCTTATAAAGGCTGTTTTTTTACAATAGTATAATTAACATTTTGGCTAGTACAGAGTAAATGTCAGTATCTTTTATAAATTTAAGTAATTTTTTACTGTTAGAGGGATTTAAATCTGCACAAATGGCATTTTTTGTAGCTGGTAGGTACTTTGTTCTTATACAGACATGTTCTGGGGCCTTTACTAATAAGTTACTTTCTTAATAACTCTCGTATTAACAATTATTGCTTACAACTAAGGAAGATGATTCAAAAACCACTTGACGTATTAAATTTTTCATAACTTCTTAGCAAAAAAGCTAATTAAAAAATATTTTTAGTTATGTTGATGTATCAGAAAAAGTATTTTCAGGAAAAATTCAATAGTAACACTTCTGTTATATATAGGACATTCTTTCGATTTAGAGATATGTTGGTATTGTATTATCAAAGTTAGCATCTAGAACACTATAACACCGCACAAATCTCAAAATCGATAAATTTTAAGTTATGGTTGTCTTGTACTCATAGTGCGATATGTGTAGAGTTTCAACAATTAAACACTGCTACATTAGCAAATCTCAGCAAAAGTTTAAACTCTCGAAGTAACAAACACCTATATGATTCCCTACAGAAAACTTTCCACGGACCCACAATATACAACAGACCGTACATACTCCCTCGACACTTACAGGTGAACTAAATTTACACAGCGACCGTTCCATGTCAAAATGCATATAAACCAATGCACGTAGTTGCCAGATTTAAAGTGTTTTTGGAAAAATCGCCAGTATTCCGTCTCGCCCTGGTATGCCATCTCTGGCACAATTCCCCTACCCTATTTTTCAAATAATACAAATTGATTCACGTTATGCAATATTAAAAAAAAAATGGGAAAATGTCTTTAATTCGTTATGTGTTGTTTAATAAGCTTATAAAGTGATTTTTTATATACTAAAGACGATAACTAAAACGTTTTCATTTCATGGAATCATACCATTCTCTTACTAATTAGCAATATAATTGTTATAATAACACCATTACGCGATAAAATTTCATGAAATAATAAAGCACACGGAGAAGAATTATCCATTACAATTACTTCCTGATGATTAACCGTTTACCAATTACGAACCCACGGGCTCATGGTTGAACCCATTTGAAGCGATGACGGCGCATATTTTCGATTTTTAATTTTATTGTTCCATATGCCAAACGAAGTTATTTTCCATTGAATTTATTGTGCAACTAGAGAATTTATTGGCAAGCCTGTAATTAAACCGTCATCCAACACCGCGAGCTCTAGGTCAATTAAAAATAAAATTTAACGCGGTGAAACTAGCATGCAGTATCTATACAGGATGTTCTGTTAAACTTTAACGCTTTCGGTAATTTTCGAATCTCAAGCTTTTAAAAGCATGTTGTCCCATCACTTGAATTCAGCCTTTTCGAAGAAACTTCTTTTTATTATTTGAAATTTGCAAGAGACCTTTTACAATTTGTAAAAATAAACCAAAAATAGTTTAGTTGAGTGTCAGTGCATGGATCAAATATCATGATAGGCAGCACATCGATTTGGAAACAATTTCAAATATTTTGTGAGGGAAAATGTTTTTATGATGTCATTGGTAAGAGTTGCTTTCATTATGCAATTTTCCTCTTATTCTGTGTAGACTCAGTCTGTCTTTTCCAGCGCCACTTTAGGAACAACATTGTTAATAATAATCAGAACGCAATCTGGGAGAAAAATCAACAGTTAACCAAGTGTAACAGTAACACTGGGTAATAACTGAAATCTACATAGTAGAAATAAATGTAACTAGCATTAAGTGAGAACTATAGTTAAATATAGGTAAGTCATAAAAATTAATGACGTCACAACCCAACAACTGTACATTAGGACATCTCTATGATACAGTTAACTTACTATAAATATTAAAAGAATTTCAACCCGCTATACACCTATCACATATACTTGGTTATTTGTAGTCCATAAATAATTTAATCCGCAATTTACATATATTTAACTATACCTAACTTTCATCTTATAACTTGAAAACGACATATATATGTAAGTTACATGTAACCAATTAAGTTCTTCATTTGTTGTACCTAATTTTTACAATTGGTCTTAAGCAACGACTACAATTAATATTACCTAGAATCTGTACGTACTTTATTTGTGATCTTCCTTTGAGCTTATCTGTGATTTATAGACAAATGTACCTGTAATCTGCATTTAGTGCAATCCTACATGACGAGTGCCTTTATTTGAACTTTGGAGATACTACCTATCGCTTTGAACTAACTACTACAGCATTTACCCATCTATGCAATTTAGACCAGAGCATACTGGCGCATTCGTTTGCAAAATTGTTTTAATTTGTAATTTTTTTTTAAATATCCGGAAGGCTTGCCTAATTATAAAAGTGTAAGATGACACTCGAATAAAAAAGTCCTTACGCCCATCATCGTATCTTCAACCCTTTAATTGTTATGAATTTTTTAAAATCCAAAATTGATGAAAATTCTAATTTTCTTGAATTAAATAATATACCTTAAAATTTAAAATGTTATAATTTTAAATTTTTTAGCGAATATTCAAATATAATAAACAAAATTACCAAAATAAATTTTCAAAATTTTGTTTGTTGTTATGTTTTTTTTACGTTATAACAATATGCTTCCTACGCGCCACGATGCCACGAAAAAGATTGTTCACTAGTATTTTCATTAAACAACAAATTAAATCGCACAGTCACGTTATCGTTTCGATGAAGAGTTGCATTTTTTAATTTTAAATATGTAACAGGTTTCGGACACTTCGCTAACGCCTCGCCATGATCACAAAATAAACACTTTTTGTCGTCAGATAATATAATTTTTTTTGAAATTAAAGAGAACGACATTATTATTCAGAAAATTACACGACTGCAAAGTAAACCAGTAGATGTAGAATCGAGCAAGACTGATTAACAACTGAAAAATAATTTTCAAAACGAGCCAAAAATTCTAAGGTAGGGTTGAATTTTCTATTTGGAAGGTTGTAAAAATTGTTTATGACAGGAAAAAAATAGAAGAATAGTTAAACGTACAATTTTTTTTAAAATACGAAATAAGTCCCTTTACCTATTTGTATTCATAGTGCAAAAGATTGAAAATCATAAAAAAATTTCATATTTATAGTACTTACTCGCAATATTAGAAAAAAAAATGTTTTTCCTTATTTTTGTTAAATGGAGAAAGGCTTGGATATTTTTAAAATCATAAAATTTTATAACCCCAGTAAGCCTACTATGTTCATTGTAACAGGTAAAAATTTTTCACCGATCACGACAAGTGCATTTGGCCTTTTTATCGTATTGAAAAAAAAAAAAAATGTTGAAGAAGATTTTACTTCTCAGGCAGTATCTGACAATAATTTTTTCATGAATAAAAATAAATGTTAAAAATAAATGTTTCTGTTGACTTTAATAAATAAAAAAGTTATCAAAACTATCTAAAAAAGTAAAAAAATCACATAATACAAAACTATTAATCGGCAAATATAACAAAGTGTTATGAAAAATGTTAATAATAATTTTTTTAAACTTATTACCTCTGAAAAACAGCAAAAAATTGATTCAGCGCGTCATCGGGCATTCTCTTACCCATCTTATACATTGAGTTGGAAGTGAGATAGAAGTACTTTTCTCTAAAAGTACACGCGCGTGTAGGAAGCATATTGTTATAACGTAAAAAAAACATAACAACAAACAAAATTTTGAAAATTTATTTAGGTTATTTTGTTTATTATAGTTTGAATATTCGGTAAAAAATTTAAAATTATAGCATTTTAAATTTTAAGGTATATTATTTAATTCAAGAAAATTAGAATTTTCGTCAATTTTGGATTTTAAAAAATTCATAACAATTAAAAAGGGTTGAAGATACGATAATGGGCGTAAGGACTTTTTTTATTCGAAATATCCTAAAGAATATAAAAAAAATTAATTCATTGCAAAAAATGCATTTTTTGCCTTAATTAATTTTTTGTTGTTTAAACAATACCATCAATATCGCTTTTATAATTAGGCAAGCCTTCCGGCTATTTTAAAAAAAAATTACGAATTAAAACAATTTTGGAAACGAATGCGCCACTATGCCCTGCACTAATTATACATATTCTTTATTTATTTTATTCGACTTCACATTTTTTTTTATTTATATATAATCAAATGCATAGTCAGATAATATAAATATGTATACAAAAAAAGGGGTAATAATATTGTAGGGGTTGATAAAAAGTAACAAGTAGTTACTCTAAAGTTCATGAAAATAAATCTACAATGAGGTTACACTAATAGCAAAACTTATAATTATTTTCAGAGTTTTTTCTTATTCCTGTTGAGAGTGTAACTTTTTAATTTTTGTAAGTGCGTGATTTTGAAATTAAATATTTTATTGCCAGTCATGGGCCAAAACAACACTGTTGATAATATTAGTAGTGATATATTTATTAAAAAAAAAGTTCAGATATTATGTAAATGTATATAGCATTTTTATTACAATAAAATAATGAAAAATAAATTTATGCTGCGTTTAAAAGTAGGTACCTCGTTTTGCTTTTTTTACTCGATACCGTTCTTTTAATACATCCAAGCTCAGTTTGACCCATTGATATGGCTTGCTAGTTATCACGTGATCAAAAAATCTACTCTTTCTGCTCGAAGAGGTACATTTCAAACGTAACATTAATAATTTCTCAGAGTCAATACTAAAAATTTTATAGTTAAACTTTAATATATTTTGGGCATAGTTGAAGAATTTGAGGGTACTTTCTAACGGGTTGTTTTACTACTTTAACTAGAAACTTTATATATGTATATCTAAACATTTTTAAGTGATAATTAGGTGGACCATACTCAATATATTTGTTATCATTAGATACTGGAAAGTCATGTGTTGGACACTGTTAGCCCTTAAGGTACATGCCAATGGAAGTGGCAAGATTTACAAATAATATTCCCGAGTAACGCAGTCTAGAAAAACGTGTTATTCGGCTTATATCTTAAAACTCATAAATAGCTAAATATTAAAATATCATATTACGATTTCGTAATAGACACATTAAAGATTTTCCCTTTTTATTTGATACAATTTTTAATACAATTGCAATACAGAGTCTCTGTAGTTATGGTAGGTATAATACAAAGTCATAGGTAAAAGACTTTTCAAATCGAATTTGGATGCATCTCAGCTGAGAAAGACGAGGTGGCATCGCTAATTAATGGTAAATAAGCCCGTGGCTGTGACTGTGGCGGCAACGTTATCTCTTTGGAAGTTGTTGCTGTGGCTCAAAGCCGACGGCCGTAACCATAACCGGTAGCTGGCCGGCGCGACGGGAGACTATTAGCACCCTGCTGCTAAATGCCACAGGGGCCTTCACGTCATCCAAATGAGTAAACTTGATAGAATACTATAACCACTAACGGCCCACACGAAATTGAAATAGGAAGACAAAGAAGGACAACTTATTCAAATAATGAATAGATAGGTAGAGGTATGTTTGCTAAAAATATATGCATATTAACTATGTTATATTTTTTTAACCTTAATCCTTTTTTTTTTTTTCATTTCTTATTCAACAATAACAAATATGAAGATTAATAGAGACGTGCAAGATTAAGACAATATATGAAGAGTACAGAGTAAAATAGATCAGAGTGAATTTTTGTTAAAAATGAAGTAACACCGCCATCTTTTAGTTTGAGACACAAACTTTCTGCTGGTATGGCTGGATTTTGAGTAAAACGATTACAGTCTCTGCATTTTACTTAAAATTAAAAGCCATGTACTACTTGAAAAAATGAACACCAAGCGTTAGATTCAGCCTCATTCATTGCTGTGGTAAATTGTGGATATTCAATAAGTTGCCTTATTTAAGGACCATCAAATATACTAGCTTGTAGTTTTTCCGCGCTATTTCCAGGAAACTTACGTGACAAGTACCCAAAATATGCTGGCAGTTTTAGAATCAGCACATTAAATACACACATCAAAAAAATCTAGGAACAAGAATATAAATTGTTATATCTTTTTGGAAACCCCATATTATTACCTTAAACAATTGTGCGCTATTGATGATATAACGTTGGTTTAGCACTAACAATAAAAAACAAAAATTATTTCAACAATTATAGGAAAAAAATTAACTTGTTGTGCAAGAAATCTCACAGAAACAAAATTCTCGATTGTTTGTGCTCTGTCAATAAGCAGTGTGACTTTCCCGTAAATTATTTACAGCCCAACAGATGCCGGGCATCCTGAAAATATGTATGAGACTGTCAATTTCCATTTGGTGTGTAGTTCTACATAGGTCAGAAATATAATTAAACAGCTGTTCTCTCGACCTTTGTTGACGAAGAAGTCTTCATCCCATTGAAGCCCACAAATGGCTCAGTTTGTTGAAATTCACGCACGAGCGGTGCTGTGTGTGGACGAGCATTGTCGTGCATTAGCTGGAAATTCGGACCAAATTCTGCGGCATATGGAAGCACAACAGGTTCTATAATACTCTCACAATAACTGGCAGTATTCAAAAAGCCGTCTAATAAAATGAGGTCAGTCCTTCTTCCGATACAAATACCCCCCCCCCACACCATTATTGTTCCACCCTGGTAACTATATACTTCCTGGTCTGCGACAAGACGTTCCACATTTCCAGGTCGTCTCCACACATGAAGGCGACGTGAATCCGGATGAAAACCGAATCGGGATTCATCTGAAAAAAGTACCGTTGACCATTCTTGATGTCCCCCATGTTTTTGTGCCCATCGTAGTATTTGCGTGCGATTACCTCTTGTTAACAAGGGAACACGGATCGGTCTGCGAGCATAAAGGTTGAACTGGTACAACCTTTTTCTCACAGTCAGGCTGCTCACAGCAATATGCTGTAACAGTTCGATCTCGTAGTGCCTGTAATCTGTAATCGAATAAAACGATAATTTAGAGGGTCAGTTGCTCTCATACGACCAGTATGTTGTTCTCTAACATCCCAGTCTCACGGTATCTTGTCATCAATCGACAAATCACACTTGCTGATGTGTTAAGAACCTACGCTACTGCTCATAATTTTGGCCTACTTCAACCATCCTTACTGCTCGCAATTGTTCGTCGCGATTTAAATGTCGTCTTTCCATCACGAACAACTAAATAAACTAAACACTAATTCAAATAACGAAAATCTCGTTTTGTCCTTCGTAGAAGCAAATACCAAAAGAAATTAATACGATATTTTTATCGATAAAAATAAACGTTTTTTAAGCATATCTTATCAATTTCTAAACCTTCAAAATAATGTACACTGTGAACAAAAAGGTATCAAAAATATCTACAGAAATTACCAATATAATATAAAAAGTTATAAATTTTAATCCTTGTTCCCTAGATTTTTTTTATGTTTGCACTGTGTATATCTAAAATTAATTCTTGGATTTCCGGCACCGACCATTTGTATTTATGTTGTTGACCTGTGAAATTAAATTAATGAATTTTTATAAATGCAGTATTAGCTAAGCAGGGGTCTACCCAAAACCGAAAAACATGACAGGTGCTCTAAGAGACAACAAAAATTTGGGGACCTATACTTATTCATGTTCCATCTACACAGAATACGAAAATAGATTCAAATTTGTTCTATGTGGATAAAATATTTCGTATTTCTCTATTTATTTTGAAGCATACCGTTCCTCGTAGAACTATAATGCGCGCCAGGAGTGGCTGGTTAGTGTTAGGACCTAAAAGCGAAACGCTAATTCGGACGGATGATGTGAAAGGTGCTAGGTGACTATCAAAGGGGAAACGATCAAACGGGCTGGTGTTAATGACTTCAAAGGTACCGCCAACGACTACGTAACAACGTAAATGCTAGACGCGATCATATTTTATACCGTTGTCGTCTCTTTCTCGCGTTGATAATCTGATGTAGATCAGACACTGATACAAATGTGATGGTATAGCGTGAAAAGTCACCGTTCACTGGTCGCCTTTGTAAAAGAAAAATTCGTTACATTGTAAATGTTGCATCTATCAAACGTTATAGGTACTACGTTTTACTACTTCACTAAGTTTTGTCAGTATAAAATTCAAGACGGAATTGGTACAATTATACGATGCGAATAGAAAATATCTTTTATTTAATTATTGGATAAACGAAATGCTATCTAACTAGAATTTAGTTTTTGTACATATTTAACACACCTGCTTTAAAATTAGTATTTTTAGCGCCCAATGAAAAATAGGTATAAAGTTTTACATTCTAATAAATGTATTATGGCTGCACCTTATTGAAGCTTATCGTGAGTCGTTCTGACAAAAATGTTACGTACAACTCGTACAAGCAAAAATGTTCAGTGGTGCAATATTTCCACAAAACGGATGCAAAAGTTTTTTTCATTAGCGAAGTTGCCGATGCTTCTAGGTTAACCGATGTTATGTGTCTTTCAAACAAATGAAAAATGTACATACAATACATTTTTTACATTAGGTAACCACATACGTTAGATGCAAATGACGCATAATTAAAGCGGCTACACATTAAATAATATAAAACAAACAATGTATATAATTCATGTTTATTAATTGAGACCTTAAAGAACGCGCTATTTTTTTTGTTTTTTTTATTTTTCTTTTGTGACAACCTCGCTTAGGAAGTTGTAAGTGAGGTGACATTTCTGTGACATTTAGGACAATCAGGACCGGTAGTGGTACTTTGCGTTGTGTAAATATCATAAGTAAAAGAAAGAATATAAAATAAACGTCGTGGTGGCGTCTACTGCACTTATAAAGAATGCACAAATAAATTTTAGTCCAATAACACTTTTTCTGATTTTCAAAAGATATCAACATGTATTTAAATATGTATTATTATTTAAAACTATAGAAATTGGTGTGTAACTAAGTATCAAATCCATTTTAAATCTCGACTGTAGTTTTCTGATGGTTTAGTACCTTCATTTGTTGCAAACAAATTTCAGGATTAAATTTATTATTCAGTTTAAAACAGTTCAAGATATTAGAAATACAATTATAAATTATTTTCTGGCCACACCAAATCTCCATAATCTGCAATAAGCTCATTAATGAATGATAATACTAACTGTAGTTGATATCAAAGGTGAAAAATGACACTAATTATGTCTTAATCTCCTTATTAATATACGGACAAAGCAGAGCAAGTTTTTGTCAAAGAAGAAAAAACAGCTTTGTTAACGGTTAACAAGTTTTTTGTCCGAGTCGTACGATGTACTGCTCGTAATACATCTTTCTGTATGCATAACTACCGGTAATTATATATTATTTTAAGTGTTACAGTATTATCCTTAAGTACATGTCTTTACTGCTACCTTTATATTTGTTGAAAAACAATATGCAAGTAGGTATTTGTTTATGATTAATTTCGAAATAATCAAATAAAATTCGATTTTAGCAGTTGATTAAACTGTGGTTGAAAGAATTTGATAAATGGTTAATAGTTAATATAAGTTTGAAGAAAAAGTTCTAACGCTCCCTTTTAAATACCAAACGTACTGATTCAAGCAGTGGTCATCTAAGCAACAATATGGTTTGTCAAAGAAATACAATCAGGCGTTGTTCGGTTAGAGGTTGAAAATGATCTCGGTTGGAGTTAGTATTACAGGGTCTTCAACAATACCCAAAATCCACGTGACCAAATCTTTATGACAGCGGTTGATGAAAACAAAAGTAAAAATTCCTAAATATGAGCCACTGCCGTAGGTACTTTATTACAAAATAGATTTTCTTTTTTTATGGTCTGTAATTATGAGAACAAAATACAGTGTTAGAATAAAAACAAAAATAATGTTATTAATTAGAGATGCTTTATATTATTGTATTTTAATGTTAGAATTCGATATTTTAATTAGATTTAGTCAAATATAAAAATCTCATCTTTGAAGTTATGTTACAATTAACATAACCTTAAGAACTAAGCTATTAGTGTGTAGTTTATATTTAGCGAAAAGAATAATAAACCAAAATTAGGAAATATGGTCCGTGACAGTTTTAAACTTATTGACTCTATTATTAAAAAAATCTTTACCAGAAGAGGGCGCAAGAAAAAGGTATGAACAAAAAATATTATGAGTTAAAATATGAATTGAATTAAAGAATATTTATTTTAGATTGATGGTGACTAAGATATTCAGCTACAGCTGAGGCTTTAAATTATAATAGACCTTATGGGGTAGAAAATAACCTATTAAATTTTCCCGAGAGATAGTAACCTTACATAGAAAAATATCAACTTTGTAGTATAAAAAGTGCATAGCATTATTTTACCTGTTGTGAAATTACAGTAAATAAGGCATATCAGTTGATTGCGATCAAATGTGTTCATGATAAACACTTACAAAGTTTAAATAACCCATTAGAAAAATTACGAAACAAGTTTAAAACTTACTCTATCAAATTATACCTGGGCTCTGGGAAGCAATAAACAAGTAATTTTTTAAGTTTGTTTTATATTATTTATTTGTTTCAAACCATTTACAAAATACATTATATTACTTATATGTATATAAAAAAATATATAAATATACGAGTATTCTTAACTTTGTTGGCGAGGCCTGTTACCGGCAAGTGCACGACAGATAAGCATGCGCATTTCGATTTCAGGCGGTCGATTTTTGATTTTCATGTTCAAATCTTGATAACCTATTGTAACCTACCTCACCCAGGTACCTTTGTAATTTATTAATTCCATTTTATTAAAGAAAAGTTGCATTCGTATTATTCCTAGACTTTACGGAAACCTTTTAGATAATTAAATCCTATCTATGATGCCTAATAAATAAAAGCAATATTTTTGTTCGTGGGGTCTCTAATTTTACAGAAAAGATAAAAGTTATCCCATGAGAATTCGATCCAAAAATCTCCATAGGCATATTTATTTTCAGGAAGTAATAATCATTAAAACAGTTAACGCGCTTATCATAAGTCAATTTCGAATATTAAGATCGATTTCGACACAAAATTCCGAAAATTTCTCATGTCACATAAATCTACCACCCTCTTTTATTCACCCAAATTCGTTCACACCGGAGCTACGACAAATTGACGCCACAAAAAGTCATTAAAACGGGTAAAATACTCGATCCCGAGGACTCGAGATTCATTCATTTTATTATTTGCTATCCAGTCTAATTTATTAATATTATTAGTACAATTCAGTTGCTTTCGAATTCATTTATATTTCATGTTCAGTATTCAGCACCTCTCCTAAATCGAAGCTCTTCCTAACTGACGTCTATCCTACAATACGTCCTATCCCCGAACGCTCTCACGTCCCGACGATCAACGTCCCATTACCCTACTTCCTTATATTTCTACGTCCCTACGACCTATCTGTTTTCATGTCCCTACGCTCAACGTCCCGACACTTAACATCCTGTCGCCATACTTATCTAGCTTTCTACGTCCCCAACGCTGTCACGTCCCGCTCAACCTAAGTATTTCCTACCTTATATCCGTTCCGACGACCTATCTTCCCAACGCTGTCACGTCCCAACGATTAATGTCCCACCGCCTTACTTCCCGATGCTTGGTGTCCCTAAATATTTCCTTTATAATATCCTGGACGACACCCTTTGTCGCGCAGCACCACCTAAGTATTTTCTACCGTATATCCGTCCCGACGCAGTATCGTAATAAATACCTTGCTCTCTGCCACGACGCTGGGCGTCTTGACGCAAAGCGACGCTCAATGTTGCAACATACCCAGAATCGACATCGTCACGTCTACAAGATAAAATTCGTCTAGATTAGATGAACATAATGTATGTATTTTCAATAGTGAGTCGAAAGATTTAATGTAACTCTCTTTGAGATATTGCCGGGATTCCGTTTGGAATAAGGGTCGGACGTTTGCTTCAAAATATAATTATTGTAACCCAATAAACCAAAGGACCTTCGGGCTTTTACCCCGAAAGACAGTTAAGTTAGACATCTGTTTTTCGATTGGTGAATTTGAGTCATTTTAATAGAAATTATAAATATCAATATTTTAGAAATAAACAGCTGTGTATTATCTTAGATAAATTATGCATACCTAAACCTAGATGGTAAAATTTATTACTAAGTTAACCAACTTGTGAATCGACACTGTTCGGCACCATAAGGGGGCACCTATACCAGCCATCCATTCTACTAGGTTTGAACATCAACACAATAAGTTAACCAACTGGCGAATTGGCGCTGTTCGTTAACTCCATTGGTCATCATTTCTATACTCATCGAAATAAATACCTAAAAAAAATAGAATCCTGTGTATATCTAGGATAGAATCAAGCTAAATAAAAATATAATTATAATATAGTAAGTTGACCAACTGGCGAATTGGTGCTGTTCGTTAACTCCGTTGGTCATTAAGCTAAATAGAATATATCTTCGTAGCAAATGAACGTGCCCCGCATTTGAGCAGGACTCCTTTGTATGGTTTTATTTACCAATTTGCACCAAACTTTGCATCGAATTCTGGTTTATCTTAATTAACATTATCACAACGTGGGTATATAAATTACCAATTAATTAACTAGACGATCACTACTACTACTAGAGGAAAAAGGCCAAATATAGAATTTAAAGTAAAACAAAATTGTGAAGTAAATAATAAAATTTCAGATTTAAAAATCAATGAGGGTATGGGGGTGGACGGTTACACTATACATGTTCAGCAGATCTGCTGAATTAAAATGAATACAAAGAAATAATTTTTTTTTCAATATATAGAGGGTATTCAAAAAATATCGTCTCGTCAGGATTATGTTGCAGAGAAACTAAATGTCTATTCAATAAGTTTTCTTTGGTGAATACATGGAGTACGGTCTTGCTTTGATTTTTTATCCCTTGCAGGGATTACTTTGCTTCCCCCTGAGGGGTATCGGCAGACTCCTCCGAATCATCTTGGTTCCAGCCTCGAGCTCCATCAATCAGGCTTGGGGTCTAGCTTCTAGCTTCCTCAATCAGGCTTGGGGTCCAGCCTGCTTCCTCCTCTTAGGGTTCGCATTTGGATGCTCTACTTCTTCCCATTCATCATACATCTATTCATCGTCATTCATTCTTTGTCGTCGATGGTTAAACGGTAGTCGGTGGACTGTTCAGCCATCACACATCCACGACGTGACCGGAGAAATCACTGCTTAGCAATTTCGAGAATGTGGATGCGCACTAATCTCGCGACTAGCCTTTCCGGCATTGCCTTGGTTATTTGACACTCAGTCTCTATATGCAGAGTGTTATTCGTCCAACAACGCTCTACTTCAGAGATCTCTCGTTTATTAATGAATTTTGATATAGGAACATGAATCCTTAAAGGGCTTAGTTACCGAGATACAAGGTGTAAATTCAAAATTTGTTATAAAACAAAATCGCCTTTAAATATGTTTGGTCCATCTAAGCAACACCAAAAATATGCTTATCAGTACCTACAATATTTTTAAAATTCAAAATCACTTGATTTTGGTGAGAAATTGAGAGAGGAAAAAACCTGATTCTCTTATCTTTGGACTTTTTGATGTGAATGGTCACATTGTCCCATTGCGGATATTTCCAAAAATCTTTAAATTTTTAAAAATATTTTACTTCGGTTTGTTATACAAACGAACAATCTCTTTATGAGTATATTTGTTTAAAAAATTTAAAAGATAATAAATATTATTTCTCACCTTTTTTAAGGTCAACCACCATCCAAGATAGGTTAAACTAACAATTTCTATTTTCTTCATTTAATATTCCTTATACTAGAGTGCTAACAATGTATTTTCTCTTTGTAGACCTTTTTAGTTACGATTTGTACCTTTACTTGCTAAAAATATCTATTCAGCTTTAAGCTTAAGGTAAAAGGTATTTTGGACTCCTGCATGTACACCTGCTTTCATGTACCCATCCCGCAGTACCCACCGCTTTAAGATCCTGAAGGATACTCCTGCATGAATACGAAGCTACTTTACCTACCTGCTTCGACCTGGGACCTACTCTGGCCAAGTGAATGCGGAACTTCTAGAACCAAACACAAACAGATAAGCTTGCATGCCTCTCATAATTACAGATTCGTCTCTATTTTGCTACTTAATGATAAACTTAGGGATAATAGGTTATATCCTTCTGTAGTCATATTCAAGGTTTTCGAACAACTTTTTTAACCACGACTTTGTTCCCTGGAGTTGGATCAAACAGATAAAGGGACAACACAAGTAAATTAACTCCCTTTCATATATTAATTTGGTTGATTACCTCTGCTTTAAGCAATAATTTGCTTCCGGTAACAGGTTCGGGAACACTGTAAAAAGTTACATTGTAAATACTATTTAGTGCACATAATTTATTCGCATGACTTACGATATGATGTAAACCATACAGTAATATATACTTTTTCCTACGACCACTTAGGAAAGTGACACATATCACACTATATAGACCTATGGAAAGTGCCCTATATCACACGCGTATGAATAAGAATTTACTTTCCACCCAAGTGAGAATATGCTACTTTCCGCAGTAGCTGTCAGAAAATGTCAAACACATAATTTCTATTTTGATCTATGTAATGTCCATATTAATACTAAAATCGATATGATTGTTAAATTATTGTAAATTAGATCCTAGATATTTATCTTTAACAATTATTTTTAAAATAATTTTAAAATAACTAAGATATATTTGCTTTTTATTCTGGTTAAACACATAAGCGATTAGATCAATCAATTACCGTAAGGCCTGTTAGCTCAGTTGGTTAGAGCATCAACTTTGCAATTTGAGACCGTCCAACGACCGCGATCGAATCCTGGCTGTGCCAGATTTTTTTTTTTATTTTTTTTTTATTTTTTTTTTTTATTTTTTTTTTATTTGTTTAGAAATTATGAAAATTTAATAAATACGATTATTTTTGATTATTTTTTTAAATACATTTTAATTATTATAATAATCTGGTTTTACATTTTTTGATGAAATTATTTTGTGGTCGTAGGAAAAATATTGTACATCACTTGTGTGAAAAGTGATTTTCCACACTCGTAATGTAATATACTATATCGGTAAATAAAATTAACATTTTAACTTCTTCCAAAAAGCACATTTTAATTTAATAATTAAACATAACCTATTAATTCTTCTAATCCTAATATGTTACATCTAAGTATATTACAAAGATAATAAATCATAGATGTAAAATACACTGGACTGAGAAAATCTCTATCCCTTTTATAATCTAAACTTTGTTATGAGCCACCTGCACTGGACTTGTATATACAGGGTGTCTGTAAAAGGTCTTTACAAAAACATACTACATATTCCTTAGACCAAAATAAGTCGATTTAAGTAAAATTACCTTAGTACAAAGTTGCTTTGTTTGGGCTCCAGAGGGCCTTGAAGTTACAATTTTTAAAATGGCTTTTCCCATATAAATTTAAAACGGCATATGCGATTTTGCTGAAATTTGGTATATTGGTAGAGTTTTATGTGGCAAAAAAAATTGTATTAAAATTTTGTCCGATAATAATACATAGGCGTAGAACTTGATTTTTTAAATAATTGCACCTTTAAAAATTCTACGCCAATGGAAGAAAATGAGTTTGAGTATGAAATTTAGATTGCGCAACTCATTTAATTTAAAAAAGGTACTCTTGATAAGACTCGATTACTCTCATGGTTTAAACGAAATTTGCATTTTAGTAATTTTAGAACATAAACAATAATTATTAAAATACAAACTTTGTCAAAACCATGAGAGTAAATCGAGTGTTATCAAGGGTACTTTTTTGTAGTAATTGAGCACCCAATCCAAATTTCATACTCAAACTCCTTTTCTTCCATTGGCGTAGAATTTTTAAAGGTGCAATTATTTAAAAAATCAAGTTCTACGCCTATGTATTATTATCGGACAAAATTTTATACGATGAAAAACATAAAAATTTACTTTTTTCATAACTTCTTCAACACCTCTAATCGAGACTTTTAACAAAAATACTCGATTCTTGCCAAAACAGAAATTTAGCGAAAACCATGAGAGTAATCGAGTCTTATCAAGAGTACCTTTTTAAAGTAAATGAGTTGCCCAATCTAAATTTCATACTCAAACTCCTTTTCTTCCATTGGCGTAGAATTTTTA
Source organism: Psylliodes chrysocephalus (assembly GCA_927349885.1). Lineage (NCBI taxonomy): Eukaryota > Metazoa > Arthropoda > Insecta > Coleoptera > Chrysomelidae > Psylliodes > Psylliodes chrysocephalus. Next base: position 79,918,712 of record OV651813.1, on the reverse strand, counting down.
AAGGTGCAATTATTTAAAAAATCAAGTTCTACGCCTATGTATTATTATCGGACAAAATTTTAATACCATTTTTTTGCCACATAAAACTCTACCAATATACCAAATTTGAGCAAAGTCGCATATGCCGTTTTAAATTTATATGGGAAAAATGATTCAAAAATTGTAACTTCAAGGCCCTCTGGAGCCCAAACGAAGCAACTTTGTACTAAGGTAATTTTACTTAAATCGACTTATTTTGGTCTAAGGAATATGTGATATGTTTTTGTAAAGACCTTTTACAGACACCCTGTATAAAAGGATTTGGCATTTTATATCAATTTGTACCTTTTTTTATTTATTCTATCACCTCAGCAATAAAAATCCTTTACAGCTGTGCAATCAGATAATTATTGTTTTAATAGAACTCCGTAACTTCCTGGAAATCACCTCCAGCGAGGAATCAATGTAACACACGGGCCTACAAGATCAGAATTTAGAAATATTTAAAAGCGTTTTTGATTTATGGTAAATTTTTTATATCAAACTTTTAACACCCTCTATCATAGGTCCGCTTCGTTTTCGAGATACAGGGTGTTACAAGTGAAGTCCTGATGGCACATTTTTGTAAATATTTTCTAAAATTTCTTTAGTCACCGGTTTTCCAAAGTTAAAAAAAAATTAATTTTTTGATTCCACAGGCCTACTAATTATTGTTCACACTTTCGAATAACTGATCATGAAATTTTCAAATGCTTTTCTCTTGAAAATGGTGCGTCTTAGCGAGATGCAACAAATGTAGCTTTATTATAAAGAAAATATTGGTTTTCCAAAATTTATAGTCAAAAATGTTAAAAACTGTCAACAAAAAAAACTTGGGGTAATTTTACCCTAAGCCCCCCCTTAATTTACCCACCTATGAAGATGATCGATAATGAGCGTAAAATGGTAAGCATTTGTACCAAATTTCCCTAGGTTATCTTTAAACGTTTAGAAAATATTTACAAAAGTGTGTCATTAGGACTTCACTTTGAACACCCTGTATCTCGGAAAAGAAACTTTTTCGGACCTATGTTTATAAGAACTTTTATTCCTATTTTAGGATGTAGATTACGCTGTTAAAATATGACCGTCTAATTTCGGGACACCCTGTATAGCTTGTAGGTAAGTTCATGAATATAAAATATTGCAACTCGAGTAACAAGCATATTTCCCTATGCTAATCTATATCGCGAGAGTAATATCCTATTGATCGGGGATCCGTATTATTTTTTTGTTTTCGCTTGCCATTTTCATTCTCCAATTACAAATCGAGCAATTGCGTTCGCGAAGCAGCCAGTTGCGGGTTGGGTTGTTTGTGTGTGTCGGTCCGTTTCTCAGCTATCGATGTTGTCCATCTCGATGATTACGACCACGTATCGGAGCCCTAACGGCCTCCTTATCTTTAGCCTTCGGCCGCAGCACCGCATTAGCATACACAATTGTAAATTATGAAAATTTACCCTGCTCGGTATACAAAACCACGGTCGAACCAAAAGTAAATTCTAATTGCACACAAGAATGAATCGCGCACTTGTTCATTTGCCTTATTCTTACTTTAGTTGGAGGGATTAATTTAGGCATGTTTCCGAAACAGATATCAGATATCCAATATAGTAGGTACTTTTACATGCAAGAGCACAGTAGCATATTTTTAAGGAATTACTGGTATTGTCCCAGATAATAATTATACATTCTTAGCATATTCTTAGTACTTATATACGTTTTAAGAATACGCATATGCCGAGAATATACTTTATTTGTACATTCTCAAAATATTCTAAGTATATGTTACGTGACGTTGTTTATACGTGCTATGCAGATACTGAGAATGTACTTCAAGTATGTGTACAGTATAAAATAAGTATCTACTTTCATTTGATAGTAGGTACGTTCTAAGTATATGCTAAGTATTTAAATATAGCATATGCTAGGCATATACTAGAAACCCTAATACAGGATGTTTAATTAATATTGAACATTAAAGAATAAGTGTATATATAATGAAAGTCTTGACCATTTTTTAAATCTTTATTTCAAAAAATTCATACTTATTTTTATTTCAAATGCATTCTTTGGCCTTAAGCAACCAATATTTTATTGTATCAATGGCTTATGGCTTGAGTTTCATTGGCCTTAAAGGATTCTTTTCATATAAAGTGTGTATGCAATTCTGGTAACACTGTATTTTAGTTTCAATTCGCCATTACTATTACAGATCACTTACTTTAGTATTAACCATATTAATAAATTCCTACTAGCAATTAATATTTGGGATATCATATGTGTTCTAACATCACTTATAGGTCCTAAAAACTACAAATATAGTAAAATTTGTTTACTATACAGCGAGAATGTGATAGCTAATCAATTAGCGCAATACTTTGAAAACTAACCTTTTCTCTAATGAACAATATGGATTCAGAAAATGAATGAAAACTTCTGATGCAATTATGTCCCTTGTAAACAATATACAGGATGCTTTTGAAAAGAAAGACAATTGTATTACTCTACAAACAGATTTATCCAAAGCTTTTGACTGTGTTAACCACGCAAAACTTGGCGATAAACTTAGTTCTTATAGTATAAGAGGAATTGCAAAAAATGATTTAATTGCTTCATATCTCAGGGGCAGACAACAACGTGTTTACAGCAATAAATATAGTGATCTGTTAATGATAAAGAGAGGTGTCCCTCAGGGATCTATACGTGGACCTCTTCTCTTCATTATCTACACAAATGATCTTCCAGTCTACATGAAATCACACTTTCAGAATCTATTGGCAAAAATGTTCGCAGATGACACTAACTTCTCGGTACTATGATAAATCTCACAACACCAAACACAGTGAAGAAGTAATGGAGACAGCAAAGAAATGATTTGACCAAGAAATTTTAGTTAAAACAATGTCTCGAAATTAAAAATGACGTGGCTAGTGTTCCAGCCAAAGTTTAAAGTATAGTTATTTTTAGATACCTAACAGATATTTTCCATTTTCAAATTAGAAAATAATGAGTCCATAAAAAACACAATTATCTTTTTAATTTTACTTGTGAAAAAAAGCCACTATTGTTCATAATGATAATGATATTACATTTCTAATCGCTGTAAAGTGTAATTATTCTGGTCATGAGGAAAGTAGCCAAAACCAATCCAACCGGCTACAATATAGAATTCAACGTCTTTAAAACACAAAGGTATCAGAAACTCAATAAGAAAAAACTAAACACAAGCACATTAATATCCCAAATATACATTAGCGACTAGAAAATATTTGCTGGAAATGATTCATAACGGTTTCTTTATTTACAACAATAAAAATGCCCGCTAACAATTAAATATTCAAACTATTTACCATACATATGTAGTTTCAATCAAGAATACCAACTGTTTGCTTGAGAATCCGAAAATTATGCTAATCACATCGACTTGCCGGTGCATTTCCAATTAATTTACTCAATTTACTAGATTGTGTCTGTCTCTGAAATCTGCAAGGATTATTTTTTTCATTTTATTAAGATGGTTCAAATTGTTTTAATAATACCAATTAATGAATTAAAAATACAGGTGAGTTGGTTACCCAGTAGCATTTTTATTTAAAAAATATTATTATTGCCTTTCGATTTTTGATGTGGGCAGTTGTAGAAATTGAACTTAAGATTTGTTATTTTCTTACAGTTTTTTTACTAATGTGACAGATACTTTAGGTTTTATACATCACAGATTGAAATTTACATTATACATCATAATGTTATAAGCAAAATGATGAATAATTAAAATAAATTAATTTTATCTTCGATTGCTTAATTATATATTCATTATTACCTGTTTTTTATAAGTAACACGATATTAATCATTACGCTTACAGTGAACGTCGTGCAGGGCATAATCTGTCGCGTTCGCTCACGTCAGTTTGGTAGAAATGGTTTGTTAGAATATACTTGTTCTGACGATACATACGGGTGAAAATGAGTTCCCATGAATTAAATAACGCGTTAATAGCGATTATTTTAATGAAAGAAGAATACGAAGAAGAATTGTTAGCTTTTAAGTAGTAATGACCAACATAAAGCAATATTTTTAACTATATTGTCTTTGAAACTTTTGATTTTCACTTGATAAAGTCCGAAATACTTCTTTACCACATCAATTAATATTTCATCATCTTCAGAAGAAAATTTCGACATTATATCAAAAAATGCATGTAATCTAGTCAATGTTGAATTAAATAAATTTGTTAAAACAGCTGAGAAGATTGTCTGGATAAATTCAAATAAATCAACCGTATTAATATTTGGACCAAAAAATAACCGGGAAGCTATAAATCAGTCAATAAATTTACACATAAATAGTGAATATTTAGCTGTCGTAAATGAAGCGAAAAATCTAGGAATATTGATGGATACGGATTTAAAATTTGGGAATCATATAAACAAATTAATACAACGAGCCTATTTTACACTAAAAAATTTTTATTGCAATAGAAATTTTCTGCCTATCCATATAAAAAAGTCTTTATGCGAATCTCTTATCTTGTCGATTTTTAATTATGGTGATGTTCTATAGGTCCAAATATAACTACAGATTACAAGAGAAAAATTCAAAAAGTACAAAATTCGTGTTTGCGATTCGTATATGGTATCCGCAGAAGACAACGAATATCATATAAACTAAAACAAATTTAATGGTTGAATATGGACAATAGAAGGATTCATCACGCATTATGTCTTCTTCATAAATTTATTACCACAAAAAACCATCATATCTCCATAGGATGATTACATATCGACATACATAATTTAAATGTTAGATTTAGGGGTAAAATTAGAATTGAAATGTATAGTTTAAAAAAGTTTAAATATAAACAAATTTAGAACTATATTAAAAAACCAGTTGTTTAATTCTCAGACTTAATTTAGAGATCTACATTAAACATCAAACAGACTTTCTTGTGTTCAAGCAATATACAAACATTTTCTTTTTCGTTAAAAAATTACCATTTAGTACAGGTTGTTTGGGGTTTAAGGGTTAAGTGGTAGAACATGCTTTGTAAATGATCAAACATTTACAAAGGATGAACTTCGCCTATTATTTCTATATTTTGTTCAATTATAAAATATCTATATTTTATTTTGTATTTTTATAGAAATAATAAAGACGTTATTATTATTATTATTATTAATATTTAAAATTTTTAAAACTATTAGACCCTCAGATAGTGACCGATTTAGGTGACCCATTTTCGCATACAAGCCTCGAAGAGGGTTGAATAGTACATCGATGTTGAGTAGAATAAAAGAAAATTTACGAGTGGCTCTTGGGGATAACACATGGACTATTCGATTTTCCTTATCAAACAAATTTTCCGACCCCAAAATGCACTTACACATTCATATAATTCAAGAAAATATATTTTTCGGACTAGTGACGATGTACATTTTCATACATTTGATTGGCTTATGTGGAAAAATCTGATAAAATCTCGATTTTTCTTTAGAAGATTACGCCCTTAGTTCAACCCTTTAGCCACTTGCAACATTAAAACCTTTGTTTTTCCTAAGCCTAGTTCTATTAATTAATCATATAGTGAAAACGACTTGCGTGGAAATATGGGAAACAATTAGCCTTTAATTTTTGTTGGGGAAAATCGAAATTTCCATGTGTTATTCCCAGGAGCCACTCGTAAATTTACTTGCATTCTACTTAAAATCGATGTACTTTTTAACCCTCTTCGAGGCTTGTATGCGAAAATGGGACACCTAAACCTGTCACTATCTGGCGGTCTATATTAGTGGTTGGCGTTATAGAAATTTTCAATATCTCTCTATTGTTTAAATTTTGGTCGTTTTTGTATATGTGATTTTTTAACTGTTTTTAGATGTATTAAATCATTATAATAAATTCAATAAGATTAACACACTTCATATAAACAACTTACCTTTAAAAATATTCTACGAAATGCAAGAACACACTCGCATCGAGGTAAAAGGTTGTTTTTGATTTTTAGAATATAAATCCACCGTTTTCGCATGTCGACCCTCTCATAATTGCCCATTTTATACTTAATAAGTACTTAACGGTTACCCTTCTTTAGAAAAGGATGAAATAAACCTAATTAACGACTCCATGTTAATTTAAAAATACAATCTTTATACAGCAATATAGATACAATTTGCTGCAATTTCATTTTTAATAATAATCACTATCACACACACTCTAAGAAATAAACAAATTTAAACTCACAAACCAAAAAATTTCGAATTGCTAAAAATTACTATCGGTGACAACAGACAACACAACAAGGCAAATGTTGCCAACTGATGAACTGATTTTAAAACAAAATTGATAAATGAACTGAAATTTATAAAAAAAATCAATATTATAATAAATCGATTGTATAAAACTCCTTTACAATATAAAGTATGATTAGGTATATATTGCTAGACACAAATTTCGCTAATTAAAAAAAGGTCTTTCCACTTCTTCAAGCGCTAAAAATCCGATGACGTAACGAAATTACGCTACTCCTGGCAACACTGAACGAAGTCCTACTTATACCTTTTACAAATTTCCTCCAGAGCGCGTTTCACTTTGCATGAATCGTGAATTAGCTTAAAATGCAGATGTCTGTTGTCCTTACAAGAGCAATCAGTATAAATACTTATTTGTTCTGCATGCTATAGTAATGTTCTACAAAAACCTACGAGTAGATATAAAAACCGCACAAAGGCTTTTAATTCCTGCAGAGAGACAAGAAACACTATCTAAATCTAAACGTATCTGTAGTATATACTCGTACCTATATTTAGCTTTACTCTTTCATTTTATTGTTGCATGCGGAATACAGACACTACTCTTATTCTTATATAAACACTAGATACAGAGTAAACGAACTAATTCCACAGTATTCAACACGCATTCCAAAAGAGATTATGCTTTATTACGCGTAAATCAGAACGAAAAAAAGAACTCTATAAGAAGACATAAGAGAGGTAAAAAGTAAGACTTCGATTCCTAATGTCCGTACGATTCGGTTCATCGCCGACAGAGCCATAAACAACTGACAAGTCGGTTGGTTTATCAATGAGAAAACGAACACCATTAAGATTTGTTTGTTGGTTTCGGTTTGAAACCCATTAGGTCTTCTAGAGATTTTCGAAAACGTTGAAGTAGTCTGGAGCAAGAATGAAAAGTTATCCGAGAAATTTAGATAGGATCACGTATTTGTGAATTCACTGAACTTTAGATAGACTTATTTCATATACATTGTAGATGAAGGAAAATATCCAGAATAACAAATGTATATATACTCTGAGAAAAATGGAATGGGTCGGATATAAATAAGTCCGTAGCTCCGAGGAAAGAAGATTTCATTAAATTTGTGGAAGAGGTTAATTACGATGATGAGCAGGCTAACGAAAAAATAAGAGACATTTCATTCCTAAAGTTTGAGAGTACTCGCCAGTTTTATGTTGATTTGTAGTCCTATTGTAGAACATACGCGTCTTCTTGTTCCTATATTAAAGTTGCTCGTTTTATTCAAAGCAGAGTTAAAACGACCTTTAGTAACGTACACAGTCAAGTTTTCTCTGCAAATCAAGAAACGTACCCTCCTTGAAATTCGAGAGAGTCTTCCTTCATCACTTCTTGCACAATCGATATTAAAATATCGTATTTTAAACAGCCGAAAATTAGCAAACGTTTGTTCAACAAACGAATTTTTAACAGTTCTCTTTTTCAAGATCTGACGTCGGTTCTTCATCATACTAGTTGCGTTGCTCGGATATTGCCATGTGCACCGCTTCCTGGACTTGAGATTTTTTATTTACTATAGCCTGCGGCGTTTTGAACCTGCCAATAAGACTTGCTTCCCTGAAAATTTTTTGAACGACGCCCATGGATTATGCGTAAAAAATGCCTACACTTTTGAAAATCTTGAATATTTTTTAATAATTGAGATAAAAAAGTAAATAAGAAAAGAAAATGAACGAACAAAACAGTAAGAAACAAAATGATGACAAACGAAATAGTAAAAAACAAAACAATAACAAACAAAACAATAACAAATAAAGCAATAACAAGCCAAATAATAACAAATAAAACGGTAACAACAAAATCATTTGTTCAAATAAAATAACATTTTGTTGGATACATTTTTTGAAAACCTTGAATTTTTCTTAATAATTGATCAAAGTGAGTAAAAAAAGAAAATGATTAGGAAAGATCAGGTAGCTATTTGGTATTTGCATGCTCTAAAACTTGAAATACAATCATCAGATATCAAATTTTTACAATAGTATAGGAGGTATATCAAAAAATATGAATTTTGCTGCAAAGTACTTTTATTTTTGAGAAACCTCGTAAGCAACTGATGGTTGTATTTTAGGTTTTTGTGTATGCTCGCCTTTTTATGAAGAATAAAATTTGTTCCTAAAATTAGTAATAAAAAAGCATACAGAAAGTATGCCACCAACTATTTACGTAAGTTGGCAGCATATGAAAAACTGTTTTATTATTATTGTTAATAAAACAGTTATTGTTCATAAAAAGTCAAGCATGGTCTAAAACCTAAAATACATTTTAGGTTTCAGACCATTCAAAACTTTTTAATAAGAATTAATTTTTTTCATACAACTAAGAATAAAAGTTTCCCATATGGTTCCGACGTAATTGGACACACTGTATATTACCAGAGTACAACAAAATAGTTAATAGTTGTATACCAATATTGTCACTTGTACAAAGTTTTGATTTGAACCGAACTTGGAAAAAATTGAACACACATTTTAAATTACCACAAGCAGCCACTGTACCGAACTAAAAATAAACCTGAAAGCTTGTAATTAGGATCAAATCATAGGGAAAAAACATTGTTTTGTTTCTTGTGAAAGATGCATTTTTTAGACCTACTTACAACATTTTGCACTTTGATTGACAGTGTTATATACCTAGCCACTAGCTTTCTTTCCCTACAAGAATCACGAAAGAAAGTATCATCGCTATGACCCCAGCCTTATCAGATACTAGATATTTTACAATTTGCAAAGAAATTTTTATTAAAATTGTAAAAAAAAATATGTTTAAACATGTTATTGATTTTACTTTCAAGTATCACATTAACGATGAACTAGGTAGTTAAATAGGTAACATAGATAAATAATATCGTGCAATTACGGTTTAAAAGTACTTAATTGTTTATCTGTTTTCTTTTTTGAGGTAGGTAGGTAGGTAGGTAGGTAGGTACCTATGCTTAATTTAAAATAACTATTTCCATAAAGCTGTGCTAAATATTGTCTAGCCTATAAAAAATATTATTTGTTTTTGAAAACGTTCTGTGCCTACTAATTCTATTAATTCAGTATTTATGAACACTTTTATAATTATACCTATTTATCATATTCGCATATTCTATATACAGGGTTTCATATAAATAAATTTTACCTTAACTTTGGATTTAATATCTGTTAAAATTTCTAGTTTTTCTCAAATATAAAAATAGGTATACAGGGTGTTTCCGAACTTGAGAATTTGAGAGCGATTGGCAGATTTCATTTTTCTAAAAAAAATTATAGTAAACAAAATAGAGCCATTATAAAAAAAATCAAATAGCAGGTCCTACCCTGAGCGCGTAGCGCAATAGTTCTCAAAAACAGATGCGATTTGCATTTTTGTCGATTCTAAGCGTAGCGCGCGCGAGTCGAGGCGAACCTATCGCTGTGCAGGACCGTACCTGTTTATAATTTTTAATTAATTTTTAATTATTTTTATTTTAAATATTTTGGAAAAATGAAATCTGCGAATCGGTCTCAAATTATGCAAACTACCACCCCTACAAATTTGGACGCCAAGTTCGGAAACACCCTGTATTTGTTTATGAGTGATGAAGCTCGTGAATATTACCACCCTCGGCTTTGCCTGACTTGATAAATTGTTCCCTTGCGTTAAAAAGTGATTCTCAACAAGTGAAAGAGTATACTTTTTCTGAAAAATCCATTATGCCAAGTAGGCACTAATATAAAAAATCTGATGTGTCCAACACATGACTTTCCTATCTAGGTATTACAGGCTTTTTCCGGTTATTTTGTACAACCTATTGCAGCATCTCTATAAATGTTTAGAGGATAAACTAAATATATACATTGTCCACATACATCTACCGCGAAACATTTTTCTATAGATATTCATTGAAAATGAAAATACTGAAAAATTTAAATTTAGCACTTTTCCTACAATTTTTTCATTACGGTCCATTTTAAAAAAATCATGTATAAACAAATATTATAGAGATCGATATCGACAACTTTTATTTCAACAATTTTCATAAAAATCAGAATTTTGCACATTTTGTCAAATTTTTCGAATACGGACCATTTCAGGAAATTTTTACATAAAGCAAAAATTATAGATAATAATATTAGAAGTAACTTTTATTTGAACAATTTTTTTCTTCAAACATAAATAACAGATATATTCCATAAAATATAAAAACGTCCTCCCATAAAGTACCCCCCCAGATGTTCCGACTTTGTCCAAAATCTAATAATTTCACGTCAGGCCGAAATAAAACTTAAGTTTAAAATTTAATGTTTTTTTCTTTATCCATTTTTGAGTTTTCTTCAAATTTCGAAATTTACACATTTTCTCAAATATCTCGAATACGGTCCATTTTAGAGAAATTATCTATAGGATAAAAATTATAGAGAATTATATTACAAACAACTTTTGTTTGAACAATTTTTATAAAAAAAAATATTTTTTTACATTTTGTCAAATTTCGCGAATACGGACCATTTTAGGAAAATTTTGTATAAAACAAAAATTATAGATAATAAAATAAGAAGTAACTTTCATTTGAAGAATTTTCTTCCCCAAACGTAAATAACAGATATATTCCATAAAATATAAAAATGACCACCTATAAAGTACCCCCCAGATGTTCCGACTCTGCCCAAAATCTAATCAGCTCATTAGACGTTGGGACAAAGCTTAAGTTTGAAATTTGGTGTTTTTCCGTGTATCGGTTCATGAGTTATGCGTTATACAGACACACACACACACACACACAGACACACACACACAGACACACACACACACACAGACATCATCGCGAAAATAGTCAAAACGGATTCAGGGGACCTCAAAACGTAAAAATCCGTCGAAAACTCGAGGTCGAAAAAAATCATGATTCCTATACTTTCCTTATATCTGTATACAGATAGGAAAGTAAAAAAGCAAACTTAAACAAATACTTTATTTTAGAAGCAACAAAAACATAATAGTTCAAAACAAAACCATTACCTACTTCAATATTTAACAACTGATACTGACAACTGACATAAATAATGAACGTTAAAACTGCAAATAAACAATTGACACCAGACAACTACATCTGTATTGTATATTTTACACTATTAGGCATTCCAAACAAAATGGCTACCAGTGGGTTTCGACAAGTTATGATATGGCAATATTATGACAAACCTGTAGGCCTGGTGATTTGACAAGATCAATGAAATAGATAGTTACACAGATTGATCATCCATATTTTTCAAAATAAACATAAGCTTATGCCTTAATGTAAAAATGTAGGTAATTATTTTTTTTACTATATCTATCCAAAGGCTAAATATTGGTTTGTAAACACATTTTTGAAAAATCGATTCTGATTAATGAGCACTTGCGAGGCAATATGCCCGCTCATAAAAGACCCGCTTTGAGCAATCTATATAACTATATAGGTATCATTGACCCTGTCAATGACAACAGGCTCACAGGGTTGTCATATCTAAATGTTAGTTCCCACTTGTCAGCAGTTTGACAGGTCGGTGGAATGCCTAATTTTTATAATTTTATTTTGTTTTTAATTATAAGCTTATAACGTAAGACGTCGAGTGTTGATAATACTTTTTATTACTAGTCGTTTAACTACAATCGTGTTAGTTTTTATAGCTAACAAGTAACCTTATTAATACAAAAGGGTTGATTTAAAAATAAACTTTTTATAATACTTATCCGAAAACTTTTAGTGGCTAAAATATTTTTCTTTATAGCTATAAAAAAAATTGATGTAAAGCAAAATCGTTTAACCTAATTTTTCACATATGTCCCATATCAAATAAAAAAAGTTTATTATTTCTCCCCGACTAAAATATCTCGCTGATTTGCATGTTAGCTTCAAATAATGCAGTTCTCCTGGTCCGATGAAGAGCCTGTGGTCGTATCGACTCATCATATAAATAACACCAACACGTTGCTAATTGTTGGCCCTATCTAAAGTCACTATCTTTCGAATCGCCGGCATTCCCGACATTCTACCGTCGATTCGGCCCGTTTGATGGCCGACCAGTGCTGGCCCTCTATCAATTTATCGACGATCGTTCCTCTTTCGCCGGTGACAAATGAATCTGAGCTGGCCGTGGAAAGATAAACATTGACCGGAGCTGCGGACACGACATCGAAGTAGGCGCCACTCATCGCGGGTACGGTGTTAAGAAAGAAGTTTTTCTCTACTTTCGGATTTTTTCATTTTTTACTATTTACGAAAAAAATATATACGTTAATTAAACTGGGAAATTATAAGAGTTTTTTACATTTATAAGGTTTTTTCCGACTTGGTTTTATGTACCGTTTCAGAGTATCGTGCCTGCATCGGTTCATGCGAACAATATAATCTCATGGACAAAATTAATCAAATCTTTTTTATTATCTTTTATTTCAAAATATTTTTGAATTATCTCCGTAAACTTTACATATTATGTATTGTTATTTATCTAGTAGGCGAATATATTCACGTGACATAAATATTTTGTCGTTTATTTAATAATAATGAAAACTTTGTTTCTTGCGCAATCTGTCATAAAGATTGTGTTACATTATTTAAATACCTATAGCTAATTAAGTTATTTAAAGTAATAGTATATTACGTAACAAGAGTTGTAAGTAACCCATTACGCACGAAGTGAAAAAGTTTACGCACGAAGCCACGCTTCGGCGAGTGCGTAAATTTCACGAGTGAGTAATGGGCTTACAACTCGTGTAACGTACTATACTTTTTCTACGCCCACTTAAAACATTCTCAAAAAAGGATTTAACGTTATGCTTGTGTCGCCAGTCCATAAATTTTCGATAGGTAATTTCGTACCTTTCTTTGGATTTTGGCGGTAATAAATTATGTGTGGCAGCTTCTGCTTTTTCTAAAATCTCCGGTGTAGTGCTCATAATTTCATCACTTTCACTGCTAACAAACATATTCGTAGGTAAAGTTGAGAAAATGTTCGGATACAATCATATTTTGTTACAAAAATTGACAATTTTAATGGCATGACGTTTATTTCCATAGCATGCTAGGAAAACGCGACATATTTTTTGAAAAATTGTATGTGTTGCCAACATTTAAGGGCATCACTCTTTTACTCCAAAATGTATGTAAATAGATCAAATAAAGTCGTATGTAGATAAAAATTTGATTGCAATTTGATTAAATCAAGAAATTTAATTTTTTTAATCAAAATGCACGTGTATGTTATGAGATCTCATTAAATGTCATTTACAAGGAATGTTGATAGTGCGATTTTTAATGTTTACCGACATGGGCGTAGAAAATGTAATTAATTCGCTTTTGAATTGTTCTCTATTTAAAATAACAATGCCACCAATTAAAGGATTAAAACAAGATAATAGCGCACGACGTCTCGGAAAAATTTTAAAGTTTCAACCAACAAACTGGACATGGACATTATGCAGGGGCGGTTTCTTCATTGGTTCATTTCATTAAAACAAATTATTTTAAAATTACATAAATAACAAAAATATAAATTCAATTTTAATATTTTTAAATAATCCTTTACAACAATCCTTTATAAGATACTAAATTAAGAACTATTGCACACTTGACGCTCTAAAAAATATATATAAAGATGACTCAATCTCTTCACGTGCCTTTGAAGGTTGCAAAAATCGCATGGGATAATAATATTTAATGTTTGTTAAGGAGGTCCTTTCGCCACCTCTTTCGCCACCAATGTTAAAAAAAAAGTTATTAGATTATGACTAAAATTAATTTTTTTCTAATAGTTGAAGTCTTTATTTACCTAATAGTGAACTTTTAACTATATCTTACCGTGCAAATTTTTGAGAAATATTTTTTTAAAAATATGAGTATTTGTACACTGTCTTACGAGAAAGTAAGACCTGAACAACAATTCTCGAATTATACTATTATTTATTGATTAGATGGAGTAGAAAAAAACTAAAAATAAGGTATTTGAAATATTTAGGTTTTGTTTTTTACAATAAAATATATAGGTTACCGTGGAATTTATTGAGAAATTAATATTAAAAGAAAAATTCAAGCAACTTAGTTGAAAATTTTTTGTGATTTTTTAATATTAATTTCTCAATAAATTCCACGGTAACCTATATATTTTATTGTAAAAAACAAAATCTAAATATTTCAAAAACCTTATTTTTAGTTTTTTTCTACTCCATCTAATCAATAAATAATAGTATACTTAATTATAATTCGAAAATTGTTGTTGAAGTCTTACTTTCTCGTAAGACACTGTACAAATACTCACATTTTTAAAATTCTTTTTCTCAAAAATTTGCACGGTAAGGTATAGTTAAAAGTTCACTATTAGATAAATAAGGACTTCAACTATTAGAAAAAAATTAATTTTAGTCATAATCTAATATTTTTTATTTAACATTAGTGGCGAAAGGACCTCCTTAAATGTAATAAGACAAGTGAATATTATCACAATAAACTATTTAGATAAGTACATAAATAGATGTAGCCCTCAGGTAAACTATTTTAAATAGTTTCTGAGAATAACATCCGGAAATCCCAATTTGAAAATTTGATATTCACAATAAACTAATTAGAGACATAAATAGATGCAAACGGAAAACTTTAGATTCTTCATTGTTTTAAATATTTTTATGAATTACGAAAGCTGAAATTCTTAATTACAAAATTTGTTACCACAATATAAACTAATTAGAGTATGGTAGAACAATCTGCGACAAATGTCTTAATCCTGATACTGAAAATAATGATTCTTCTGAATAACTTATTAATTATATATTTTTTATATTTTGAATAAAAAAACTATAATTAAATACTATTTAGGATTCGCATGATTGTTTATTTTTAAAAAGTACAAACCACACCGTATTTTGGCTTCCAAGTCATATTCTAATGTTTGTCACCAATTTCTATAAACAAATAATACTAATACTAAATAAAAGTTAATACTAAAGACTAAAGGTTTAAAACTAAGAATAACTCCGCCACTGGCAAACTAAACACAAATGAATATATCTAACCTCTCGCCACATACCTTCATTTTCTCGTCCATGCAATCACATCCGCTACTGACTGGTTTAGAAAGGTTCTAAATCGAGCAACGTCTTGCGCGGCCAACTGCTCAGATGCGAAAAAATGCGGGAGAAATACTGCTGGGTTGTTTTATATGCTCTGATCAGGGTATACAAGTGATTTTTACCCTACTACAGCTTAGATGCATAGAAATAGTATAGGAAGCCAATTCCATACTTCAAAAGTGATTCCATAAGGAGCAAATAACCGAGAATACCGATCAAGGAGAAGCGACACAAACTTTAGAATATATATAGAAAGGAAGGAGGAATCCTAAACGACCTTCGAATCGCGATGGTAACTAATTTTGACAGTGAACTAGACGAATATGGCGACAAGTGTTTCCGGTCTACCAGTGACGTACTGTCATAAAAGGGCGTAGAAAACAAAATAATATATTCTCATTTGCATATTATCTAAATTTACCGATTTCTCTCATTTTAACGAATTGCTATTTTCTTGCGAGAAGTTTGCATTTTTTTATTAACCTTCATTAAGTGAATAAATTTTACTTTAAAATTGCATGTTGGGTGGAAAAAATATAGGAAAATATTTTTTGGATAATTTATAGAGGGATTTCATTAGAAAAATCAAAGCAATAATGTATTAAAAAAAATATTGACTTTTTTACGTCTTTATTATGACAATGTCTTTATTAATCTACGTTTTACAAATTATTAAGGTTTGAAAAATAAATATGTTTTGTAGATATGCGTTAAAAAAAATTAAATATCCTATACTTATATTTAGATCAAACACCACTGTGATATTTCTTTCTTAGATGTTTTTGTTGGAGTACATATAAAACTTCCTAATATCGAAGAGAATTTCTGATTACATAATACTATTAGTAATATTTTTTGCAGGACAATTTTGCATAAGCAGGTAAAACACCTTTCCAAGAAAGGATCCTATAACGTAATAATGATTCTATTAGTGCAAAATAGATTATTTTTAAATGTACATTCAACGCATTATTTGTATGCTTAGTCCAGTTATGATGAAAGTCAATTTGTACTCTAAGGTATTTGATATCATTTGTAATACTTATATGAAACTACTGAACGTTACCTTTTATTGTTTCTATAGAAAGAGGCCATCTTTTTGTAATTGTATAATGGAACAACATAAGTTTTATCAAAGGTTTGTAAGTTTTTATAATTAAACCATTCGAAATTTTTTATAAGATCTGTTTCTATTAATAATTTTAATCAATTCCAGTTCTCTGCATTTTACAGAATAACTGTGTCGTCTGAAAAACTTCCAAACAATATTTCCATCTCTATTTAAACGACAAATTATTTAAAATTAAATTAAACAAGATAGGACCTAAAACAGTATCTTGAGGCATGCGATATGCTACTTATTTCCTTACTTGAAATATTATTATTTCTATTTGTGTTCATTTTTGTAAATAACTTTGTAATAAATTATATAGGGTGTATCACATTCATATAATAAACTTCTATTATACGAAAAAAACGGCACATGATATAGTTAGTAAAGAATTTATTTACTTATATACTTCAACCGGACCACTTTTATTGTTGGAACAGCTGTTGGTAGAAGTCTTATTCTTGGTTTTGAGGTTCGATCAAAACAATCTATTTTAAAATGGAGTGAACACAAAAAATTTAGATAGTTTGGCTCACAATTTGTTTGTTGTATGATTTCAAGCCATAACTTTGTTTTTTGAGAAGCTTTAGGAAATCTGAAAATTGTCTACCTGGGATTAATTTATATAATTTGTAAATGCAGAATCTTTAAGAAATCTGAAAATTGTTCACTTGCAATCAATTTATAAATCTAAATTGAACAATAATTTATTCATTTTAACAACCACATAAATATCTTAAAATTGCATAAAAGAATTGTTTAAATAAAAGTATGTATGCCCTATAAACCATGAGACTACGCCTATGAGCACAGTTGATCGCAGACGTTTACAAATTTAAAACATTAAAAATTTTAAAAATCTTTTATTGTGGTTGAAAATTGAGAGAAGAAAATACTTGCTTATGAAATGTAGATTATTCCTTTCTACTTTTAGCTGTGCTGCTATATCCACAAGACGAACAACTGACCATATTGTCTTGTTTGTCTTTTTACGAGGAAAATTTAAAATTAACAGTAATACTAAATAAATACTAAAACACTAAACACTTTTTAAAAATGTCTACAAAACATACGCTTGATAAAAGTTTAAATTAACACATGAAACATCCAATTATTAACAAATTTTATTCACTAAAGTTATGAACCAATTTTATAAACCATATGATGATGAGTCATCCATAGTACAACATGGCTACCACTTCCGTCAGATCGATTAGATTGACGCGGACATGGCATGCTCCTGCCTGACTATATATGTTCTAAGACACAAACTGTCGGTGCCTTTGATATTGGCTGGACCATTTTTACAGCATGAATATTATCAATACATAACTTAATACGCTGAGAAAACCTGCTTATATTCTACACGGAGCGAAATAGCTTGGCAAATTTTCTGAAATCACTATTATAGCCGATATTCTCGGATTATAGTTCACGCGCAAATGTTATAATGTGATTTATTTACATTGAGGTAGTTAGGGTAAATAATAGCAATAGTGAGATTTTGTCATCAAAATATAATTCCTTGTGTATTAATTAATTATTTGAAAATATATATTTCACAAAATCCAATATTTGAAAAATAAAATTTAAAATGATTAAATCATTATACTTAATATTTATACATGTGATAAAATTCTTAGTTTCCTAATAACTTTTTTGGTACATTTTGTACTTAACATTGCTCACATACTAAACAAAACTTTGACAGATAACATGATTTTGATAACTTATTTTCGCACATGCGCGTAACAAAACGGTACACTGAAACCACCAAGCTATCGCTTCTCCTTGATCGTTGTTCTCGGAAAATAGTGTCTCAGCGCGTGCTCGTAACGGAACCGGCTCGAACAGGACCGGCTCAAATTTTATATTGATCGAATACATTAGTAAACATACTCGATGTTTCAGGTTAGCAGTCATGTATTTTTAGAGGTATTTCTATATAAAAAAGTCCAAGTAAACATGGTTCTGAAAGTCTTTGTTAAGGGCGGCGTCTGGCCATATCTCGAAAACTGTTTATCTGGACAATTTAGTAAATTTTTTTTATAAAATCGTGAAACGAAAATACTTAAACATGCTTTTAACTTTGTAACTTTCCGCTATGTCACATGATCTATCACATGATCTATCTCATCATTTATCATATACAAAATTTTATATATTACCAATTTTAGCTATAGCACTTTATTATACGAAACGGCCCTAAAATTTCATGTTATATCAATATCTGGAATAAAGGAAATATCATCCAATTTAAAATAATAAATTTTACATCTAGTTCTGTTATAAGCTGAAATGACAAAACAGTCAAAATATTTTAGATGGAAAGACCTGTTTACTATTTTTATTAATTTTTAACAAAAATGTATTCATTAGTTTATTAGATTCAGATGCAGATACTGTTCCCCATCGCTGGACACCCTGTTTATAAATAAACAGATCTTTATTTACATAATCATAGGTAGGTATATATTTCTAAGCATTAATCTTATCTGGATACCAACCATTCTTCAGATAAATCTTATATTCAATACTACAGTTGCTTAATACATTTTCATCAGACAATATTAGTGTCTTTTATTGTATCTAGTATTTAATGTAACGCTACACCAAACTAATAATAATAATAAAATATTCAAAAATGCTATTAACACCGTGAAATTAAATAATTAAACACAAAATCCAATCAAAATATCACAAACAGACGCGTGTGTTCTATAAACTGAAAGATTGTAAATTAGGAAACGGTCCTGTAAAGATAAGCGTCATATAGTCTTGGAACTACCGATTTGAGCAGTGTTGCCAAGTCAATATTAAATCTTGATGAACATCTAATATATTTGTGTACATGTAATTACACATAAATATTATCAGTTGATTATTTAAATTTTTACAAGTTATTTTGTTGCGATATTTCATAGATATAAATTGTTTAAATCATTAATTTAAAAATAAATTAATTTGAAATTATTTTATGACAGGTTTGATTAATATACCTGGCAAGGTTACATGGATAACTCATGCTTATAGACACACTATACTGCAATGTCCTACCCAAAATCATCTGACTTGTTTCGGAAAATTTTTCCAATTACTATGGGATAAGAAATATACGGGGTGGCTCGTCTGAGATGGAATACCCTGTATATTATTTGTATGTCTACATGATAGCGATAATGTATAATGTCTAAATGTTTAATATCTCCTGATGAGTCCTATTGAGAACGAAACAGGTCCAAGTATGACCTTCTCCTTAGTAAGCAAAATCAAATATAGTGTTGAAATGACTGTTTTATACGGTCTTATCTGGTTTATTGTAATGCCTGTCGACGTATATAACTAGAGGAGTAGTTGTTTATCGAAGAGACACGGACTTCGAGTTTTGCTTGTTTTCATTTATATCTTGACCACATTTGAGCATTTGAGTTTGAAATTAAAGATCTTCTTAGGAGTGAGAGTAGCCTTATGTGAGTGGTGAGTGGTTGTGATTGAGTACGAAAATCATTTCTTTCAAACCTTTTTTACAAAAACGACACATGACCAAAAAGATCTTTTTTCAGAAAACACAAGATAATTATTCCAGCCCTATTAGACTCTGCAGAAACTCTACATATATTTGACAGTAAATATCTCTCTGTTGCGTTTGTAGAAAATAACTTGATAATATGCCACTAATTGCCACAGTTAACTCAATTCAGGCATTTTTGGACAGGTGTTGTTTCTGAAAAAAAGTCTTCAGTTGTTTTCCGTTATTTTCTTGTATTTTAATAATAATTTAGTAACAGGCAGGTACATATAAACTTTTAATAAATAGTTTATTAATATTTTATAATCATGATAGGTATATTTATTAAGTATTATTAATATTATTTATCTATTAAACAACTAATAAACAATGTTGTAATCTTTTATTAACACCCCCGTAGCAAGAATATTTATCAACACGTCAAACCCATTTAACAGGAATATTTATTTACCTTGTCTCTCAACGGATGATTTGTAATCCCGAATTCTCGAAAAAAAATCCAATGTTTAGATCTGAGTAATGTAAATGCATTTAGCCGAGTGACAGCTCCTGTTAGAGAAATTTTAAGTTGAAATATCCTCGTAAAAAGCCGATCTTAATGGAAGAGGCGCTAACATGTGTTGCAACATCTCTAAAATTAAATATGAATGGTCGGGTACCGATTTTACCGACGGCGCGTCGTAAATACATTTTCTTAAAATGTGCGTGAATTTATTAAAAAAAAAAAAAAAAAAAAAAAAAAACATGATGAATGTGACAAATATTTCCGGCTCATATAAGATTTGCTTATAAAACCAATTATAATAGATGTGTGAATTTGGTAATTTTGCGTGATTAGTGTGTTTTTTACTTTCTAGACTGGTCATATGAATATACACAGTGGCGGTCATATTTCTTCGCGAAGGAGAAAAATAGCCATTAAGCCCAGGTCACAGGTTATATTTCAAATTTCACCGTTAAACCAGAAAATCATATGGCAAACAGTCAATTCAAAGCTTAGAATTAGTAACATCACTGTTGATCACTGCTTCCTGCTTTCTACAACAAAATCAATAGTATATAGAAAATCGAGGCTCTGATTTGACCCATCATTATTCCATTTTACATCTTATCGACCTCTACTATCTTAACAAATAAAACCACAAAAAAAAAACAATATTCTGTGTTCAGTGAACATTGAAATTGTAGCAATGATTTTATTAACTCTTTGAGATCAAATATAGAATCATTCTGAAATAAGAAAGTAAAACTATAATGTTCTAATTAGACCAGTCGAATTTACTTTAGATGAAAACAAAAATAAAATTCTTAACAAGACTTTAATAAGTGTAAATGGCAGAGGGGCTTATAATAAATAAAAAAAAAATGCAACCTGGAGGGAGTTGAAGTAAAGTTTTAGAAGATTGACAAGGGGAGAAAAATGATATTATCCCAATTTCCGGCTGAACAAAAATGTATAATGCAAACGTTTGAGATCAAGCAAAAATCTAAAGCTTTTAAAGATGTCATTTTTTAACATAACCTCAAAATTTTCTATAAAAATGAATAAGTTCGTTCGAATTTTTTTGTTCGATTTTTTATTTCGATAGAAAAAACATAAAAGCAACTGTTTTTTATTTTTTTACCAGAAATCTTATTTTTGTATTTAGAATAATTTCACCAAATTTAATCAAAATTAAATTATTTTTGAAAAAAGTAAAAATCAAAATCGAAAAAAAAATTAGTGTTCAGTTTTTATTTTTATTTTTAAATTGAAACAAATTATATCAATAATTAAGGAATAATTCATTGTTGCAATTGTCATTTTTTGTTTTTATCTATTCTTGAGCATGTGACTATAATTTTTTTATTTTATTAAAAACTAAAAACGAGAAAAATTAGTACTTGAACTTTGTACGATAACATTTCACCGTATAATTTTTTTTTTAATTATTTAAATTTTTTTATTTTATTTTTTTTGCTTATTTAAGACACACAAAGGTATAATTTCCGCAAATTTCATCAAAATTGAATTATTTTTGGAAAAAGAAAAATAAAAATAAAAAAAAAATCGAATTTTTATCGAAAATTTTGAGGTTATGTTAAAAAGTGACCTCAAAAAAAGCTGTAGATTTTCGCTTGATCTACAACTTTTGTATTATACATTTTTGTTTTTGACGTCAACTTTCACTGGAAATCGAGATTATACCATTTATCACCCCTATTCAACCCTCCAGGTTGCATTTATTTATTTTTTATTTATTGTAAGCCCCTCTACCATTTACACTTATTCGAGTCCTGTTAACAATTTTTTAGGTTAATTTGATTGGACTAAATGAATATTTGCTGCCGAAGCATCTTCAGATAATCTAGTTTCAGTTAGGTACTTGTTTATCTTTTGCGGTTTCGAAGCTACGATTTTGGTTCCCGCTTCATGTGGAACAAGATGCTCACGAAGACACTTATCGATTATCTCAATATTATTGTCAAGTGGCTTATCTGTTACCGAGGAAGGAGTAAAATCGTTATCAGTAAAAATATCTGAATCGAAAGGCCATATGCCTGTTGCTAGAAGGCTTTTTGAGGTTTTTTTCGACCCACACTACCAGAGAATATGCTTTTCTAAATAAATAAGCATAAATATTATAAAGTTATCGGCTGTCTGCCAAATACTTTTACATAAATTGTTCAAACAATTTGCAAACACTAATACTATAATCTGAATAAAAGAGGAGTGCAGTAAAAGTGGGGATATAACGTCACATTTCATAGGCGTACTTTGCAAAATAAGTTTCTATAATATAAATAAGGTCACGGCATATAAAATGGTATATAGGCACTTCGTAGATTCAATTTTAAATGAAAAAAGTTTTATTATTTACAAATAATAAAAATAAACCTTATGCTGCTGACAAAATTAAATTTAACCAATAAATAACAAGGAGATTATATGTTAATCGGATTAAACTTTTTTAATCTTTTGGCACTAAAAGTAACACTTCAGTGCCTGAAGTCAAAGAACTATATTTAAAAGTCACTGTCTTCACTATAACTACTGGTATCATTATCATTGTCTTTTCTGAGGTTTACAATTATAGAGTCTATTAAGTTTTCCATTGCTATATCCAGTTTCCAAAATGAATTTTCCACCATTTTAACATGATCTGTGCATTTTCTCCAATGTTTCCCATTTACATTTGAAATTCAAAATCAAATTTCGAACATCAGGTAATGTACATGTTGTATGCTTTCGAGAAATATAAACCTTTTAATTGTGACCAGATCAGTTCAATGGGATTTAACTCTGCTTGGTAAGGAGACAATCTGAGAATTTCAATTCCTTTTTCTCTGGCCATCTCGTCTATGATATATTTTGTGATTTTGTTTTATATTGCCTTGCTATTACGAGCAATTATGCCTTCAAGGATTTAGGAGGACTGATAATATAAACTGATAAGGTGAAACATTAAATAAGTATCAATTCCCATATTTATTGTACTGTAGAACAAACCGGGTGACGAATTTCCCTCTCTTCGAAACAAGTCAGCAATTTGCTCAACACTTAGTTATTTTTTTCAGTAAAAATAATGGAAAATGAGAAAAACTCGAAGACTGTGCTACAGAAACGTCGAGCAACCTTTTCCTTACTTCTTTGGCTAATACCACAACAGGCATTGTATTATATCAAAAGAAAAATATGAAGAATTCTAATAAAGACGAAAACGGTCATAGAATCACGTTCTCCTTAGTAAGCAAAATTAAAGTGTTGAAAATAATTTTCTCGATTTTGCTGTAAGAACGTCATATTCTCGCACGCAAAATCGTTGAAGAATGAATCTTATTCTTTTTGGTGACATTTCAGTTGACGTTTCATTTGACATTCACTACTTTGCTAGTAAAAATTCCACCTGCCAGTTGATTAATAACTATAAGTGTTACCAACGGACATATTTTGCGAAAAGAAATCCCCAACTAACAACGACCACAAAAATAAAACAATAAAAAAGCAGTAAATAAAGCCCAAAATTGAGAAAATAGTATGAAACACGCTGCAGAAGGCTATTCTCGCACTCATTCGTTCGTCGACTCGCAATTTCAAATCGTGCGGAAATATGTATCCTTCTGTAACTTGTATTTAATATACTATTATAAGTATTTCGGCTAATTTTCTTTTAACGTTTCTGTGACATATTCTTTGAGTTTTTCTCAATTTTTTTTATTTTAATTTTAAATTGGTCATATTTGAGTAAAGAATGTATTAAGATTTTCGCTATAGTTATAGTTGTATAAATAAATAATTTACTTTTATATTGTTCCCATTTCCAAAGAATTCACCTACTTAAATAAATAAATTATTATTAAACTTGTATACTATTTCATACGTACCTACTACTACCATTTCCTTTTTCTTTTCCTTTTTAATCTATTAAAAACATTAAATAAACCACAATTTCTTATAGCTTTCTGTCAAGAATAATATATATTTTTAGAAGCATCTTCACTAAAAGAACTATAAAAATACATATCTATAAATAACTGTTAAGTTGATCAATTTATCATTGATCGACAACTTCATTAATTTTATTGAGAAAAAAAACCGATATACCTATTATATATTCAAATAAATAATCGCTTTTACCAGGGCATACACGTATTATGTTTCCTACTATTCAATACTTATCATACAAGCAAGATCAATGAATTAAAAACAAACATTTTCTTGCAGAATAATCCATTAAATTTGATTATTTTGTCACGATACAAAATACCAACTTCATTATGTAACTACATAAAATATTATACATCATCGCAGATACAATTAATCGTCGTTCTACCCTCGTAGCGTGACTTAATTAATGCCATTAAGTTTAATTACGTTTTTTCGTTGAACAAGAATGCGGCGTTTAATTTTAATTGCATAATAAAGTCTCGTAGCTAGTAGTTCGTAGTCGCTAGACATGAACTCTTTTTATTGATTAAAGAAAGTTAAAACTTATAATGAAAATGAGATATATTCTGTATTGATTGAATAAAATGTATTTTTTAAATTTTAAAGAATTATAATAAAAAATATTTGTAATTTCGATTATAATAGCTATTTATGTAAAATAACTTTTTTCCGCTTAGCAGGTTCACTATCGTGTATCGATATCTGCAGTTAAGCAAGGTCTCGCGCAGTTAGTACTTAATAATTAATATAATAATAATAATAATACACAGAGCTGTAACTAGATTTGTTGGGGCCTGTGGTAAATCACAAATTTTGCGCCTCTCCCAACCTAAATTAAAAAGCTGATGATATATATACAGTGAGCATTATAAGTCTTACTCGTTACTGGAGTCTTGTTAGGAAAATCGGCGAGACAAGTCGATTTTTGATTTCTACAGTGTACATTTTTGTATGAATAGTTTACCCTTAATTTCATCCCTTAATGGAGGGGAGCAACCCTTTCGAAAAATTTAAATGGCACGGGGTGGTGAGTGATAGCTCATTTGAAAGAGGGTTTTATTCTCTATTCAACCGTGCACAAAATTTTGAAATTTGCTTTATTAATTCTTGACTAATTATTGTTTTAGAATAACGAAAATTAACGTAACGCACTCATCCTTAGAATTAAAATTCGGCCCTGCATGATATCGGTTTTGGTTCAGACGTAAAGTAAGACTTTTTGCCATTAGATAAGGTCACTGTTAGTTTAGTTGCTTTCCTGTTTGTGATGTTTTGTGATTTTTAAACATTAATAAATCAACACGCAATGAAGCAAATTTTAAATTTTTTTGCACAGTTAAATAGAGAATAAAACCCCCTTTCAAATGAGCTATCACTCACCACCCCATGCCATTTAAATTTTTCTAAAGGGTTGCTTCATTCCAGTAAGGGATGAAATTAAGGGTAAACTATTCATACAAAAATGTACATTGTAGAAATCAAAAATCGACGTGTCTCGGCGATTTTCCTAACAAGACTCCAGTAACGAGTTAGATAGGGGGGTAAGACTTATGATGCTCACTGTATATTAAATTTTAATAAAAACAGACATAAGAACAAAAAAACTAAAAATATCAAATAAGTAATCTAAAAATAAAATAAAAATATATTTTCTGAACAAAAAAAAATATTTGGTTTTATTCACATAATGACATATTAAATACACAACTTAAAATAGAACTTTTCTAGATTTAGATTGAGCAAATATGTTTATATTCTCATCATAATTTAAATTAATTGCAGTCGATTTTTCAATTGAAATTATAGACATATTTGTTAATCGTTGTTTCCCTACAGAAGAATGTAAATATGACTACACAAGCTTAAGTTTGCTGAACGAACGTTCGCACGTAGCCGTTTGTCACTGGGATGCTTAGGAATATTCTCAAGGCTGTCTGTATGTTTGGGTAAATATTTTCTACGAACAAGTTGCAAAAATTCCAAGGGGCCCATTTCAATAAAATTTTCATACAGTGTTTTACTTTGGAATTTGGAGCTTTCTATTTCTAATGTGAATTCGTAAGCATTTAAGTCAGGATACTTAAGTGCAAGATATGTGGCTTGCTCTTTTAATTCATCCAAAGTGGTTGTCTAGATAGAAACCCCGTTTCTTCTGGAAATGTTAAAACTATTTATTTTTTCAAAAGAATGTTCCAAAACGTCAAGTAACAGATGAATTCAATTTTTTTTATTAACTTCAATAACGACTTTGATTGCACAATGCTATCTCTAGTATTTTCTTCCGATACGCTGATCTCTTCAAGAATGTCAACAACTTTTTCCAGCTGAGAGTTTAAAGCATAGACAGCATTAGCTTTTGATGACCAGCGTGTATCGCTTGTTCCTTTTAAATACGTCTTAAGTTTGCTTTGCAACAGTACCTAGCGGAAAGGTGAACCAACAAAAAAGTTATATATTTGTTGAACTGTTCTGAAAAAGTTTTGCAGCATGTTTCGATTTATCTAAGCAGCATGAATTCCCACTAAATTAAAACTATGGACAGTACAAGAAATAAATCGAGCTTTATCATTCAGTAATAGAATTCGAGCCTGAACACCCTTGTACTTACCAGTCATATTCTCACAATTATCGTACGATTGTCCTCTGATGTTAGTTATATTCAATTTGTCAGCAATCAGTTTTTCCAATTGGGTACATTTGTACCCAAGCGGCAACGCTGACCACGGAGTAAAACGAAGGGTTTGCCTATGAGCGCGCCTAGTGCTGAGAAAAGCAACTAAAATGAGCGAACAAATCAAATAAGGCAGAGCCGGATGTAATGTAAAACAAAGGTGCTGAACTGATGCGGCCCACTATTGTGCGCCCTTGCCCATTGTGCGCCCGTGGCAAATACCACCTTTGCCTCGCCCTAGCTACGGCTCTGATAGTACACATCTTTATATTTCAATTTCACAAAAGAAAAGAACACAATTACATAACCAACAATATTTGAAATAAGGGTGAAGTTCAAGTTTATGATGTGACATCATAAACTTACTCTTCTACTTAACCAGCAATACTAGTATTTATAAATTACATTTATAAAAAAGAAAAGTTTTTTAATTATTTAGTTTTATTTTGTGTGCTCAATTTCAATTTTAGCTATTTGTTTGCAGAAATGGTCATGTTTTTTTAAAATTTTAACTTTTGAGTTGTTTCATATAGGTACTCAGGAATGCTATTATATTATATTCATTCAAGGCGAAGCCAGATCTATCACACACAGACTGCACAAAGATTCATCACCCATAAGCAGTTTGCATGGACGCGACTACAGCGAGCTATATAAAGAGTTGGAGAACGACCAAATAATGGGAATGCCTTCCGATGATGTGCTCCCAAAGTATAGCTTTCAAAAGCAATATAAAGTAAGTATACCAGACAGGGAAGCGTGGACGGAAGGAGCTCCTATTCATGCAGAATTCATTTGGTATACAGACGGCTCCAAAACCCATGAAGATTTAGGAGTAGGTATATATAGTACCAAGTTAAAGACAAGAATCTCACTGAGCTTAGGTAAACATGTGACAGTATTGCAGGCAGAAATAGCAGCAATACATCACTGCGCAAAAGAGGTATTAGGACGGAAGGTATATAGAAAAACCATTGTCATATACTCAGACGTTAAAAGCACTCATTTCCATGCAGGTACACTCAAAGCTTGTGTGGGACTGTTTGGATGCCCTAACGGAGCTGGGTAGTCAAAACAGACTAAACTTAGCCTGGATACCAGGCCACAGAGGACATAAGGGCAATGAAGAGGCTGATTTACTAGCCCGAGAAGGAGCCTCAAATGCCGCCCATTGGCCCAGAACCCTTCTGTGATGTAACAAAAACAACTATCAGAACATGCACAAAGCAGTGGATGTTTAAAAAATCTCAGGAGTGGTGGAAATCTAATCAGGACAGAGACAGGCCAAAGAGTTCTTAAAAGGACCATCGTCTAAACTCACCGAGCATCTACTAAGCCTTAATAGAAAAAATACTAGAGTACTATACTCTGTTTTTAAACTAAGAGGAGCGATTTGAATTTAAGTTGGCAATTCTGTAGCCTTCTGATTGGTCAGATTACAGTCAGTTTCACACATTACTTTTTAGCATGAACATCAGCTAATAATTGATATTGTTGACAGTTCTGACATTTTATAATTTGATATCTCATCCATTACTTAGTTTTTTACTTTATTTCGTAAATAATAGTTCTTCAGTAAGCAATTGTATTGAAAATCTACAATTATGGATCCTTCTACACTGAGTACTATTAAAGGTAGCAATTCCTGAGAAGCCTTACAAGAAAGGGAAGACACCTTATTATTTTACATGCTGATTCTGAAGGTTTTGTAGAAAATGCATTATTGGTTTTTGAAGGTAAAAAGATGGGAGATTACCATGAAGAGATGAATTCCGAAGTATTTTAGAAAAAAATAACTTTATTACTCATTTTTTAAAACTAAAAATTGATGAATTTCTAACCAAAATGATTAAAATGTAACTAAATATTTAAGCAAATTTTATTTATTAGAATAGAATAAAACTATTTACAAAATTGTTATAACATTTAAAACACCATCTACTACTTTAGGGATAATCTTAATTCGGCACAATGAGTTAACATTATTTTCACAAAAAATATTTTAAAAATACTTAAAATTAATACATAGGTATGTATGAATAGTTCACTTTAAAAAATATATGTTGACATGTAGTGTTATGAAAATGTTGGTTCCAGTTTTCAAAATAAATTCATAGGCCTGTAAACTTTTGAATGCCCTTATTTGCCCTCTAGCGCATTAACCATGGGTTAACACTAAATAAGCCATAACATCCACATTACTCATAGAAGAGATACCAGTTACTGTGTGATCCACTTGTCATTCACTGATTTAACTTTTACTTTTTATACCTATAACAAATATATCCTTAAAAATGTAAACAGATCTTTATATTTTATGCTAACCTGGCTACATCTGGATATTCCATTAAAAATTTTCTTAAATATTTAATATCCATTTTAAAAAGATCATAGTTATTCTCAAAAAGTCGATTTCAAAAGCTAGAAAAAAGTATTTCTGACATCAATCAACAACCATATTGACTTTAATTTGACAGTGACATTTCGTTTTAGACACATTTCAGATCACAATAATGTGAAATTTGCGACCGTTGTCTGGGACCAATTAAAAAATTACTTCTATAACATTTATTAGTTTCTTAACCGCTCATTGGCCGTTCACCGACTAAGGCCGATAAAGATAATTATTTCATAAATTTTGAACACGACTATATTTCGAAACTCACTCTTAGTAACAAATCTAGTTACTTTTCCCTGTGTAAATGCGTCTTTTCAATTCGCTCCTCCTAGTTTAAAAACAGAGTATAGTAGGTCTATTAACAGGACATTGTAGCCTTAACAAACATATGTATAATATCGGTCTGACATAAGAGACCTTGTGCCGATTCGTTACACTTGAAGAAGAAAACCCAAGGGCAACTAGCTATACTGGAGAACTACTTCCCAGTCTATGGAGTCTACTACAAAAGACCGAATTAGACAAGGTACTCTAAACAACGATTAAAGGATATCCACAATAGATCTGAAAAGGTCGAAGTGGGGGAGGCCACATGGCCCACAGTCCTAATTAAATCTAATCTAATGCTATTATAAATTAACAGATTTGATAACTGAAAGGTCATCGATATATTTCTCGTGTAAAAGCAGGAGGACTCAATAAGTCCTTTAACCTTGTATTGGGTATATGCACATCAGAACGTTTTGTTCATTACAATTTTATGAAAAAGCATAGCCACATGTATCCTCCTGTGTTTCATGTTCAACCACCCAATATCTTCTAATTTATATGAAATTCGTTCTATTCTTCTTCCAAAAATTATTCTTAAGCAAGAATTTCGTACTTTTTGTATTTTATACTGATATTCTTTTATCAGAATAATTAAAAATTGACAACAAGTGAAAGAAAATGTCTGTTGCTATATATTACTAGAATAAGCACGCTTTTGCCTTTTGACTTCATTTACAATTTTGAGAGGCTTTTCATTTATTTCAATATTAACATTATTTAATATATAGTTACGTTTTATTTGACAACCAAAAATAACATTAGATTTACTACAATTAATATGTAAACAATGGTCGGAGGCCAATTTAACAAATCACTAGTTACTTGGACACAAGCATTTACTACAGACTCAAAATTAAAACTTAAATAAAGCTATGTGTCATCTGCATATAAATGATTGGTTCAAAACTTCACATTTTCCACTAGACATGAAGTGTAAATAGCAAACAGCAATGGAACCTTGAGGTACACCTGATGTTAAACTCACCTAATTAGATCTTCAGTCATCAATCACTACCATCGTTGGCGACCATGTAAATAGGAGCTAATTAGACTGCATCTGTTAGGCAGAGCCAAGAATCGCCAACAAAAGTTTGTAATTGACCGTGTCAAAGGCTCTACTAAAGTCAAGCAGAACTAAAATTGTACATTGACCCGAATCTTGTGCTTTAATAATACCTATCATCTACTATGTGAAGGGCAGTGGTACAACTAAATCCTCGTCGAAATCCAGACTGTGTTAATGTATTCTTTGAGTTGAAATTCAATCGCTCTTTCTAAAATCTTTAAAAGTGTAGGTAAAATACTAATAGGTCATAGGTCCTTGAACTCTGTAGGATTCGTTTTTTTAGCTAAGACTTTAACAATAACCTTCTTCCATGCATCCAGAAATATTTAGCAAACAGAAATTTATAATGTGTAGGTAAATTATATACGGACAACAAAGTTTCATACGAATAATATTTAGTCCATCATGTCCTACATCATTTGTTTTTATGTTTGATATTATTTCTGCAACAAATAAGTGA
Organism: Psylliodes chrysocephalus; assembly: GCA_927349885.1. Classification (NCBI taxonomy): domain Eukaryota; kingdom Metazoa; phylum Arthropoda; class Insecta; order Coleoptera; family Chrysomelidae; genus Psylliodes; species Psylliodes chrysocephalus. The sequence goes on along the minus strand of OV651813.1, from coordinate 79,887,318 downwards.
TTAATTTCATGAAATTTAAACTTATTTTTATTGTAAAATGTAAACAGATTACTTGGAGGATTTTTTATCGGAACGGAATTGACAAAAAAAATGATTTATATCTATAGGATTTTTTAAACAATTAGATAAATCAAACATTTTATTTGGAGTTATTTTTTGCGACTTTAAAGTATTCCAAAAATGTTCAGATTGTTTTCTATTAAATTCAAATCACATTACAGCTTTTTTTTTCTCTCGTTTGTATAATTGCTCATATCTTTATAAAATTAAAAATCTATTTCCGAGCTTGTTGTTTTATATTTTTTCACAGCCTTATCTCTGATTTTCATTATATCTCGTATAGTTTCTGTCAGCCAGAGGGCTTTTGGCTTACTCACTCTTTCTATTTTTAAAGATACATGTCTATCGAATAAATTTGTCAAACAATTTACCATATAGTTTGTTTTTCCGTCACCTCCTTCCTGATCATATATTATATAATTGGGTGACAATCCTAAAGAGAGTCGGCGTACCTACAAAGCCCAAACAAACTGCCCGAGTAGTTGCATACCACAGCTGGCAGACGTTATATCAATACGTACAAGTTATATCGTGGAATGTGCCATCTTTCAGAGAAGATGTAAATCTGTCGTCGATTTCCCATAGGTAAATGCAAATTTGTAAAGCTCCAAGATTAGCGAAAATGATTCTTAATTGTCTATATCAATTGTGCATTGCGAAATTAAAACAAAAGTGTTGTCAATCTTAGGAAACAATTAAAAAATACATTGACAAGTAATATCGAATTTGCAATCTTATACCTATCATGCAAATATTTAAATAATTTCCTGTTTACTGCTTTACGGAGAAAACCATGGCGATTTAATTTAATTTTATCTCTAAAAATCTTTATACATAGAAACTAAAAGAAAAATATACAATACAAATATTCATGCGGAGTATTAGAAGTGCAGATATATAAAAGTTATAACTGAAGGTGGGGCCTAAATACAAAACTAATTCCGAGAATACAATAATATTTATCATTATTTTAAGGATTGCATGCATGACCTTATAAATGGGATTTCTAGCAAATAACAAAAACCCAAAATACATGACATACATTTTTAAATAGGTACTGCACTTTCAAAGAAATGTCTCTAAGTTATGACAAAAAGCTCGATCTTGTGCCACTTATGTTTCATCAGGACAACGTAAAGTTACACAGGGCAAATATAGATGTACCAAATATTTTTATGTCTGAGCATCGTGGTCTGGTAGTCTGAACGACTTATTTTAAATACTTTTATAAATAACATCATGTAATTTGAGTTTAATAAATTATTTCTTGACTTAACATATTTAATGCAGATATCGTGAAAAATGGTTCAGATTTACAAGATCTTAAGGATAATAACATCCGCATAATTTTAACAGTTATTTTCGTGGTTAAACTAAGAAAAATACTTGTAAATATATATTATTGTTATATAGTTGGTTTATTGTTATATTGTTGTTATATTGATGTTATATTATTGTTATATGTGAACGTACAAACATTTTAGTTTTGCAGTTATCAGAAATATACGGGTAAAAAAATAAGTATTCATTCAAATCTCAGGGCAGTCATTCTAGACAGAAGTATGTATAGATTTTTGTTCCTGATATTGAAAAAAAAAGCTCTGATCAAAACCTAAAGACATAAATATGTAAACCCAATTAATTTAATATTTCTCTTTGTAAAATATATATAGCGTTTTATTGATAAAATCATGATTGAGGGTTGCAAGTTGGTTATTGATTTAAACAGTAACACTGTCACAAAATTGATATATTTAATATGAAAGACAGCAAAATTTATATTTCGTCATTTTAAATTTTAAATTCAAATCAATAGGAAAATATTTATTAATGGGATCATTTGTCAATATTTGTAAAACATTAATTTTCTCTTCTATGATAATTGCTTCAGGAACAATATAAAAAAATAGTTGGTATTTATCACATTAACTACTGTGATTGCATACGGTTTGTTATTAGATTTTTATTGTTGTAAAAATTATGGAAATTATGAAAATTTTTCTGTAAATAATATTGAAATATAAAAAGCTAATAGCGTCTTATAGGTAGATATAGTTTTATTATTTCATTTGTCAATTTTAGGTTTCAGTTATAAAGCAGAGTAAATAACAGAACAATATTAAATGACCTACAAGAATGTTATGTTTGATAAGAAAGTTCTACTTGTAACTTTTTAAAATAATGATTGTATTGATTATTTACAGAATATTTATTGATAAAATAAGGAAATGAAAAACCATATTTTGTCATCGAAGGAAAGCATCATTTAAAATTTTGAGACAGTTGGTTACACTTAAAAAAAAATTTTAATATTTTTTTTCTTCGATCACTATTCACAGTAGACTTTTGCGCTTCGGAATCAAACCGCAAAGTTGACGTTTTTCGCGAACTGACATTAAGTGACAGCTTTGTTGCTCGACTTATTTTAATCAGGTTTAATGTAATAATTTTTTTTAATAAATGATTTTTAAGTTATTTGTACATAGTTACATGTTTTTTTAATTTTATTATCGAAGTTAACATTGACTTTGAATATCAACTCCTCTTTTCATGATTGACGGAATATAGGCAACACATTATACACTACTTACGACAAATTTTCAGTTTGTATATCTATTTCTTAAAATAATGTTATGGTAGAAAAAATATTTTGTGGATTTTGAGCGAAAAGTTCGTTGCCGCTTTCAGCAGATTGCCGTTCCGCTACACGTCCCTTCCTTACACCAGAAATACCAAAATCGGACGACAGAAAACGATTGCAAAGAGATTTTTTTATTGTTATTAAAGTCTAATAGAATATTTCACTGCCAACAAAAAACGAAAAAATGTATCTATAAGCAACTTTACTTTGAATTTCACAGGTCACATGACCGCTCCCACCACCGATACATAGTACATGTTGTTCACCTCCCTCATCTGTACCTAACTATAAATAGTAATAAAAAAACACGACATGTCCCTTTTTGCAGTCAGATGAGGGACTAAAAGTGTATTAAAAAAAATGAATATTATTATCATCGATATAAATGTATTATACCTAATTTCCCAAAATAGACAAAATCAATTCCATTTTGTCCGTATTTAGTACGAGATACATTTAAATTCAATCACTGAATGACATAAAATTTAATCTAAATATTATTTATGACTATTTAAAAAAATTAAACAGTGATTAGAAGTAAAAAAAAATAAATAAATAGAAGTTGGTCATGTTTTTGAAACATCACTTTCATTAGTTTTGAAACTGGTGGGTTTAAGATTAAAGACTAGACATTCATTGGCGGCAATGAGACATTGCTGAGGTCCAAATTCGGCGCCTTACTTATCACTCGTCCCGTCGACTTTTACAGACTTTACAGATACCACCAGTTTCAGGGGCTTAACGCACTCCTTATAGTCGAAGACAAATACCAGTCTGACCCTTCTTACCATGTAATGTGGCCATAAACAAAGAGGTATTTGTAAAGATTACTTTTCGAAATATAAACTTAAGTTATAGAAGAAAATAATACGTTTATTAGTAGTAGGTATTCCACAGAAGGTAAGTACTAAAAATGAAATTATTGTGTGGCTGCCACCAGAAGTGCAAAATATTGCAAATATATATTACAAAATTTCACATTTATACAGGGTGTGAGTATAACATATCTCTGAACTGAACATTGATAGATCCATTTAAGAAAAATTCCTGATTTAAAAATGGTCTAAAAAAAGAAAAAAATACAAATTAAATTAGGTACCATTAAAGACATCAATCACCAATGATCAGTAATATGTTTTTAATAAATTTTTTAATTATAAATAATAGTACAACACCTCTACGGGTACTACAAGCGAGCTTTAATTTTGTTAACTGTTACTTTGTGACTTCTTATACATTCACGTATTATACAGAGGGTGTTTATTAATTAAGTTCCGATACTTAAAGGTGTGAATTCTTGATGATTTTAAGTAGAAAAGTTAATATCAACATAATATTACAGTTTTAAGAAGAAAATCTTTTTTATGATCATAAGTTTCTTATCATTCCAATAATTTTTATGAAATTTTGTACATACCTAATCATTAAAAAGCAACTTTTGACATAAAATATTTTTTTTTATTTTTACCAGTAACGTTCGTACGGGGTTTGAATTGAATATTTTTAAACAACAAATGGTGTCACTGCATTTTCTAAAAATAATTTTCTACTTTCACAAATTACATTCACGTAGGCATGATATTAAATATTTGAATAGAACAAGCACATTAAATGCCCTCTTAAAGCAAGTGAATTAAAAATTAGTAGGCTGGGTAGAGCGTCATAGTTTTTGACGCTTCTTTTCACAAAGACAAATAGGTTGATATTAATTTTACATTAATAAATAATTATTATTACAGTAAGAGGTAAAATCTGATAAAAAATGGTAAATTTTACGAACAGTGAATTAGCTGACATGCATTTTTTTATGGACTTGCAGACGGAAATGCATACGAAACCAGGCGGATATACCAAGAGCAGTATCCAAATCGCGTATTACCCGATACGAAAACATGATTCATGGACGTCTTCACGAGAACGGAAATTTAAAAGTAGACCACAGGGCTAAAGAAGTTCATCAAACAGTAAGAACACCGGAACTTGAAGAAGGAATTTTACATGAAATTGAGGAGAACCCCGAAACTAGCAGGAGAAAAATCGCGACAACATTTATTGTTTCACATGAACTTGTTTGGAAAATTTTCATCGAAAATTTGTAGTAACCATATCACATTCAAAGAGTCCAGGCATTACTCGCTAGAGATTTCCCGTTGCGCATTAATTTCTGTTAATGGTTTCTTCAAAATCTGCTGGAAAATCCGTTATTTGACAGAAACATTCTTTTTACCGATGAAGCTGATTTTTCTCGAAACTCAATAATAAATTTCCACTATAACCAGTTGTGGGAGGATGAAAGCCCTTATGTAATTGTTGAATCAGATCATCAAGAACAATTCTCATTAAATGTTTGGGCTGAAATTATTGATGATTTTTTGATAGACTCATTTTTTCTCCCAAAAAGACTTGATGTACAATCATATTTACACTTTCTTGAAGACCTCTTTTATTAAGGAACCGGATGTTGCTAATGCACAATGGTGCGCCTCCACATTGTAGCGATCGGTGGATAGGTCGCGCAGGAACGCAATAATGGCCGACCTTAACGTAGTCTAAAACTTTTTCTGGGGGCATCTGAAAAGATTAGTGTACACATTGCCGATTCAAACTAAAGAAGAGTAACGTAATCGTATGCTGCCAAACCATAAAAAACACCCTTGTAATCTTTAAAAATGTGCGTCAGTTTATGCGAAGAAGAGTAGATGCTTTGCATACGTGTGAGTGGAGGACACTTCTATCACAATTACTGTATAATTTGGGTTCTTTATTTTGTTTGTATCCTCTTTTCATTTCCCTTTAGTTTAAAGATTTTGAATTTATCGTTTTACTAAATGAATCGCGATTTTTAAAATAGAATTTAAAAAATCAGAAGCGTAGCGTTCCTTTCTATCCAATTTTTCAATATCATGTCTACGTGTACGTCACTGGTAGAAGTAGAAAATTAATTTTTTTTAAGAAGTGTTTCCGCGCATGTTGGGTGCCTACCAAATTTCAACAAAGTATCAAAAGCAGTTTCAATGAACTTAAGTGGTTTTTATTTTTTTACGCGAAAACGGTGCGTCGTTCGAAAGTAAGTTATAAAACCAAATTTGCTCCAAAATAAATGAGGATTTCAAAAATAATTTTGTTTTTAGAAAAAGCAGTGGCATATCATTTTTTCTTTAAAAATATTCAGTTGAAACCCCGTACGGACGTCACTGGTAAAAGGTGTGTACCAAATTTTATAAAAATATCTGGAGTGGTGAAAAAACTGATAAAAAAGTTATTTTTTTCTTAAAACTGTAACACCCTGTAGCTCAAAAATTAAGAAATTTACGACATATGTTGATATTAACTTTTATTAAAATCACCCAAGGATTCACACCTTTAAGTATCGGCACTCAATTAGTAAACATTCCTTAAATAATGTCTAGTAACACCAATTTATAAGACAGGAGAACATAATTTACTAACTATCGACCTATATCGGTTGTAAATAATTTAGCAAAAGTTTGAAAAAGCAATAAAAAAAGGTTAGTTGAATTTTTAGGTGGCCGTCACATTCTTTCTAAAAATCAGCTTGGTTTTATTAAAAACTCGAGTACTACTGAAGATCCCATATTGAGCCTGATTGGAGCCTTAGATAGCTCAACGAAATATCTCGCAATTTTCTGGACTTAGCCAAGGCTACTATTTCACATAGTAATTTTATAGAGAAAATGAATACGGTATTCGAGGAATAATATTAGACCTCAAACACTATCTATTAGTCCCGGGACATATCGGGGTACTGGATAACGAGATTGCAGATAGACTCGCAAGGGAAGGGGCTCAAACACCCTTTAAAGGAACCTGAGCCATTCTGCGTTATCAGCAGTAACATAATATTAAGAGAGATTAAAAAAGAATTGGGCAGTAGAAGAACCGATTATTGGAACAATCTCTTGTGGCTGAGACAGGCTAAGATACTTCTGAATAAATAAAACCAGAAAAGATCGGAAGCCTGCATCTGCCTGAGCAAGAACAGGCTACGTATTGTAACAGAGATCCTTACTGGGCATTGCCGACTAAAAGGACAACTTAGTAAACTGGGAGTAGTAGAGTGAGTGCAGATTCTGTGTAGCACTCCAGAATCCAAGGGCACTATACCTAGGAGCATATCAAATAGAAGAGGGAGATTTACCTAACTTGAAGCCACTCGAAATTCTACACTTCCAAGGGTCGTTATAGGCATTGAGACATTTCCTTGCTGCATTAGCGAGGGAAGGGGGCATAATATATCTTGTAGATCGCAGTGTATTAACACCCCATTCCCAACTTAACATAACATTATCTATTAAACAGGAAACAAAAAAATAGGGGAGGTATTTAGCTCTGAACCAGTGCTTAAGATAGGTCTACCCCCAGGGGAACCTATTAGGTCCTCTTTTATTTCTAATATATATATACGAGTAAATAAAAAAAAAACAAAAAACTTCAAAGGAAAATTAGTTTGCCATGCCGACGATACAATACTTCTTATCTTTACCAGGAAATCTTGGAATGACACTAAATGGTTTTGTCAGCAGGGTTAACTAAATTCATTAATCTGCAATTATGGATTTTTTTTACAGGAAAAGTTTTATCAATTTTAAAAACTTTTACTCTGATCGATTTAATTTTTGATATCAACAAGACCAAATACTTGCCAATCAATGGATAGACGCTCGGGTTGCTTTTGAGTGGCCTGCTAAATTATCCGACTTAGAACCGTTAGTGAAAGGGTTTATAAAAAAAATCAGTTAAAATCAGAAAGCTCTTGTTAATGTTAAAATTCAAGCAATTACGTATGATGGTTTAGAGAATAATTTCTTGGACACCTGTCTATTGTTTGTTAATTTTTGGGCATTTTTAACACTTAAAGTACTCTTGTTTATCTTTGTTTTCTTATTTATGTAATGTGACGTTTTTTATGCTTTTAATCACGAGACAGTTAAAATAAAATTATTTTTTAATTTTTTTTTTTGTAGAAAATGCACAGACTGTTTTAGAAACATTTAAATGTTTCTAAAGTAGGTATTTGTTAATTTCACGCATGTACGAGTGCACAATTCCTCTTCTGTTTAAGTATCAGTTTCTTTGTTGATAGTCATGGGCTATTATAGAAACATTTTTGGAGATCACTCTTTATATTAAATGTTAAATTAATATTTGAAATCAAATATTTCAACTTGTGAGGACTCTTGATATGTTGAGAGAGAAACTAAGACATATTTTACAGTGTTATTGTTAAAGAATATTCCAAACCATTGTTTGTTCATTAAGCAAGAATATTGTTTTTAGTTCATTTATTTTTAATATTAAAGTACCAATATTGTAAAATAATATTGGTACCTAGTTTGTTATATAATGAGAATCTATTGGATACATTGCCCCATTTTCCATGTAGTATAGATACCACCATGATACCAAAAATATTTGCTAAATAACTATATAAAGACATGTCCCAATAAATTAGGGGAATATACATTTATGTATAATCTTAATATTGTTTTAAACTAGCTATAATGTTTTATAGGCACCACAAACACATCTATTTTATATGTAGGTATATCTAGGAAAACTAATATTTAAAACCATAAAATTTTCAATGACAATATATTAATGAGCGGTTATGAGAAGAACAAAAAGACAAAAAGAGACATCGACAAGAATAGAAGTCCAAACTGGCGCCTAACAACTTGTCGCCCGATTACAGGGATGACGTCCACTACAAAACAAATAAAAATGCCCCTAATAAATCAACCAGAAGTACCTAAGCTCTGGTCTCTGTCTTCATCGTTAAACTGAACCGTTCCATCCTCTTTCTTTCAGCAATTTATGTTGTACCGTAGCCAAACACCCAGAACTGTCAATGAATTTCTGCAAAGAATGGGCAGAATATTTGAGTCTGTAGTAGTAGGCTCTGGTTTCTATTCAATGAACGTGGCGCCTGTCATGGATTACTACGGTTTTACGAAAGGAGGCATGTCATTGTATACGGTCTATAATTTTCTCTGACATTTCTCCTCCTTTAAAGATATAAAACGTTAATTTATGTCAATATTAAGTATAATTTGTAAAATCATCATTTATTTTTATTTTAAACCTAAGAGGGATATAAAGGACACAAAACGTGTCAAAAAAATAGGGGAATTATTTTAATTTTAATTTTAATTTTCTGTTATAGAGGAATGACATCCGATGAGATATTTAGATAAAACAAATACCCTTCTTGGTCTCCGTATTACAATATACATGAAAACAGTGGCGGATAGTATGATAATTCAAAACTTTGTACAAACGCCAATGTCGCTGTTCTTTGATTTGGGTTTGTATTTAGTGTAGTTATTTACTATCAATATCATACTGTTTATAAACTCTACAACTATTAACTTCCTGTACTCTAGTGATATATAATCGATAAACAAACGATTATTAAAAAAAATCGACTATTTCAAAATAATCGATTAATCGAAAAGAATAGATTATTTTTAAGTAATCGATTAATCGAAAATAATCGATTATTTGAAATAATCGATATTTTCATAATCCTAGTTATAACCTAACGTTTTTAGCAATCATTATATAGGAAGTTTTATTTGAGTAATTGGAATTTTTTTATAAATTTATAGAAATCTACTAAAATGTAACAAACAAATGTTGTACTAATGATACGTTGGAAAAGTACCTCCGGGAGCGGAGTATAGCCAATGATCATCGAACAAATCGATCTTATGTGGAATAAAAGAACGGCTATGGATTTGTTTGTGTTTCCTGTTTCCAGTTTTCATTAAAATAACAAACTTAAACCTTCCTTTTAAATCAAATTTGATCTCTCGTCTCGTGGTTTTTGTTGAAAGTAAAGTTAATTTTTGGCTGTGGTATTTTTAGCTTTTTGCTTTCACTAGAAAATAAATCATGTTCTCATTACTGTAAATATTTTTTCATAACCAAACAAATATGAAAAAGGATAAACTGCAACACAAGAGACAACGTCTGTACATCTCAGAAAAGTACATCTACTTTGTCAATTGTCACAGAAATTACATTTACTCCGAAAGCCCTAAAATTTAATTCAGAGTAAATAGATCTTACTCGACTTATCACCTCTGCATTAAAAGACCACGGAGCAGATCCCATCGAGAAGCCACAGATGTATTAAAAGAACGGCTTCGAGTAAAAAGAGCAATCGTTGGTAATTTTCAAACGCAGCATAAAACAGCAAAAAAATCTGAAAATCTACTAAAAAAGTTGAAATCTACTAAATGTGGTAACGTTGAATCAAAGTCATAGTAACCCGACCAAGCAAAACAGAATTGCTTTTATCATTACAATTAGGCATTCCAAACAAATGAATTGCCAGTGGGAAGGTTTGGTATATTTAACGGTTGCGACATACGATGTATTCTATCTTCTATAATACGTAAAATCATGAATACTGGATTACATTTAAATATTTTATGTTGAACACAATAAAAATATTATTTATAAAAACTGTACATTTTTTTTAAAAATTGGCAATCTTGACGACTGGTATTTCGAATAAAAATAGCGTCCAAGATGCAAGACTATTTCGCTACCTCCTTAGACCTTCCCACTGGCAGGTATTGCTTGAAAGGTCGTTGGAATGCCTAATTGTAATAGATCTATTATATTTTGGTTTGTCATTACATCAATACTACAATTCAAAAATTATGTAAACAGAGTGTTCCGCATAAGTACCGACATAGAACAGGTGGGTGTTTGGCACCCCAAAATATGATAATTTAACCCAATTTACCTCTATACCAAGTTGTACCCCTAAAGAGTTACGGAGGCCTAAAGTGGGGCCATAAATTTCGAAAAAATTTCATATTTCTGCAACGGTTTAACATAAGAAATCTATATTTTTTAGACGCTTCATGAGCCTTAATTTGGGGGTGAGTAAAAATTAACTGAAATATTTTAAGGGGTGGTTTTGAGGTAATCGACCCTTATAACTATACAGAACTTTTTTGTCGTCATGGTTACCTCAAAACCACCCCTTAAAATATTTCAATTAATTTTTATTCACCCCCAAATTAAGACTCATGAAGCACCTTAATAATTTACCAAATATAGATTTTTTTAAGTTAAACGGTTGCAGAGATATTAAATTTTTTCGAAATTTATGGCCCTACTTTAAGCCTCCGTAACTCCTTAGGTACAACTTGGTATACAGGTAAATTGAATTAAATTATCATATTTTGGGTTGCCCAACACACATCTGTTCTGTGTCGGTACTTACTATTATGTGATAAAACCTAAAACAACAAAAATTAACCAAACGTTCCCATCTAAACGTGATTATATTCTCATTTTAATACAAGTTAATTTTTTTATTCCAATTTACGTCAGTCTTAATCTTTTTGGAAAATAAAACCAAAAACTTATAAAAAAATGTTACTCAATACTACAAAAGTTAAGTCTAGTTACCAAACATAGGATATGCGCGTGCGTAGAACAAGATAGCAGAAGAAATAGTAGACTTTTGGGTTCATCACTTTTCTATTACATTTATTATATTGAAATCTAGTATTTTTAGCCCCCTCTCATAACAACGTTGAAGCGAAGTTAAATGTCCTACCACGTCACCATGGGCGGAACGCGGAACAAACCTTTTTCCAAAGTAAAGTTAGAAATACATTGTAAATCCCATAAACAATTTTGAATGTTTTGTTCATTTATAAATTGAGATTAACATGTATGAAAATAATAAAAATATTAAAATTTATTTTTATTTATTTATTTTAAAATGATGTGATTTTATAAAATTTAACTAGGTGTTCACTGCACAAATGAAACCAATGGAGAAACCGCCCTTGGTATCAGCCATATATACCACATTTCCACATCATCGTCTTATTATAGTATATATGTACTTTTTCAAAATTTGTTCTCTGTAGGCTTAATCACTACATTCTTCAACTACATAAAATGTATTCTTCGTCATTATCGTTCTTTTTCTTTAAAGATATTTCCTCCTCTATTGTGTTTGCTCCTTTAGCTCAGTAGACGATATAACTGGAAGTATTATCTACATTTGCCGTATCAATGGAGGCACCAACTGGAGAACATGATAATCCCACTGATCCATAGTCTTTCATATAATTTCATAAGATCTTGGGTTAAAATCTTTTAGCTCGATATGAAATGTGGAAACAGTACTCTATATTAACAATTTATAGAAGACTGTCAAAATGCCGAAGCCAAGTTGTTGATGATCAAATTCTGAAAGGATAAATGAGCGACAACCTAAGTAACGCCCTATTTTCAATTTGATAAGAAGGTGGAATACATTGATATCGTAACAACTAAGAAATATTTACATAAATATGCATCTTCTAAGCATTTTTTTTGGCGATTTTATGAATTACTTGAAAATAGTGAAGAACTAAAAGGATGCTAACTCATAAATATAGTACAATGGTTATAATGGGACCTGAGTGCTGTGGAGCTAAGTCCACCCTCTCAATTTTTTAGATGCATATACAAAAACCCCTTGCTAATGATATTGGAACGTATGGCCTCCGCGAGCCTTCAATAATTATATGTTGTCCTTATTTAAATAATTTGGTTCAGTTATCCACTTGAGAAATCTTTTCATGTAGGTACTTGCATTTTGGATCAAATGGAATACAAAATTGACCGGACTATTATAACTTAATACCTAAAGCTCAAACTTTGATTTCTCTTTTTCTTTCAGAAAAGAATCGAAGGACAAGTCACTGCGTAGGGTGCGGAGGCCAAATTCACGACCAATATATCTTGAGGGTGGCACCGGACCTGGAATGGCATGCGGCGTGTCTCAAATGTCAAGAGTGTCAACGGTTTCTTGACGAATCGTGTACGTGCTTTGTTAGGGATGGGAAAACTTATTGTAAGGTGGACTACGTCAGGTAAGAAAAACAAATTCTTATTTAAATTTGCATACTCAGAAAATACGTGTATATCACGCAGATATGTATTTTTTTAAAATTAACGATTTCGGTCAACGACGAACAACTAATTTTCTTTACAAAAATCAAATGGCAAATATTCACAGTGTCATCCATGTAGTTGTCAAATTATTGTGAGAAAGTATGGGAGAGTATTGTTGAAAAGATTGTTTATAGTTATAATTCGGTATTGACTAAACATTAGGCTATAAAGTGCACAAAAGGCTTGCAAAATTGCATAAGAGAAGTATATTAGCATTCTTAATGTCAGTTATTATCAATTTAATGTATTTTTTCTCGTTGCAACTATTATAATAGTTGAATAGTGTTTTTCACACATACTTTGATTTTCTTTTACTATATAGAGAATGGTCGCACTGCGCAGCTTTCTGAGTGCCTTTTAAAAGGAGATAGAAAACTCCGCCATTTTGATCCCTTATTACGTGTTGCCTACATCTTGGCGCAATATTTTTAATAGGTGCGTTTTAATTATCCGCTTCTGCTTCGGAATTGTCGGTTTTCTTGTTTTAATCTGACAGGTTAAAACGACTAAACCGACAATTCCGGGAGCAGAAGCGGATGATTAAAAAGCACCTGATATTTTGCTTGCTGCTGTCAGTGTCAGTGAATATTATTTTTGGAGTCACAGTTTATTGCTAAAGAATCAGTTAGCTCACTCTGACCAGTTGAAAGTTCCAAAATAACATCCACTCCAGGGATACAAATTCAGGATACGCAGAAGACTGCTGTTTTCTTATAGGCGGTTATCATATATTGTATTATCCGAGTGAGGCAGTGTATAAACTGGAACATTGAGATCAAAAGTGCCGACGCAGAGTGAGCGATCTGATTCTTTAGCTATAAACTGTGGCATAGGAATCAAAATGGCCGCGCCCTATGTTGGGCGTGTCGGACCTCTCTCTTGCACCGTATAGTAATCAAGGTATGTGGTTTTTCAAAAAAGTACGCAATTACTCGTAATTTTGAAGTGTGACAGCAGTGTAAAGCAAGCGTAAATAGACGTAAATATCGATTCATTAACAAGTATTATAAATTAAAAATTTAAAAAAACCGACTTTAAAAACGTGCAGATGCCATAACCACATCTCAACCAAATTTATATGGGACCATCCCTGAGGTACTCCCTTATTATCAAAAAAAAAGAATCATGTAAATCGGACAAGGTGGTAAAGCATTATCGCTAAACATACATAAAAAATGAAGAGTTTGAGGATTTTCTCATGGACCCAATTATTAGATTTTAACCAAATTTATATGGGACCACCCCTGAAGTACCCCCTTTCTAACAAAAAGAGAATCATTGAAATCGGACACCAAGTTAAAGAATTATCGCTGAAGATACATAAAAAAAAAATCGCGACGAATTGAGAACCTCCTCCTTTTTAACCTACTTCAAAAAGGAGGAGGTTCTCAATTCGTCGCGATATTTTTTTGACATTTTTGATGTGATCATTCCAGTTTAGTCTGGTATCGAAAATCATACGTAGAAATTTTGTAGTCTTTACAAATTCCAGTTTTTTTCCGTAGAGCCTAAGTTCTGGTAGTTCATGATTGTTATTTTTAGAAAATATCATGCATTTTATCTTTAAAGTTGAGAAGTGAAATCCTGTTCTATCAGACCATTTTTCTATATCATTTGTTTTTGTAATATTGGCTTCTTCGTTGTGATGCTTCTGCTTTTAATGAACATTACTAAGTCGTCAGCAAATAGTCTCATTTTGACTGGCTTTTGAACATTTTCTGCAATACCATTGATTGCAATAAGAAAGTACAAATTAGCAAAAAAAGTTGAACGTAGAAAAAGAAAAAAAAGAAAATTAAAATTAAAAAATTAAAGATGATTCAAAAACCATTTTCATCTCTGCTGGTTAATATTAGTTTACTACGTTATTATTTAAATAGGTTTAGTGTTATAATTCATCTTTCCTCACATAGAAGTCCTTAAAATTATTATTTATTGTACTCTTTACACAGCAGTCTGTGAAGAGTATTATAGGTGTACTTTGTCCGTCCGTCCGATGTCACATTTTTGTCCGCATGATAAGTCAAAAACAAAAAATGATATAAACTTGAAATTTTTAACAAAAATCAAGGTGATGAAGCCTATTGATTCTAAAGAAACTAAATGAATTGGGAGGTTAGGAAAGTTAAAATATTACAAAAATAAATATTTTTCTCGTTAACGGTCGCATATACAAGAAAACTACAGGAGACCAAAAAGTTTCTAAACAAAACAGAAAATTTATTTTGTATTTTAGGGACTACCAGTGACTGGGCAGAGGAAGAATACAATCCATCTGTCTATGATTGGCAAACTGCCAAACACATTATAGACGATCAAAAAATTATATAGGCAATATCCAGCTTCTCTCCATTTAAATCGCCAGGACCTGACGGTATCCATCCAGTCCTACTTCAGTGGGGTCTGGAAGAACTCGCACCACATCTGGTGGGTATATTCAGATCCTCGTTGGCTCTGAGGTATATCCCCAAAAAATGGAGAGAGATAAAAGTGGTATTTATACCCAAACTTGGAAGGATTAGTCTGACATCGTTTTCCATGAAGACATTGGAAAGGCTATGCGAAAGGTACATAAGGGATGCAGTGATTACAACAAGACCACTACACCCAAACCAACATGCATACACCCCAGGCAGATCTACTGATTCAGCCCTTCATCTAGTTGCTGGACGGATAGAAAGATCCCTGGACAATAAGGAGTCCGCCTTGGGTGTTTTCATAGACATAGAAGGTGCTTTTGATAAAACCACCTTTCCAAAGATAATACACTTATTAACCAATACAAATGGTTAATGGGTGGATACATAACATGCTCTCAAAGAGAGCACTAAACATAAGTGTAGAAGATGTGAATATAAGAGGTTTGGTTGCGAGGGGATGTCCACAGGGAGGGATGCTATCACCTCTACTATGGAATATGGTCCTCGACACCCTCATCAGCCGCCTCAATAATGACAGTTCATATACAATAGCATATGCAGATGACCTGGTCATTCTGCAAACAGGGAATTTTGAGAACATAATCTGCGAAAGAATACAAGTAGCTCTAAAAATTATCGTGAAAGGACCATTCACTGTCTATCAATCCTAAGAAGACAGAGATGGTCCATTTCACAAGGAAAAGGATGAAAATGGAATTAAAATTTTCAGAACTCCTAAACACAAAACTAAACTTTGCAACAGAGGTGAAGTACCTAGGTCTCACCTTTGACAGCAAGTTAACATGGAACTCGCATTTAGAAAACAGATTTAGAAGAGCATACATTGCTTATGAACAATGCCGCCGAACCGTGAGGTGCACGTGGGGTTTCTCCCCCAGAGTCGTCGCATGGACTTACACGGCTATTACAAGTCCTATGCTAACATACGGTGCAGTTGTCTGGGTACCGAAAACCCCAAAATTAACAGCTATCCGTAAACTAGAACAAATTTAAAGAGCAGTATGTCTCAACATAACAGGAACCATGAAAACAACACCGACCAGGGCCATGGAAGTCATTCCTAGTCTCACTCCCATTGATATTTACATCAAGGAGATTGCTCTGACGACAATGACACGCCTCCGCATGGTTGGAATAGAACCTGATGTAGGATCTGGTGAGGCGAGATGTCGCTTTTGGCAGGAGGCGCTCGATACGTTCCCACTGCTTCAAGCGAACATGGACTCCATCTCACCGAGATATATCTTCCATAAGCCATATAAACTTATAATAGAACCAATAGAAGAGCCGGAAGTGGCAGGTACGATTCATATCTACACCGACGCGACGGTTCTAAAACAAAACGAGGCTCAAGATGTGGAATATACTCCAGATTTTTAAACCATAACATAAAATGGCCTGTGAGCAATAGTGCCAGTGTAGTTCAAACAGAGCTAACGGGGATTCTCATAGCAGCAAAAGAAATAACCAGAAACAATATCACTGGAAGGAACATGCTCATCTCTATAGATAGCAGACAAGCACTACTCACCCTGAACTGACCACGAATTTACTCAGGGTTAGTATTAGAATGTCACGAAGCTTTGGCCGAAGTATCCATCAACAATGTGGCCACCTTAAGATGGATCAAAGGTCACGCCACATCGAAAGGTAACCGTCTTGCTGAATCACTAGCCAAGAAAGCAGCCAACAAAATACTTTTTGGACCTGGCCCTTCTATTGGCCTGACAAAATCGGTAGTGACAGACCTAATCAAAGAAGATTCCCTTGTGAAATTTAAGGAAAGATGGAATAAAACAAGAAACTGCAGAGTTGTCAAGGAGCTCTTAAATTATCCTGACAACACTGCAGCAAACAAATACAGACAGAATCTGCGCCTAGTCACAGGCATTCTGACTGGTTATTGCCAAGTACGAAAGCATCTCTATACCATGGTCTGTCAGAATCTGCACTCTGCAGAGCGTGCGAACAAGAAGATGAGACGATCGAGCATATCCTTAACGATTGCTCGACGCTCTCATTTATTAAAATATTTGTGTTCGGCAAGCATCGGCGAACACCGGCCGATATAAGAGAAGCACTTCTTGGCGACGTTGTCAACTACATTCAATCTATAGGCTGGCTCACGAGCTAGGAGGTGCCTATCATCTAAGGAGGATGCACAATGGGCATAAGTGCCATGGGGGGGGGGGGACCCACCCTCCACACGTTACAGATACAGAGGGACTACCAGTGAAATTTCAACACCCCGTCGATCGGTAACGAAGCGTTTTGATGTTTATATAAAATTTATTAATATTAATTTAGAAAATATTTATATACCAAAATAAAAATGTAAATTCCATTTTCAGTAATTTTTGGCCGACCCTGTAACAAATAAAAATGTACGTCATTAGTTATAACAGAAATATTGTTTGATAGAAACATAAATATAAAAAAAATTTATAGATAATAAAATTACAAAGATCAAAAAGTGTTAGTAAAGTATAGTATATAGGGTACAGCACAAAACTATTTGGGAGACATGTTTTTGGAGGAATATACTGAGGGTCTTGTATAATTTGTTTTGCTAGAGTTTCTCCTATTTTTACAAATATTTTATTAAATTAATAAGTTATTTGGGTTGGATCAATTAGTAAATTTCCCACTTCATCTTTTATTGATTTTATTTCAAGATTCTTTTTATTACAATGTGACATATTAATAATTTTCCAAAGTTGTGAATCAGATTTATTTTTATTTATGAGATTTTGATAATATGTATATTTGCACTTTTTATTTAAATTTGTTATATTATTTCTTACATTTTTGTATTCACTTTTTAAATTTTCATTATTATTTGTGTAGTTTATTTTTATTATGAATTGTTCTCTGACCAGTTCATTAGTTATCCAGGGTGCAATTTTTGATTTTTTTCTATATACCTTGACGTTTTTTGTACACTTATTTATGTGGGATGTTATAATGTCCACGAATTTTTTGTTACAGAGTCAGGTTCACTGATTTTAAAGATATTATTCCAAGAAATCTGGTGAAATTGGCTTTTTAATTTTTCATAATTAATATGTGGGTTAATATGTTTACAATTAGACATATTTTTGTTATTATTAAAATTGTGAATTAACTGTAACGCCGTGGAATAATGATCTGCAATGTTAGTTTTTATTATTAAAGGTATAACGTGTTCCAACATCGACTGGTTTTTTACTTTTACAAAAATATGGCCAAGACATGCCTTGTAGTTTCCTTGAACCCTTGTTCGGCTATTTATAATTGAACTATAACCAAATTCACTAAACACACTCAGATAGTCATTCGTGCATTCCGTGTCTACCATTAAATCAATGTTGATATCACTTAAAAAAAATTTACCGTATACATTATTCTTATCATTTTCTCGTAGAAAGTCCTGCAAAGGTTCAATGAAATTGTTGGCTACAGATGATGGTGATCTGTAATAGGCTGTTACTATTATATTAGTACCACTATTGTAAATAATGGAATAACCAGGATTATTAAACACATCCAGGTCTTCAATTATTCTTGTTTCTCTGAACACAATACAATCGACATTCACGTCAAGGACATTCAAAAAAAGTTTGTATTCATCCAAATTTTTATTTAAACTTCTGATATTATGGATAATTTTAAAATTAGCAGAATTTCTATTTATCGATAAAACATCATGCAACTCTTTGTAATTATTTAGACAGAAATCTTCCACTTTTTAAACAATAAAATCTTTAGTATAGGGATCCATTAAATGTATTTTACTACAAATACCGAAATAAATCGAAACAAAACAAATAAAAACTTATCCTATCTATCAGACTAAACAGGTCCTAAAATATTTTGACTTTACGAGGTTCACTTTAATAATTGTACTTTGTTTTTAGCAGAGTTCTGTATTAAATAGGATACGGTTTTGGTCGATTTACTGTATATAGTAGCCCCATCGGATCTCAAACGGATTTTCCTAGTAGGTTTGGGCTCCTTGCTTTCCTTCTTTTATCCTTTCTTATTTTCCGTTTCAGACTTATTGTTAGTTTCCTGAGTAATATGTTTTTGAATATAAACTGGATCTTCAATTTCTTTAGGAGTAGGTGTTGATAGTTTGGTTTACTGGTAACTTTTCTTTGAGGAGGGGGTGAAAAATTAATCTCTTGTTTCAGATTTACCAATTCATTGGCAGTATATGGTACTTCTTCTATGAAAAGTTTTAATCCCTTTATACAGGCTTTCTTATTCCCAGTTCACGCTATTTTAAGATTCTCTATTAATATCTTTTTTCTTTTCTATCTACTTCTATCTTCTATCAGATCTTCAACTATTTTAATCGATGTTCTTGTGAGATTGGTACAGTTACTTAATATTTCTTTGTTCTTTAGATAAGAGATTACGGACAACAACACTGGGCGGGAATTAAAGTTCTTTTTTCCATTTTCATATGTATTCATATGTAGACCGTAAATAACAAGTTATTTAGTTTGAGTTTCCTTTCTGTTAACTTTAGTTTGTTTTTAAATTTGTTGTTTTCTTTTTGAAGGGAGCTAACGCTTTGCTTAACAGATTCTACTTCTTGATGTATTACCTTCTTTATCGTTTTGACTTCTTGTTGCACTTCCTCTATTTTACGGGTTATATTATCATTTATTGTTTGCAATAAAAGGTAAATATCTCCTGTAGATATTTTTTTAGGAATACTATTTGTTTCGGATGTTGACATTATTAGTATTATTTGAAATACCCTTGTATGTGAATCTCAACTTTCATTGATATTATATTTATTACAACGGTTTATTTTTGGTTGTACCTGTTTATTAAAATAATGCATTTGATTCACTATTTTTTATCTACACTTGGGTATAAATCACTAATATTAATTACGGGTTTTTACCACGATTTTAGTAGGTTTTGTCAGACCATGTTTTATTTCAATATTTTGCATTCAAGTAGAATTCACGAAATAGGTGTAAAAAATAGGAACATATATCTTTGTGAGAATTCAAAGGACTTTTCTTTTCTTCACCTATAAAATAAATAAAAAGACAAAATAATACTCAAAATCAGTACCAAATTATATTTTTTCGTATTTTATAAAGATGACCACATTTGATCAGTTGAATACCCTCGATGATTTTTTTTTAAATAACTAATTACCTTTGAAGAGGTTTCAAACTTTCAAATGCAATGTACAATGAAATAATCAAAACATACCCAAACAAATACCGGATATGTCAAAATCAAACTTCAAAACCGGCGCGACCCTCTGTGTGCGGTAGTGTTAGATAAACATTTCAGACACCTAATATTTTAGTCCCCAAAGGTTAGAAGAAGATATGCAGCACCTGGAGGCCACCAGAGAGACGGGTGTTTTGTTTTGGCACAGCCGCAAGAGCCAACAAAAACATCATGATTTTTTTAAAAAGTTGATTGATCACACATGAATATGATAATATGCGTACCTTCTTATAATTACAAATAGTTTGTCTCATTAAACAATTCACAATCGTTAAACCAGTGGCGGTCAGATCACTTTGTGACGGGGACCTAGGTCATATGACCCATATTCTCTATTGGGTGATAGCGAAAATGAAAAGCAGCATGATTTTTAATTTTTGATGGTGGGTAGCAAAAAAATATCGACTTAAGAGTTTTATATTTAGATCTCCAGCAAATTATGATAAAACATTTTTTTTCCAAAAAAACTCTCTTCAGATGATTGATCACAAACTACTTGTTTTAAGGTTCTTAATTGGAGAACATGATATAATACTGATCTACAAATTGAGAGAAGATGCGCGATTCATAAAAAATAAATGGTTTGTTAAGACGCTTTGAAATTTAATATCCCCCTTAACCCCCACTTAATTCGGATTTTTTCAGAATTAATAGGCTTCATCTTCTTATAGAGCTTGACTAAAAATTTTATGTTGATATCGCTTTTCGTTTTTGATTTATGATTTTTTTTTAATTTTAACCCCCTTAACCCTCCATTGTTATTCAGATTTTTTCAAAATCAATAGGCTTTTTGACGTCGGGCGGACGGACGGGCGGGCGGGCGGGCGGACGGACGGACGGGCGGGCGGGCGGGCGGTAGGGCGGACGGACGGACGGGCGGGCGGGCGGTAGGGCGGACGGACGGATGGACGGACGGAGGGACGGATGGACGGACGAGTGAAAGTAAACGCATAATACTCTTCAGTGCAGCTGTGAAGAGTCTTTACAGTTTACTGTGTGAAGAGTATAAGTATTGTAAGTCTCTATGAGGAATATAGGACAGAAATAACGAATTAATGAAAAGGTTATCATTGCACAAGCATTACGTTGCAAACTGAAGCTTGTACCTACACCGTGCAAGTCATTTATATCTAAAACCTTGTATTCCCTGTTTGTGCTAGATATCATGTCTAGTTTTCACATGCAAACTATCATACACGTTCAATCTTGTTTGTACCAATGGGTGACAACTGCGAAATGTTCGACAATTCCGATTTGCTCATGCCACTTGCACAAACTGCTATTCGTACTACATGACGGCGCAAACTCCTCTACTACGCTCAGTTTGGCTTGCATCGTTATGCTTGTGCATTTATAACGTACAAGCACATTGTTGCATCTAGGGCTGGCCTAACCCCAGCAAACATTTTGGTTTAATTTGACGTCAAGACTACCTAAAATATATATGAAATAAATTTGTTCGCAAAATTAGATTTAACCATGTTAAAGGAAAATTTACGTTGGCTCGACATGGATTCGACATAAGTGGAGAATAAGGCGACGTCGAAATTTGGTTTTATTGACCAAAATAGATAGAATTACGCCTAATTCTACATTGTAGTAACCCAGTACGTTTGGTTAGTAATACTTCTTTAGGGAAATTTGACGTCAGTATACCGTCAATTCAACGTTGATTTAACCAGCTTTTGGTAGAAACTACAAACATTTTCAAATGACAAATAACCCCAAGTGCACAAAAAGATAAATTTTATACTTATTTGGTATTTTTGTCTATAAAAATGGAAATACTGTAGGAAGTGACCAACACAACTAAAACAGCAAAGAATGAAAATAAATAAATGTCTGTAACAAAAATATATATAATGTAATACCGACAAATCAATAGGTCACGCTTGTTGAAATTAATGCGAAGGAAATTTTGTCGTGCATGTTAACAGTTCTACTTTGAAAAATAACCATGCCCCTCCAAAATTCTCTTTAATATGAAAAAATATACGAAAAAATATTATGATATAAAAAAATTATAATGATATTGGGTCTATTCTGTAAAAATTCCTTTATATTTAACGGCCTTTAAAAATATTTTCTTCTTTAATTCGGTCACTATTTAAACGGATCTTTAAAATACATTAGAGGACTATCTTAAAGAAATCTGTTTAAATAATGACAGAAGTAAATTAACGAATACAAATATACTTTTAAAGGCCGCCAATATTTTTAAAGGCCGTTAAATATAAAGGAATTGTTACATAATAGACCCCATTATGAGCTAAAACTATGTTACAATTTTTGTATATCACTTTAGAAAATCAATAATGTTGTTTTTTTCGTAATTTTCATCAGTTTTTCTAGTTAATTTTAAAAATTCGAATTTTGGAATCGTACTTCAATTTTGTAAAGAAAATATGGCTTATTGATCTAATTCGACTTTAAAGTTAATACGACTATAGAAATCTACCTATTTTACAAATAGCTTTTGACTAAGTTGAATTACGACTAGAGGGGGGGGGGTAGCCGGGACTAATTCCCGGGGCCCGGGCTCAAATGGGGGCCCGACAATAGGGTTTTCTGTTTCTGCAAGAGACATTCGACATAAGAAGAGAAAGGGGAGGTGATGAAAATTAAAAAGTTTTAGCTTATTAGCTTAAAGTTTACGACACGCTAGTAGATGACTTTACCTATTTAAAGAATTAATAACTTGTAAGTTTTATTAAAAATTTACCTGTAGGTAAATATAACATATTTAGGTCATCATATTTGGGTCATCCTATTTCTGGAAATGCTACTTATTGGTAAATTAGTGTACATTTTTATTTAACGTGTGTTGACAAACTGGATACTGGAGTAATTTATTTTTCACGTTATACTGCACTTGAGATTTTAAACTTTGACTTTATGAAGTGTAACGATATTATTTATTGTTTGCATTCATTTATAGCTTTATACCACAAGAGCAGGGCCGCCGAGAGCCAAGTCGGGCCCCGGGACAATTCTCCAGGTCGGGCCCCGCGACAATTTTATAAAAAATTTGGCCCTTTAATATAACATTTCTAAAAAAAGGTCTTCAAGCAAAACCTTCTCCTCCTCTTTACTGAATCTCTCTAAAAAAAGGTCTTCAAGCAAAAACTTCTCCTCTTTACTGAATTTCTCTAACAAAAAAAAGGTCTTCTCCTCCTCTTTACTGAATCTCTCTAAGAAAAAAGGTCTTTAAGCAAAAACTTCTCCTCTTTACTAAATCTCTAAAAAAAGTTTCCCCTCTTGTGCCGAACTTCTGAAGAAGTAGAGAACATCCTCACCAAAGTTGCCGGGTCCCCCTTATGCCGCTGCCATGCCCCCACTTTATCCCTGGGAAGAATTACTCCCGACTACCCCCCCCTCTTGTCGGCCCTGCACAAGAGAATTAAGTTTACCATAAGTAACGATTTTTTAAAATGGCTTACATTCCTAAGAATAATGACGAAGACAATAAGTGAACAACCTAATTGTTAATATAAATTTTACAAAAAGGTTACATATAGTTTTTAAATTGGTGGTTTATAGTCGAAATTACTTTGTAGTAGATTTTTAGGATAATTGCTACAAAGAAGTTAATAACTATTTCTTCAGGGTGATTTTGCAATATGTATGCGTTACTTTGCAATATAATTGCGTTAATTTGTAATAAAATACGTTATTTTTCAATAAAATTCGTTATTTCTGAAAACACAAGAAATTTTGACTAGCTCATAGAAATTTAACACCAAACATTACTTACCTTTAGTCAAATCAAAAAAGAAATGAGCACATCGACCATATATGGTTTTCTCAGTCGTGAATTAAATAAATGCAATGAACAAGAGAGCATCTCCATCTAACACTGTAAAATCGTCTTCATCAGTAGCATCAGTAGCTCCACGAGCCTCAAACACCAATATCAATTATGCTTAAATTGAAAAAGCTCTGTGATGTCGGAATTGAGTAGAAATAGCAGTGAACTTAGGTAGTTAGGAAGGAAAACAAAAAAACTGCTTACATTCGCTTCCTAAACACGAAGCTCTTGTAATATATATAAATTAACTTTTAAACAATTACTTTTTAAAATTAAATAAAGATAACAATAAAAAACTAATTAATATAAACAATGTGCAATTCCACCAACCAAAATGAATTACCAACCAAAACGAATTACCTACCAAGGCATATTTATCAGTAACAAGAAGATATATTTTTTAATGACATTTTAAACTCACCGCTATTTTCACAGTAACTACACTGCTGGCACTTAGAGATATGCCGTCGAAATAAATTTTAATGAAAAGGTTCGAAAATCGAGAGCCAGCCAGATCCCCACCTAGAGAAATTCCCCCTCTAGGCATATTGCTTTCGCTGATAATTAAATCCCAAATTACTCAAATACTATTTTATACAGGATGTAACACAATTAAAATAACATTTTTAATTTAAAAGAAATTTTAAAATGTTACAACTTTTAGGTAAGATGAATGAGTAATCGACTATTTGGTTGAAATTAAGTAGATAAACAAGGTATAATTTTTCTACGATGTCGACCTAATATTACTTTAAAGTAGAGTAAATAAAGCATGCAAATAGGTTACTATAAAGGTAAAAGTTACGAACATTTTTTAACCAAATCTACCTTGTAGGACATTCTACTATAAAGACGATTTTTAGTTGCCAAATAATTAGATGTTACCTAATTATGGCACCTAATTTTACTTCAAAGGAAATTTACCTCTCTGATTTGGTTAAAGTTACTTAGCAGATATGTGTACGAGGTAGATTTCTCGGTATAATTTACGTAAATTTAAACATAAAATAAAACCATTTGGTAAATTTAAATTGGAAGTATATTTTTCTAGTCAATTTTACGTAATAATTACTTCAATAAGTAGATATGACTTTTACCAAGTCGAGTTACACTTTTTTTCTTTTTTGCAGGTTATTCGGTACCAAGTGCGACAAGTGCGGCCTGTCTTTCAGCAAAAGCGACTTTGTGATGCGAGCTAAAAGCAAAATTTACCATATAGAGTGTTTTAGGTGTCGTGCGTGTACCAGGCAACTTGTACCCGGTGACGAGTTCGCGTTAAGAGACGGTGGAGTTCTTTATTGTAAAGAAGACCACGACGCTATGGAGAAGACAACTCCTCCGACGGCGGGACACACACCTAGCGCGGAGAGTAACAATAATACCAGTTTAAGTAACAATAACCATAATAGTAATTCAACAGAATTGGGATGTATGTCGGGTAAGTTTATTTCAGTATTATTTTTGTTTTAGCTAAAAGATTAATACTCTGGCAACAGCGATAGGTAACAATTAACCGACTACGAATTGTGCTACTCTAGCTAAAACAATGTTTTGCGGATGTTCCGAAATTTTGCTATCCACTGCAATAATTCGAATAAAAAATGGTAAAGAATTTGTTTGTTTAACACAAAGCCATTTTATATCTGAAAGATTAGTAAACAGACTAAATATACAGCCAAAAAAAGGTAGATCACATAATAAAGGGTGTTGCAAAAAGTCGAACATTAACTAAAAATCAGATGACATTTGTTACAAATGTAATTTATAATGAATACAATGCAGACATAAATTATTGTTAAATTGTGCCGGAAATAACAGGTAAAATTCGCGCATTTACGTTTAAGAAAGATACATTATTTATTCCCGATATTATACAATTAGTTGACTAATCCTAATTTACATATTTCAAATGACATCGACATGTAAGTTATGTTCGAGTGTATTTTGGTCATGTATCTCTGAAGGTTAACAACATATAGTTTTGCAAAATAGTAAATTCGGGTGGATTCTGGACGGAGAATTGAATTTAAACTTAGGAGAGCCAAATATATCGTGTTTTCATGTTTTGCAAGAAGTTAACTGACAAGATCGTTACTAAACTTTGGGAAATTAAAGAAATCTCTATTAAAAATAATAATTTAACGAGAGCAGAAAAATATTGTGAAGATTATTTTGAAAAAAGACAAAACGAATCGGGAAGGTTTTTAATTATTATTTCGTTTAAAAATAATTTTAAAAAATTAGATTCGTCCCTCAGGTACCATTAAATAGGTCTTTGTCATTTTTTTTCGGTTTTTCAAAGTTTTCTCGAAAATTTTATGGTGTACGGGTCAAACGGACCTCAGATTCGGATTCAGCGGGTCGAAACACAAAGATATACTGGTCCTGTCAAAAGTACTGACAATTTTTTTTTGTGTGCCGGTGTAGTTATTGGAGAAGACTTACATCCGAAAAAGCCCCCAGGAAGAAACAAGACCTCTATTGAAACTTGGGTAAAGAATGTAATAAGACAAACAAATGGTACATTTTTTTTTCTTTCGAAGTGAAATTCCTACACTTAAAAAATTACACTCAAAAATAGAAAATATCCCCACTTTTCCAAATGTATAATACTTTCATCTGCAAAAAATATTGCATGAATTAAATTTTCGTTACAAAA
This sequence comes from Psylliodes chrysocephalus, assembly GCA_927349885.1. Classification (NCBI taxonomy): domain Eukaryota; kingdom Metazoa; phylum Arthropoda; class Insecta; order Coleoptera; family Chrysomelidae; genus Psylliodes; species Psylliodes chrysocephalus. The sequence continues at coordinate 79,860,472 of OV651813.1, read as the reverse complement.
AACGTAATACAAAAAGCTTTTTAACAGAGAAAGACTACATCATTGCGTGGAGAGATGATTATTTAAGGAAAACAGCGGACGCAACAAATCAGTATAAACAAATATTTTATTTAGATGAAACATGAGTTAATGCTGGAAATATAGTAACATATAAAATTTGGCAAGATACCTCAATCAAAACTAAAAAAACAAGTCTTTATGGAAGGGGTCTCTTGTGGATTAAAAAATCCAACAGGAAAAAGAAGCACCGATAGATTTTTGCCAGATGGTTTATTACAGTGGCATAGCCAGCCATTTTTCATGGCAGGGGTTTTTGAGAACTATGGGGGGGGGGGGTTCTATCAAGGAAGTGAATAAAAACAGTCAATAGCGATTAGTGCCAATACTATAGCAGAAATTGTGATGCGGGCACCCTCCATGGGGGGGGGGGTTGACCCCCCAAACTCCCTTGTGGCTACGCCACTGGTTTGTTAATGTTTGAGTCAAAGAAAACAAAAGACTACCATGAAGAAATGGATGGCCTATAAATGAAAATAAATAAATTCCAAAACCTAGTCATGTTAGGTTGGAAGTAGCAACAGGGCTTACAACGGCATGTTGTATCTACGTAAAATTCTTCTCTTTATCCCCTCTCTTACTTCCTTACTTCTCACTTTTCGTCTCCTCGCCGCGTGCCTACAAATAGATTGTATATTGATTGCCGAATTAATCTTGGCATCGTGAATATTATATTTTATCAATGAACGGTTATATCTCTGGTTCTATTGATTCCTCTATTAACATATCAAGTTTCTAGAATTTCTCTTCCTCTGCTATGTTGTATTATTTCTCGCGACATATCCCTTCATTTGAGCCCAGATTAGTTCAATGGGGTTAAGTTCACAGTGATAAGGTGGTAACCTCAACACTTTAGCTCCATGTTCTTTTGCTATTTCATCTACACTATACTTCTTAAATTTTGGTGAATGTTGTTTACATAACTGCCACTATTTCTTTGATTATTAGCCAATCCAAGATTTTTTTTTTATTTAATGTTAGGTAACAGTTACTTTAATCTGGCATTGTCCATAACTACTTATTACAGAATTGGTCGGTAATCAATCTATCATTTGACTGAAATATTTCTTAAAAACATCAGCAGTCATTTCTTCATGGTAGTCTTTCGTAGAATTTGAAACAAATTCTAACAAGCCTTTATCAACAAATCCTTTACTCCTCAAGTATGAGTGATAATTAAACGGCTACCTTTACCATTTGGAAATTTTAAGCCAGTAGACAAACCTTCTATAAATGCCTGACTGGCATTTGTAACCTGTTTGTTTTACAAAATGTCCTCCATTTATCTATATTTCATCCAAATAAAAAATATTTTTGTGTTCTCTTCTTAATTTGCTAATTTGCCTTAAATATTGCCTCCTCCAACAAATAATTTCATCTTTCTCTAAGAGCGCAGATTTTCTGTCGTTCTTATCCCAAACGAAGTCTAATTCATGTGAAGTCTTCCACAATTTGTCTCTTTTAACGTTTGGCAAAGTTTTGTCTCCATTAATGTCTACTAAAAGTTTATCCAAAGTAGGTATCTTTTTTTATAAATAAAACGAATGCACTTTTCTTCGGATCAGTTGTTTCATAGTACCGTCTATTTGAATGGGTTTTCTCCCAGGTGCTACTGTAATACTTCCATCCTTTCGTTCCTTCAAAAGTTTATAAATGATTGCTTCTCCAACTCCGGTCGTATTTCAACATTTAGAAACTATACTCCAAACAGTACTATTGAAATGTTCATGTACAAGAGCGTCATGTACCTACATTTAACACTAAAGTTTTCATATGCACGGTTAAATTGCATTTTAGTTTTACAGGAGTATAATTAGACGTTTGTGCCATTTTTATTACACAAATTTACTTAATCAGTATCGCTTATTATCGCCTATTATTACTGAACTAACAATTCTGCGTGTTACAATCACAAGACTATACAAACAGAAATGTAAATCTCTAAAATAATGTATAATCTGCATAACACTTTCTGCCGATTATAAATTTTAATCCTTTCTAAAAGCCGCTTTTCACGGCGCAATTTTGTTGCAAGTTTCATGCTATGCAAGTTTGTAATTACTGCGCATGTCTACGGGCATGTTTGACGAAAGTTTCATGCCATAAAATAAATAAAACTTTTCTACTTTTTTATAGTTTCCGAGCAAATTTGACGCAATTTTATAGTGATTTGTGAGATAACAAAATGAAAAAGTTACTATTTTTTAACTCTATATCTTATTTTATCTTGGCATCAACTGCTAATAGTTTTATTACAAATACAAACCAACGACGAACAATTACAAATTATAACGCATCACTTAAGTTAGAGGCTTTGTTAATTTTTGCCAGAGGTTATATTTAATCATGTCCAAACCGAAAAAGGTAAGAAAGTAAATAAAAATAGGTACTTGTAATTGCGCATGTTAATAATAATAATAGATCAATTTGTGGACTCTTCTGTCTTATTTCAAGTGCCATTACGAAAAAAATACCTACAATTAACAATAAACAAAAAAGTTGGGTTAGGTTTTACCAACAGAAGTCAGATTGAGATTGAGAGAATTGTTGAAATAAGCAATATATCTTCATAAACTTGCACCATGAGAACGAAGCATATATTTGTCCTTTTACAAGATATGGCAGCAATCTTGCATAGCATGAAACTTGCAACAAAATTGCGCCGTGAAAAGCGCTCTTAAGAAAGTTGAGGCCTACTTAAATTAGTACATATTTTCTACCTGTAGGGATAACATACTTACCTTACCTTATTTTTGTTGATTAAAATGACAAGAATTGAAATAAATTGGTATTTTTAAAACTTTTAGGAAGAAAACCAAAGATTTTATTTCGGAACAAATAATGCTAAACATTTTATTTTAGAAATTCTCCGTCACTGATTTATGATGATATATTGGGGTTTATCTCCTGAGTCAAACATTTTTTGCTCATTCATTTTCAAATAAACTATAAATAGGTAAATGAAGGTTTATTTAGAAAACTAAAGACTTCTATTGATTGTTTCTACATAAATAGGATTAAAAATTCCGATTCGTTTTAAGGTCTCACGAAAAACCTTGTGTCATGGCTCCTAACTAATAAGCAAGTATACTTATCCGTGTACATTTGGATTTATTAAATTATTTCTAAAATGTATTCCCTTTAAGACTAACTCACTAATAAGTACCTGCATTAAAAAAAGACAAGTTTTTATTCTATTCCATTTCGCAAGTTCGTTAATGAAGACCAATTACGAAATCAACTTTGATATAATATGCACAAAGACTTTCTGGCTAGTTAATCCCGAATGGCCAGCATTTCACACTTCCGGCAATCCCTGGATTCGGGATTTTAATCCCAGGCAACGTACGGGAACAGGGAACTGGACACTACAACCCCCACACCTATATGTACGCGGTCTAACGTTAACAAACCATCGCTCTTATGCTTCGGGATCAAGGGACGATTATTGTTATTATCGAAATGCGAAACGTATGGATTTGTACAGGATTTGGTAAATGGGAGTGCTTGAATATTGAATGGCTTAAATGAAGGATAAAGGGTTTATAATTATCAAAAAGGGTTAGGTATGGGAAACATTTATAGTGACGGTATTATACAGGGTGCAAGTATAATAACTGTTTTCAACAGTTAATAGTATATCGCTACTTTCATTTAACACTGAGTAAGACGAGGTCTATTAAACATGATTAAATGAAAAATATTTGATTGTTACTACTAAATTAACCTAATTTTCGGTTAATACCAGAAAATAAACGAAGGTTGCTGGAAATGTAATAATTTAAAACTGCTGTAATTAGGCAATTGTTTAATTACTAATAATATATTAGTAAAAACTTTAATACCCACAAGTTTTCTGATTACTATTAAACTGATTTAATGGTGCCTATTAAACTCTTTAATGTCATTAAATTCCTAGAAAATTCCCAAATTTCCCAATATTACCCCTACGAAATAGTGAAAATTATTTTTGAACCTCCAAGGAAAAAACAAATGTAATAAAAAATCTAAAAAATCTGCCCGCAGAGGATTCGAATCCACCTACTTCTGTTCTGCGCACAGTGGCTCTTCCAATTAAGCTATCGATGACATAGCCAAAATAAATATAAGATTTCGAATCCAATCTCGCGTTTTAGACAATGTTCAATTCTTCAACAAACTACTATATTATAGCATCGTCTGAGGAAACATGCAACAAAATTCAGAAACTTGCTAAATGTATTAAGTTTTCAATATAAGAAACAACGCAAACACATACTGTGAAAGAAGGCAATATATACTACACTGTACAGTTTTGTATAAAAGATTTTTTTGGAAAATATGTGTTAGAAAAACACAACTTATCATTATTTTATAAATTTGCTACAATATTTTAAGTAATAATAATAACGTTTGCAAAACAGCAAAGTAGTGCCTCTACAACATAATAAGTATAAAAAGTACATTTTGACATTTACATAGAAACAGAAACAAAAAACACCATGTATTTATACTTAATATACAAGGTGTCCCAAAATTGCTGGTACATAATTTATTTATATACCAAAATGTATCGTTTGCTCGTGAGAAGAGTTTACATAAAAAAACTCATTTTTGTATGCCATTCAGAAATAAGTGAAACAAATTAAATTAAATTTGACAGAAGTACATTTTAGAGGATTATTCTTCTTTCGGTAATTAAAGAAACCCAAAAGAAATTGTAGAAGGGTTTTTTTTCTCCTGGGCTCGTCTGACTATATATATCTCCGAATAACACTGAGCCTATTGGCTTATTGTGTTTTACCCCATGTTAGTTCATAGCACCCACTCTGTCACCTTTGTACCTTGTACAAGTTTGTACCTGGGGTTGTCCAAATAGAGCCTGTCTTTTGCGATCTAGAGCTTCGCATTCGCACAGTATGTGTTTGGCCGTTACTGGTTTCTTGTGACATAGTCGGCACATGAGTTCCCCATTGTACATGCCAATTTTGTTCAAGTGACCCTTTACTGGGGCGTGCCCAGTCATGAACCCTGTTATCACTTTCAACTGGTTCCTATTCATTGAGAGTAGTTCTCCAGTTCTTTTGGGACATGGTCTGCCTATGAAGGCTTTTCCATGTGTCTGTTTTGGGGTGTTTCCCCAATAGTTGATATGTTGTTCCCGAATCCAGTCGTTTATGAAACCCCGGACTTTACTTTTTGGTACTCCTGGGTTTGTGTCTGGTTCCGGTGTTTCTTCTGACCCTCTTTTTGCAAGTTCGTCAGCCTTTTCGTTGCCTTCGATCCCTTGGTGACCTGGCACCCAAAATAGTTTTACTATATTTCGGTCTGCCAGTGTTCTTAGTTCTTCGATGCATTCCCATACCAGCCTCGACGTAACTTTCTGACTCGATATGGCCTTAAGTGCCGCTTGGCTGTCTGACATTATTTGAATATGCTGATTTTTTCGAAAGCTCTTTCATTGTTCGTTTTTGCACATTGCAAAATTGCGTAGGGTTCAAACCAGTGACGTAGCCACGGGTGGGGGGGGGGTTGGGTCAGAACCCCCCCCCCCCCCCCCCCCCCATTGGGGGTCCACCTCATTTTTTCTTCTTCCTTAATCACATGTTGTTTTATGCCAATTTGTAGGCGTTACATATTCAATAGCTTGTAATAAAAGGCCTTTCACATCTGCTTACTTAAAAGTTGTGTTTTTACCTTATTCTTGATTTGTGCCCATATCAATTATATGGGATTTAACTCGCAGTGGTATAGGGGCAGAGCCACAACACTACATACAAATTATGTGCATCTTTATTTTGCTGAATTAGATGTAACATTTGACACAGTTTTATATTTATATCAAATTCAATATTTTTAGTTTGTAACCACTCCTACATTTCAACTTTTCTTGATGTGAGGAAGGATGTTTTGATGATATGATGCATTATCCACCACAATCACAGCATCATTAGGTAATTTTGTCAAAAAAGTAGAAAACCAATTCTTAATTCATTTCTTCATGGTAATCTCTCGTCTTTTAGCCTTCAAAAACCAATAATGCATTTTCTACAAAACTTTCTTCAGAACCAGCATGAAAAATAATAAGTTATCCTCCGTTTCTTGTAGTGCTTTTTAGGCCCGTGGATAAACTTTCAATAAATGCTTGACGTCTAGTGGTTACATTATGGTTCATCTATGTTTCCCTTACTATTACATTAGTCCAAGTTTCATCTACTTAAATGATTGGCCTGTTTTCTTTTCTATATTGTTTGGCGGATTTTAAATATGATAACCTCCCCTCCATCTACAGATATCATCCCGTTCTATCAATACACTTTGACGATTTCTTTTCAAATATTTAAATATACATAATAAATAGTACATTTAACTCTTCAAAGTAACAAACTTACTTAAAGTTAATATGTTTCAAGAAATTATATAATGATGATCGAGATATTTATGGCAAATCTGAATGTTTCTTAAATTCTTGCAAAATTTTATTCTTTGTAATTAACTTTGAAAAGAAATCAAGTACTGATCTTCTAACAGCATTTTGAACCCCTTATCAAATGTTTTTAGAAGTCCTAGTCTTCCGCCAATATTTTTTGGATTAGATATTGTTCCACTATTGCGGTATTCTTTTAATACTCGGTAAGTTGTTGACTTTGCAACTCCTGTAAGAAAAAAGTTTAATACCATTTTTAAATTGAAAGTAATGTGTATAACCATCGTATTTAGATAAGATAGAACAATCTTATGGACGTTTTATTGGAGGCAATTCTGTCACGACATCTGTTAGAACAAGTACGAAACTTCATCAAAATGGCTCGAGCGCTAGCACTTCCTCGATCATTGAGTATAGAATTCTAAATACATAAAGTTTTCTGAATTTTTAAATTCATTGCCGAATTTAAATTAATATTGTTTATATTCTCTAAAATGATGATAAATCGTAAATAATGTTCATTAAGCATAATTAATATCGTGTATCTCATTTTAAAAACAAATATTCAGCATCGACTATCGGTTCATCTATTAGTAAATAGAGAAATTACGTTCGTTATTCAGTTTCGACAACCGTTTCATGGCTCGGTAGAAAACGACAAAATTATCAAAGACATGACTTGGACACCACGAAGCTTGCTGCCATCTATTGATACTGTCCATTGTCCTCCAAGATAATTTGCATTGGTATTTTTCTATTAGTTGATCTAAATACAATGGTATAACGACTATAACTTACCGGCGGCTTGAGAAATTTTGGATATAGCATCAACTATTTTGGTTTTTGGTTTATCATCTAATACTTGTTTGTACATATTTATTATGTACTGCTTAAATGGCCTAAACTGTTTTCGTTGTTTTGGCTTGGTGGACCAGTGGACCACGCGAGGAACTGCTACCCTTACTAATACCAGAGCCATGGTGGAGCCCCGATACAAAACACTGGTAAGGACCCGCCCCTCATATATTATAACCTATTTTTTACAGCTGCCGGGTCCCCCTGGGCCCGGACCCCGGGGGTTTTGCCCTCCAGCCCCTCCCCCTCTCGTCGGGCCTGACTAGTACTCGTTGTAGAAGGATCCATAATACCATAATCGCAGAAATTCAATTTAATTGCTTACTGAAGTTCTTAAAGAACTGTTTTTAACGAAATGGAGTGAAAAACTTAGTAATAATGTTAATGTATCAAAGGAACGAAAGCAATAAGAAAATTAAATATATAAAATGTCAGAAATATCAACTGTCAATTATCAGCTAATCTAAATGCTAAAAAGTGATGGGTGAAACCAGGCCCATGACACTCCCTGGGCGGGAAAAAGACGCGCAGCTTTTACTGCGCTGACGTTTTCGGGATATAACCTATCACTTGTCATAAATCCGGTTAAAAACTCGCTACCATGCGCAGGCAACCCATATTTCGTACACAAATATAAACTTTTGTTTACATTTTATCGAAGTAGTTTTTGTAATACATTCACAGCTTAAAAACGGAAAATTTGTTATTTTGATAGTGGATTTAGATCAAAAATACCCCAAATACACTTTAGTGTGTGTTTTATCCTTATTATTGCTCGTTTTATTTGAGGATATTGGAATAAATAGAGTACTAAAAGTAATCAAGCTAAAAAGGTGTGTTATAAAAAGAAATACATTGCCTTCGACTGATTTATATTTAATATGTTTTCGTGAAGTATTTCCAACATGCTAGTTACTTGAATGGTTGTAAATTATACGTGTATAAGTGATAAAAACATCTAGTGCTTTGTGCTTCCTTTTTTTTTTTGTTGGTGTCCCAGCCCAGCATTCCTAGCCAGCAGTAGTAGCAAAAACATTAACATTGTCTACATTCAGCCCATTTACATGTACATGATTTATCAGCTAAAAGCAGAATACAATATTTCTCTGCAAAATGTAAACAACGCTACAAGGAAAATTGCTCATGTATAAATTCAACAATTAAATCAAAATATATTATTTTTAAAGGACTTATATCAACTATTATGTTAATTATAAATATTATAAGTATTTGTAACAAAATAATAGTTGTGTATTAATAAACCTGTTGCTACTCCAAAAAATATATTATTTTTTGATTATCAGGTATCAAAAATATGTGTACCTATAGAAATTTGTTAAAATGTTCTATTGCTCTTAATCTTTTTAATGGGTTCTTATTATAGTTGTAAATAAAAATCAACACTTTTTATCCATCTATTTAACACTTACAAACGTATGCATATTTTAAGTTGTAAGGATCCATAGCCTCTTAATGTTTTACATTAGAAATAAGACCTGTGATGTCACATTAAATCGTGAATATGAGGTAAAGGATTTGGGAGTTGTCTTTCAGTCTAATTTGAAGTTCAATAACCATTTTTTACACATAACTAAAAAAGCAATAAAAGCATTAGGTTTTTAAATCAGAAATACAAAAAAATTTAGGATTACCACCAAAATCAGATTATATAATGCCTTAGTAAGACTCCATCTTGAGTATGTTTCACAAATATGGATGCCCTTGGAAGCCACACAACTTGATCATATTGAAAAAGTACAAAAAATATTTTTACGGTACCTTTATGTCATAAAAAATACTTGTACCCTTATACCTAAGATCTCTTATAAAACTATGCTCAATAGTTTTAAGATTAAATCTCTTTTACAAAGAAGAAAGCAACAGGCTGTGATATATTTTGTACTCTATTTTAAGTACAAAGATTGTGAATTGATTGACTATATAAATGTTAATGCGGCAAAGATTAATCTAAGAAACCCAAGTAACAAAAAATTAGTTGATTTAGATCCAAGTAGTACATCTCCTTTTAACAAGATGATGGCTGTTACCAATGAGTTTCTTAGCGAGATCCAAATAGATATCTTTAATGTTAGCCTAAGAAAGTTGAGGACTGTAATAAATTCAGTTCACTAGATATAAAGGTTTGTTTTGTTTTTGGTCTTAAATTTCTTGTTACTTAACTCTACATGTAACTACTATTAATTTTTTAATAGTATCCAATAAATAAATTATACCTTATGGCTGCTTTCAAACAATTCTGTGTGTAGTCACTTAGTTTAAAGTCAATTTTAAATTAGTGGTTTTACAAGAATGTCAAATAGTAATATGTATTGTGTCTATGAATTTGCTGGGTGTAGTAAATGGCCAATATACATAACTTTGATATTTTTATCACAAGTGTAAAATCTACGAAAACCATATACATATAGTTCCCATTTTAAAATCAATTCAAATTAATTCATAATAAAAAATAACGATTTTGTTTGCCATACTTGAATTCATTCACAAAAACAAGTCACTGAGTATATATTTGTAAAAAAACTACACTAAATATGCCTCCGTTACAAATTTTTAAATTTAAAACTACATACTTTCCTATAGATTTTGCAGTACCTAAATAACGTATAGAATAAATTTTTACAATATACTAGAAAAGTTTTAGATTAGAGTAATTCTTAATAAATAAAGCAATACCTCTATTTTGTTACTCTAACCTTGTGTTATATATTTCCCTTGACAAACTAACGTTATATTTTGAACTAAAAGTAATTAAACTTTTCACCAAAAAGTAATATTTCACATATATAAAAAAATTTTAAACGGTTCTGCCCTTGTCACATTTGCGAAGACTGCCCTGATATCTAATCTATTTTCTTCTTCAAAGTAATTAAGTTGTTCAACCGTTGTCTATAATATAAAGGTATCTCACATCTCCCTCATACACACGAATTTGAAAAGCAGCAGAACAAAAATTCAACTAACCAGGTATACCAAGTCCGTGTAAAGAAAACTTTTCATATCCCGAAAACGTCAAGTGTCAACTAAAATTTCTACTTTTAAAGATCAAACGTGCTGCCTCAGAGTGCCAATACTGATTGTTATATATACTGGGATGAAACTGACTACAATCTAACGAATCAAAAGACTACAGAATTGGCAACTTAAATTCAAATCGCTCTTCCTGGTTTTTAAACATAGTTGAAATTGAAATGTTTCTTAATTAAGGATTTTTTTGACAATGTTACTGATATCAGACATTTAATATCTTTCTAATTTGTAATAAATGTTTAAAATAACATACTAATATTCAATTAAATAATAAACACAAGCACATACTTTCTACCTGTTATTTGAATTCAATTGACGTCGATGCAAAACTCTTGTTCGTCTATTTCAGTTAAGCTCAGCGAGGTAAAGAAATATAATGAATTGGACTACTTTATTCCGATACACACTATTTTTAGTATCTACTATATCAGTAACAAGAGGACCCGTTTTTACATACGCATTTTTTTTTAATTGTTTTGAGATACAATAATGTGATTTTTTGTTTGGAACATCTTAAAGTCGAAGCCGATTGTTTTCTTTCATTTGCGTTGCCTTCGATACTACTAGGTATACTTCCTTATTTTTAAAATTAAAATATGTGCAAACTAAATGATCGTTTTTAAACCTTAACGAATAAGTACTCAGGTGACTGACACTAAAGGAAACCAAAACAAAATCTCTTAAACGATGCCCACAAGAAGAGATCTTACGATTCTTGCGTGTTGCGTGTCATCTCAGCGTACCTCTTTGCCTTTGAAGTTACGTTAAGCCCACGGTCAATATTTGCTCGGTAAAACGCTGAACGCTCGGCCTACTCGACATTTAAAAACGAAATAAAAAGCCAAAAAGGCCGCACCACTGTTCAAACACTTGAATGGTCGCTTGTTGTTCTTTTTTCGGATGTGGCTAGAAGACCACCTCGGGAGGAGGCCAAGTGGCCACGGCCACGGCGATCTCTGTTTGCCAGTTTGTTGTTTGTTTTGTTCTTATAGGTGTGCACTTGCTTGCTCTTGCCTATATTTATTTCTCGGTGTCTTTTTCTTTGCGAGGTTTCTTTTGTTTTGTTTCTTTAGATCCGGCCGAAAACATCTAATTATAGAGCTTGTATTTTGTCCTTAATAAAGATAAATTTATCATTTTGCTGCACTTGTTTGTAGAGTGTGTATCTGAAAATAGTGAATTTTTTCATCTACGGATAGTTTAGTTTTCTATAGCAGTTGTTTCTCAAAGTGTGCTCCGCGGAGCCCTGGGGCTCAACAAAACCTCTGTGGGGGCACCGCTAATAGTCATATTAAAAAAAAGTAGTATGAACAAGTTCGCCGCCACAAAAGGGAGGACCTGGTTTGATGACCTTGTTTGATGACCTTTTTTTTGAAATGCGGCGCGCTCCGTCAAATATTTCGCTTTTCAAAAGGGTTTGAGAAACACTGTTCTATAGTGAATAATTCTTATAGGTAATATAGCAAAATAGGAAAAGAAAGGATTGCTAATATGTTAATGGAGTTTTTATGATGTATCTGAAGATAAAGTAATTTATACTTCGAAACTGTGTAATTATACGCGATTTAAATTAATTTTCCCATGCCTATCATTTGTCACCATAGATAGGAAATTTGTTTATAAATTATTTTACATTTTGGCGGGCTTGTGTATTTTCGTTTTTTTTTTTTACTTTTTCTTACTACTTTTCTTTTTATTTTTTTATCCTTACAAGTCAAAACTCAGCCATTTTATGTGGAAAGATCGCTTTTTTATTTATATTTCTTCTGTAAATTATGAAAATGTACGTTTCTACCTGTAATTACAACCGCATAAACAACAATACAATAGAGGGTTTACGATTTGTTTTTTCACAAGAACCAGCACCTTTCTTATAGAAAAACTGACTGATATATTTGATTAGTAACATATCTAACAACGGTGACGGCTGTAACCAAAATATTGGGGGTTCACAATGACAGAATATAGATCTCAGTACCTACAGATTTAGGAAAAAAACTTTCAGTGTTTATAATATACCTTTCTAACATATATCTTTTGTAAGTGTCAAAACGACATATAAAGTTGAATATTATAAAACTGGTTACAAAAAAATTTAATATATTACCGGTTGCGGAAAGAAAACAAATAAAAATAAACCATTTTTTGTTTTAAAATTAATTTGATAGTTTATACCGAAGGAATAAAGATTGGCTTTATAAAAATAGATGAATGAACTTACAACCTAGTAATAGGTAATTCTGTTTCGGTTCCGATTTTCCATTCTAAATGTGCACAAAATAATCGAAAAGATTGATCCACTATCACTCGATACACGACAATATAATTTAGGCGATTGTATAAAAATCCATAAATACAATAGCATATTCACATATTGGTAGACTCAAATTACGCTACTGTTGACAACTTAAAAACAATGATTGACTACGATACCAATTTTGTAGTAAAAGAGACACCAGCTTCGAAACCTACAGAAGACCATGTGAATTTATTTGCATGGTTCTTTATAGGTTTTGATGGATGCCGTATCAGCAGAAATTTAATTTCTGTTGATATGACATCCAGATTATAAAAATCGCCATGCGTTACCGTTTTCGATAATGGTGGGTGGGGTTTTCTGGATATTCCTTACTACCTGTAAATCAAATGGCGCCATCAATCATCTTTAATACGCCCCGGAGCGCAACGACAAATAATAGTAATAATAATATCAATTCTTTCTCCTACACAAGTCGCTCAGTCGACTTCAGGGGTTGAAATTCACTCGTAAAGGGGTGAATTTGGGAGATTATTATTATTATGTCCTACATCGGGCACATCGCCATTATTATTAAAAAAAAATACGATTAATTTTTAAAAAAACCACAAATGTGAAAAATGTCAGATAGTATATTGTCAAATTGGACTTGGATTTTGTAGACCATCATTAAAGAAAAGATTGTAGAACTGTTACTAGGTTATGTTATATGTTATGTTAGGAATGGGGTGTTAATACCCTGCAACCTAAAAGATATATTGTGGCCCCTTTTATCATTAATGCAGCAAAGAATATCTCGATACCTATTGCTACCGTTCCAATCCTATCTTCTCAAGGAAGTGTAGGATCTGGAGTTGTTTCAACTTAGATAAATATTCCTCTTCTATTTGATATGCTCCTAGGTATAGTGCCCTTCGATTCTGGAATGCTACACAATGGGAATGTGAATGTAAATGGAGGTTTCGTCTTCCTCACAGAATCTGCACTCACTGTCTTCTACAACTCCCAGTTAAGTAAGGTGTCCTTTGAGTCGACAATGGCCAGTAAGAATCCCTGTTACAATGTTTAACCTGTCTTTGCTCAGGCAGATACAGGCTTCCGATCTACTCTGGTTATATTCACGCAAAAGCATCTTGGCCTGTCTTAGCCCCAAGAAATTGTTCCAATTATCGGTTATTCTTCTGCCCAATTCTCTTTTAATCTCTCCTAATATTGTGTTATTGCTGTTACAGCAGAACGGCCCAGGTCCCACAAAGGGTGTTTCAACCCGTTTCCTCTCGTTATTCTTTACCTCGTTATGTCCCGGGACCCAAGTGAGAGTAACTGTATTTTCCTCGCCAACTTTTTCAGTTTTTCTAGGCGTCTCAGACCATTTTTGAGCTGATTACGTAAGAGCTCAGCGCTACGATAGTTTCTCTTGATGGTAAACTGGATATATTAGTTATAAGCATAAATATAATTGGAAATCACCTTACCCACAGTTAAAACATCGTCTGCATCGGCTACTAATTCTTCGCCATTTTCAAAAGAACATTTTTGAAAACACGTGTGCAAAAGATAATTTTCACAGTGGTCTGCAAATATCCATTTGCAATAACCGCATTTGTAATACGTATTTTCATTTTCGTCGCAATATTACTAAACAATTATCTAAATAATCAACAACCGAACAATCGCGTGTTTCATCACATCTCACACTAAAAGGAAGCTGATTTATGATTGAGGTTAAGATCCTTAAGATACTCGTGATGTATATTTGATTCCGTAACGTACACAGAAAAAATGTGTACTATATTCAAGATGAATGGTCTTATTTCAATGGTTTGTTGTGTTTGTACATCCGCAAGTAAAACTCGTCTCGATTTGAAATTCTAGTAATACTTGTTCAACAATAGCTAATAAGCCTTGCTTCAAGATTAGAATCAATTTGCCCTAACCAAAATACCTCAAATTAAATGAAGATTATCTATTGCTCAATTGCAGTATTATGTACTTAAATCTTAAATGAAATAAATAGTCTTACACTTCTTTTAAATATACATTATTTATATTCAATAATACCTTGTTCTTAAATTAAATACAACTAAATTTGTTACAACAATAATATGATCTTTGACATAAATATAATGATTTTGGTTGAATTATAGAATAGTTTCATTGGACAAATTAATAATCTTGAAATAAGAAATCATACACTTTTTTTAAATATACTTTATTTATATTCAATAATACCTTGTTCTTAAATCCAATACAACTAAATTTGTTATAACAATAATATGATCTTTGACATAAATATATTGATTTTGGTTGAATTATAGAATAGTTTCATTGGACAAATTAATAATCTTGAAATAAGAAATCATACACTTTTTTTAAATATACTTTATTTATATTCAATAATACTTTGTTCTTAAATCCAATACAACTAAATTTGTTATAACAATAATATGATCTTTGACATAAATATATTGATTTTGGTTGAATTATAGGATAGTTTCATTGAAGAAATTAATAATCTTGAAATAAGATCAGGCTGTTCTTGCTTTTTAATAGGGTTCTCATTGGTACCTATCCACCGAAAAACATTTTTCAAAATTGTTTTTAGTTAATATACCAAATTCCTCTGTCCTCTGAGGTGTCCCACATATAAAAAAAAATAAATTTATAACTTCAAAACCTAAATAGAATATAAAAGTTCGTCCTACTAGATAAGAGGTCGTATCTACAAAATAAATATTTTTAGTAAATGTGGGTAGGTAGATAAGTACGTCCTTTTAGACTTCGCAAAAGGGTTTTGCATATTTTACTAACCTTTTCTTATAATTATAGTAAATATTTTTTAATGCAAATAGGCCTTTATTATTTTGTGTTATAATAAAATGTAAGCTTATTAAATTTGTAAGAATCTTGAAATCAGAATTTTCGTAGATACGACCTCTTGTTTTAGCAAAGCAGAAGTCGTCTTTTCAAAGAGTCGTCATCCAGCATCATACATTTTTGTTTACTTCCATCCCAGTTTGTTTCGTGTTCTTATGATTATAAATTTACTTATATATAATAATACCTAACAAGAAGTGAACTAAATATACTTACATTTAAATATTGGTATCAGGTCCATGAGGCCCCATTCATTTAACAAATGGTCCATTTCAATTTAATTTATTCATACACTTATTAATTAAATCACAAAGAATTTCTAACAAAAAGAAACGCAACCCTAACGATACGATGCAAACATGTAAGAAAATGGACAATAGGATGAACACGTGCTAATGCCAATTTGCCAAATTCTCTATAAATGCATTGTCTCTGACTTCCGAATAATAAGTGTCCCATCTCAACATGTGCCAGTCACATATCTACCCTATCAGTGTAGGGGTTGCATTTTAAAATAATATTTAGCTGGCAACACCGTCAGGGCCACCGAGAGCCAGGCCGGGCCCCAGGACAATTCTCTAGATCCCGCCCCGTGACAGTTTTATAAAAAATATTCTCTCCTCTTTACTTAAATTTCTCTAAAAAAAAAGCTCTTCAAACAAAAACTTTTCCTCCTTTACTTGAATTGAATTTTCTAAAAAAAAACGTCCCCAACCAAAAACTTCCCCCTCTTGTTTTGTGCCGAACTTCTGAAAGAAAACAAAACTCCTCGCCACGGTTGCCGGGCCCCCCTTATACCGCTGCCGGGCCCACATTTGAGTTCGGGCTCCGGGAATTAGTCCCAGCTGCCCCCCCTTTAGTCGGTCCTGAACACCGTGCAGTGAATTAGTACTAGCTAATCTTTTGTGAAGTACATAGGTTTTTGATTCGAATTGTTTAATTCTTGTTCTGAAATTTAAATGCTTTAAATCGAATCCTATTATAACATTGAATTAAGTACGCAATAGTCGGTTTTAAGAGCATATCATACTTATACAACGTAAGAGCGTTTTTGGATTAATTCACAATTCTATACTTGAATGAAATAATTTATTCTCAGATTAATTATTATAACTCTTAAAATACAAGATTATGCTTATACTTCACTCAACATTTATTTTCTTATTGTGTCGAGAAATATTATTTGAAGCAAACTCTGCTTTATTTCAGACAAATGTAATCTTCCAAGTGTAAAGCTTTTCTTGAATGTAGATGATAATTTTTTCTGTGTATGCGTCGTCCGTCCCAAAAAATATTAAAATAAACTAACTTTTGGCGTAAGACATTTGAACTTCTGCGGAACACCAACAGGAGAAATGTGATGTTTCGAACAACCAATCAAATTCTCAGATGAATCTTCCAGGCAGAAATTCACGCCATTGAGAAAGAAGGGGTTATATTATCTCCAAACCCAGTAGATGCTTCGGGGGATTTAAAAGAACAAATCGTATCATTAGTGACTTCAAGAAAAGCTTTATTTGATGCTTCGTTGCCACTAGTTGAAAGGACAAATTAAAAAAAAAAAGAAAATGTAAAAAGGTGGAGAATAATTTAGGAGGCCATATGAAGCAAGATATGAACCAAACCCCAAGTACGTCCACTGTTGCAGAAAACCCGAATCAGGCCCCAAATGCAGGCAGTACCAGCTTTATTGAAAGTTAGTAAAATTTCCTATTTTCTACAGTGAAAATAAAATAAAATGTTGCAGAAAGAAGAATGGACGAAACAAAGGAATTGCATAAAGCAATTACCCAAGTTCTTACTGAATACAGGGCTCCGTTGAAAGGATTAGATGGTTTTTTGCTTCGGGTTGGTGAGGCACTGAGATGCTTTCCCTATCGGGTACGGTCTCAATTGGAGATTAACATCTTGCAAATGGTACAGGAAGTGTAAGACAATACATAAAAAAAAACTTAGTAATAATATTGAATTGGTTTTCTCTTTTTTATTATACATTTAAGCAATTTACTTTTTAAAATATTTAAAACTATTACTGACAAAACAAAAAATTAGCAGGTATACCTTCTACATAGGATCGTCATTAAGGAACTAAGATTAAACAAAGTTAAATATTTGTCTATGCAAAGTTGTTTAATTGTTATTATAGTCCACATTAAAAAGATTTAGACAATTTATTTAATACATTTAATTTACACAGTAAAAAATTATATTAAATCATTGCGTTTCATATTTTAAACATTAAAAATCATTTTGTAATATTTGGTCCCATTGACTATATAGGCATTATATCAATGGTTTCAAAAATTCTGCAAAACTATCTCTAAGTTGAGCAGTATTGTGCATTACTTCCTGTCTGCTTTATATCTTGGAGTGCCGATGTTGGCACCTCCATATCTTCTTTAGTGAGAACCTCATACTTCTTGCGATTACTGGGCCTTGCTGCTTCTTGCTGCATTATTTAGTTGTGCAGACATACCGTTGCTTGAATAATTTTTATAGTGGTTGCAACACTAATAATAATAGGCTTTCGGTATATCCGCCAACGTGCTGCAAGCTGCAAGAATGCCAAAAGCATATTCAAATGTCCTTCATGCACGACTCGGGCGATAGTTGAAAATTTTTTGGCGTCTATTTAATCTAATTCTTCGAGGATATGGTCATTAAGTATGCACTTAATGCAAATGATTCGTCACCTATGATTACATAGGGTAATTGTTTATTGAGTTCAGAGACATATTCAGAAGTTGGTATATGAAATTTTCCTTCCTCCAAACCTTTTCCTACTACCTATGCTATCCCGAAATATGCCACTATCACTTATACGTCCTTGGGCACCGATGTCGACCATAATAAATTGTGATGTTGCACTTACCACAGCTAATAAGTTAATACTATGGGAGTTTATATAATTGTAGTAGGTACTCTTAGCCTGAATGTGGAGTTGCCTAAAATGAACCTGTTAATTTACTCTGAAACAAGGTATAACAACCTGAACAGTAACATGTTTACCATCAATTGTCCCTATACAGTTTTTAAAATTAGATATGTTATGAAATTCTGAGGTATTTTTCCAATTTTCTTCAGAAAAGCATGAAAAACCTTGTTCCCTTAAGAAATCCCATAATGCCTGGCATGTTTTAGCTATTATGACAGACACAGTATTTTTTCCAATTCGAAAATCGTAAGAGCAAGAAGTCATGCTTAGACCATCAGCCAAATATCTTATAGTTACTTCTAATCTTGTTTTCGGTGGTATAGAATCTCGAACCATATTAGATTTAGTTAATTTCCGTTTACCAAGTGCCAACAGTCTATCAAAAATAACTAAAATCATGCGTAAAAAAATTAAATATTTTTCGGGATCATTGAGTCGCATTTCTAATAACAAAGTGTCACTATGTCCATGTTCAAACCTTTTTTCAACAGAGGAAATAGGTCTGACCCAATATATTCTTTTTTCATAATTTTTTAATAAAATATGCAAACGCAGCAGAGCTGAATAAAATACTCGTAAATTGTACGAGTACGAGAGTACTCGAAAATTTTATAGTACTTTTATAGAGATAGTTTACGGATACGAGTAGTAATCATGAAAATACGAGTAAAGAGTACGAGTAGTTTCACAAAATTAACCTAATAATTAAATAAACTATAAAAAAAAAAACAAAGGAAAACCAATATAATTTTTAAATAAAAATAGTCTTTATTTACCTAAACAAAAACAAAATACTATTCTAAAACAAATAAAATACAAAAACTTTGTTTAGAATATAAATAAAACAAATATGACCAACTTGACAGTAAACAATTAAATACAGTTTTTAAAACTGGTAATTTTTAACTTTGTAAAAACTCATCTTTTTGTTTCCCTACTTTATCGTTATCGTGTTAAAGCGCAAACAGTGGCGGCTCGTGGGCACTAGCGGCAGTGGGGCACACACTGGAAAGGATCCCGGGATTCGTTTTTCCCTTAGGTAAACAAGTTCTCCGCTTAATGAAAATTAAATATATTTCAAAACAATCAGTTGGGGGCAATAACGATTTCTAAATGTGACTACAGGGAGCTAAATGTAACCACTCAAAATGCATTTATGTATGTATGTGGCTGCTATTTAATCAAAAAATCATTACATATCAACTCTTGCGAAATTTGTAAATTTCTCAATTTTAACTTGTCAACGCATTTTAAAGCATACGACTCTGAAGAAAAGGTGTTTGGCAATTTAAAATCTCCCAGCGAAAAATTTCTTTTTTATTTTCAAATTAGAAAAAATATTTATATCTCTATTTGATAGTTTGTCAACTAAGCCTGGAATTTCCAAAGCATACCTTTTTGAGATGATTTTTTATACTCTTAAATATGCAAACAGAGATTTGAAATCCTCGAAAAAATCAAACAAAACCAAAAGAAAAATTAAAATTTTGTCCCATCTCTATTTTCAGATGTACAACATCTACAAATTAATATCACAATAAATTTCACAAGTTCGGCGATGTTTTGTAACCTAGGCGCTCAAACTAAACGTTCAACGGTCGCAAGCTCTGCTGAAACTGGATCCAATGCAATCGTCCGTACTATTTCTTCCGCTGGATCTAGGAAGAAAGTGGTGGGAGCTCTAAGCTATTGCCGCCGCGTACATTCTTATCTGGTGTAGGTTAATCTGGGACAGCGCCCTGTTTGTGACGTATAATCCATCGCATGTGTTCATCTCTTGCTAAGCGATATTGTCGTTGTTCTTGTTTTTCGCATCATAATGAGAGAGAAAACAACAGAGGCACACATTTACTGTGCCCTATGCCCATCTTCGGAACGTCGCCCAACGCCCGGTCGTCCAGTGTCATGCCAACGCGGTTTGCACTGAATATTAGATGTTTATTATACTAGGGCACGGGCCCAAGTGCCCTTACGGGCAAACCGCCACTGAAACCAAATCAATATTATTTCGAATACACCTTCACACGCTGAAACAGAAAGATGGGGTTTCTGTTATTTTAAAAATTTTTAAACTGGTTGTAATCGTCCCCAAGTGTTTTTAAAAAAAAATAATTTTGACTGCACCCGAAGATGGAAACGAAGTTTTCCGAAACATATGTATTGCTGTGCATACGATAGAAAATAAAATTAATGACCGAATAAACCAAGGAAATTTTTATTTATATAAAATTCTGCTACGGTCAGGAAATTATCCTTATTCAAATTAACGAAGATTGTGTATGGAGACTATAGACGTTTAATATTTAACCGTTCTCGTAGGAAACACATTTACACCACCCAAAGCACCAAAAATAATAAAACGTAAAACGCCCAACGAATTGCTTTTCCCAATATTCCCAACCCAAATTAGAGACCGCAGCCCGAACGCAACCGAGGCCGTTTCGTGTCGTGATTCGTGATACTGGCGATCGATAGTAGCGACTGGCGGTTTAACATGCGGCGATCAAAAAATGCCGACTACTCGTAAAATAATACTCGTATTTTACAAGTACATTCTACGAGTAGATTTAAATTTACTTGTAAGTACGAGTAGTAAGTACTTCAAATAAAAAATACTTATAAGTAAAAATTACAAGTAGTTATTCTACTCGAAATACAAGTAAAGGTATTCAAGAACTTGCCTAGCTTCTATTTTGAGGCTGTTCCGCAGTTTATATTTTTATATATTCCGCTCTTGGAGACAAGTAAAATCCAAAGCATATTCCGCCATCCGTATATATCCGCTTCTTCAGTTACGCACCTGGGGACCCACTCTCAGAGTGTCCAATTCTAGGCCTATATACTCCTATTCCAGTTCCTTCTATGGTTTTGGAACCATCCGTATACTTATGAATATCATGTCTTTCGGTTGCAAGCACGATGGATTCTTCTATGGTTTTGAAGTTTTTCGCAAAACTGTACATCTTTCTCATTTTATCCCAAGTATCTTCGGTCTTGAAGCTAACAGACTTTCGTCTGATTACTCCGTTCCTGATCGTTATATATCGTGTTCTTTTTGCCACGTTCTTTATCATTAATTGTAGAGGAGTGAGATTTAAGATCACCTCCATTGTGGCTAGTCTTAGAAAGCTAAACTAGTTCTGTTACTTCAGGCTATAGTCCCGTAAGTGATGATTGGTCTTACTATTGCTGTATACATCCGTCACAGTATATCCGGGTTACAACCCCATCTTTTACCCGCAATATTTCTGCATACCATTATGCCTTTTGTGGCTTTATAGTACTAGTTCCTTTTTATGCATGTTCCAGAGAAGTTTGTTGTCCATGGTTAGACCTACTAAAGTGAATCGGTTTGGAAACTCCATATACGTAAAGCGCTGTTGCCGGTTCGTAACAAAATTTATGAGCAACATTTTTTATATAAAGATACTTCTATGTTGCCAGTTTGAGTAACTTCCATTGTTTACAGATTCAGGTTCAGAAAGCGGGTCCCACAAAGGCGGAGGTCATCGAAAATCCGGCGGTGGCAACAGCGCGTCTGGAGGAACCGGCAGCGATGGAAAACCGACGCGCGTCCGTACCGTCCTCAACGAGAAACAGTTGCATACCCTGCGCACGTGCTACGCGGCCAATCCGCGACCGGATGCTCTGATGAAGGAACAACTAGTCGAGATGACGGGTCTGTCGCCGAGAGTAATCAGGGTGTGGTTCCAAAATAAGCGGTGTAAAGATAAAAAGAAGACGATTTTGATGAAGCAACAGATGCAGCAGGAAAAGGTTGGTATTTTGCATCGGTTTGAGATACATTAATTTTTTTTGAATAGCAAAGATTTTGCATTTTGGTTTAAATTGGTAAAGGTGCCGTAGTATTTTTTAATGATTCCATGTTAAAGTAATCATAGTACTGTGATGGTGGAACGTTTGTACCTAAATCATTAAACTATAAAGAACACCAAATTGAAATAAAAAATATTTCTCAACTGTCGAGTTTTTAGTTTATAGCATATGTGACCACCCCCGTCCAGCTTCAATCTGTACCGCGAGACATTCAGAACATTAAAATAATGCGCAAAAAAATTATAAAGTTAGCACACATAGTTTATTTGTAATTGTATTAAGCGTACGCAGTGGATCGCCACTGTATTCTTCAACTCACAATGATTAAAATCGATAAATAATATTATTAGGCGTACGAAGTAGAACGCCACAGATACCCAGACAGCACACCAAATCCTTTGGATATCTACTGAACATCCCAATATCCACTGAATGTCCAGTCCATGGTGGATATCTATTTTATATCCATGAGATGTAATTTATAGACATGCATGTAAATAATAGTAATTATATAGCAAATTATTAAAAAATTAAGCCATTGTGCTCGCCATTGTGGCTAATAGTACCGTTCAGATATTTAAAATTAATTTTATCCACTAGATGTAATTTTTGATTTTGCTTACTAAGTATAGATGGCGATACCACTTTCGCATCTACTCATGCTCAACCCGCCGTAATTGAGTTCGATCGAAATTTGTTTCCCAATCAGACTCCATTAGAGACTGGAGTCGAGAATTTCCATTTATTGCTGAAGAGTCCTAATAAGGATGACTTTCTCCTTAGTGGGCAAAATCAAAGGCAGAGTGTTAAAAATATTTTTTATCTCTGCTATTTTCTTTCGACGTTATTCAATAATCATTGGTTACTTTTATGAACCTCTACTAAAGAAGATACCCATAAAATATTTTGCTGAATATCCTAATTCTTCTATATCCTGGGATATAGACGGACATTTGGTTGGATATCCATATTGGATATCCACAAAATATATTCTCTGGATATCTCTGGGATTTCTTGTATTGTCTGGAAGATACCCATTAGATATTTTGCTGAATAATCCATAGGATATCTTCTATATTCTGGATATAGACGGACATTTGGATATCCATATTAGATCCACGAAATACTTCTGATATCCTGTGGATATATTGGATATCCACAAAAGATATTCTGTGGATATCTCTGGGATTTGGTGTGTTGTCTGGGTAGTAGTCGTTAAAAATAAACAAACAGATAAACATTCGGGAAGCCGTCCGATGCGCTTGAAGCACTCGCATACGATCGAGAGTATTCTAGTTACTTATTAAGGGTAATATATAAACCGCTCAGCGCATGTCACCTCATTACTTCTTAAAGAAGAAAGAAATAAACGATATTTGGTTTAGTGAAATAGACGTTCCAAATATAACACGACCTTAATTAATATTCTGCTATTTTTGTTGTTGCTAAATTTCTCAAACATTTTACAAATTGATTCTACATAATTTTGGCATTAATAATCAACTGAATAAAGCCCTCGAGCTAAAGCTCTCTGGCTCTAATCAGATTATTAATGCCAAAAATTATGTCTCATTATGGGACTATTTAAAAAACTTTGTTGATATGTCAAGTGCGCCCTGCTAATATGGATAATCTAAAAGATAGAATCAGCCTAGGTTGCTAAACAATAACCAGAGGAATAAGACATCGTATCGTATGGAGGCTTGTGTGAAGATTGGTGGTACACAGTTTGAACATTTATTAAATTTTAAATCAATGATTTGTATTTAGCTTTGTTAGTTGTATTGTCATTTGACTATACTTTTTCAATATTTACTATCCACTATTCCTTTATTTTTTAAGACTTTCCTAAATAAGTAGGTTCCTAATTTGGGTATCTACATGTAAATTGGGTCCCGAGTGTAGAGCCACACCATTTTGATCGTAGATTTAGAAATACCTACTGTAATAGATGGCGCAGCTTATGTAGCTAAAACTTGATTTAAAATATAATAATCAGGTACCTATTACCTTCATGGCCGGGATTCCCTACATTTACCCTAAAACCTGTATTTCTTTATTTTAAAAAATGAAAAAATGCCCGGACCCCATGGTGGGCCGGCATCTTTAAAAAATATAGATTACAATATATAGGGAAGGGCCCTTGCCAATGTTTTGCTCCGGGGCTCCACCATGGCTCTCGGTGGCCCTGGTAGGTAGGTAGGTATAGGTAGGTACCTACCTATGTTATAAAAACATTGTAGGGTTTAAAGTTAGGTAGGTACCTATATCTTTTAAAATTTACGTTCATTGGCATTGCCAGGAGTTAATGTTTTTATAAAACTACAATTTTTATCTTTACGCAACAAATTTTCATTCAATACCTAGATATCTGATAATCAATTTTAAGAGACTCATTCACGAGATTAGTAGTACTAACTTTAGGTAGGTACCTTGAAATACCTTATCCTCTTGTGGTATGTATAGATATTCAGGTATAAGATAATAATATATATCTAGGTACCAACCTACCTGCGTAGCTACCAGAGTATCGGATAGTATCCGGATACTTTATATGTATCCTTACTTTTTTTTAAAGTACCTGGTTACCAGGTGCGGCTCGTCGCCAAAATTTTGGGGGTTCACAGTAGCAGAATATAGATGTCGGTACAAATATAGGTAAAAAACTGACAGTGTTTTAGAAAGTTATATTGTAATCTTTCTAAAACACCGAAATTTTTTTTCATACTGATATCTATATTCTGTCACTGTGAACCCCCAACATTTTGGTCACAAGCCGCCACTGCTGGTTTCATTGTCAGTATACGTATTCGATAGTCGGATACTTTTTTCGTGTATCCGATCCAACTCTGCTAATGATGATGTCATAGGTATTGTATTCTCGGCTTAGTAAAATAAATAAAGAACCTTCAAAAAGCACCATCAATCGTAAACAACTGATAGCAAATAATTTAAAAACTGTCCCAACTTTGTTTCCAATCCATTTTCTTTTACCTATTCAAATAAAACATTTGTTTATACTTTTTATTTCTGAAATAAATCAAACTCCATAAATATATACATTTTCTTCCAAATTACCAAACTTTCTACCCAAAAACATATGTCCTACCCTCTGCTTATTTCCCTCCAATAAAATAAAACTGAATTTCAAACTTTTGTTGTTAATACACAATTTACATGCAGAAAAATCAATCTCGCTCGTCTAACACACATCCAACCAAAAACCACCCCCATCAGTTTTTCCCCCACGCCTCCCCCGTCCGCAGGAAAAATCGACTACTCCTCTGACAGACCGAACCGAACAGACGAATTCCCATACCATCATACCATGCGTCACACGTTAAAAAATAGTCGACAATCTCGAATCTCGCTTGATCGATGCTGTGCGTGCGTATCGACGCGTCACGTGTACCTCGGTTCGCGGTTTCGGTTGGCCGACGAGCGATAGGCGGAGTCTGGCGTCAGCTGACGACCCGCCTCTGGAGAATTGATGACGGCGACTGGGATGGTGGGGTCGCGAGGCGGGATTGATGTGACGGATGATCGATAGGGCGTCAGAGGGTTATTAGCTGAGGTGATGTGGTAGGTTTTAAGGGTGCAAGAATTAGGGAAAGGATTTCGCTGGAGGCTTTCTTTCGAAAAATTTTGTTTCGAAATTGTGGCTTGTGTTCATGTACGATGAATGAGTTAGATACCTAGGCATACCTATCTAGGTGTTTTAACTTAGCTCTAATCCCACGTAAAAACAAAATAAAAATGTATCTAAAATGAGCATAGCTTCAAAAAAATTCGCCGAAGGTCGGTAGTAAAAGATATATCATAATTTGGGTAGATTTACATTGATTTCAAATTTGTTTAATATACAGACTTATAAGATACTAAGCTAACGAATAGTGGCGATAAAACTGGTTTATTTTATACAGAGTGTTCTGAAACATGTTTTAAATATGGCTAATTTTAAGTTCAATTTACTCAATGTTTTCAAAAGCAACACCCTGTAGATTATTTTAGCATAAAATTCTTTATAAATTTGCGTATCCAATAATACCAACATGTTAGCCAATAACATATATACAGGGTAACCCCTCAGTGCGTAATTGATCGATAGCCGTTTTATTATTGGAAATACGAAAAAAGAAATAATTTAAAAGTTGTATGACCATATTTAACAATTATTCTTAATTATACACGGGGTGGTCCATAAACGAGGTGTTGACCAAACCTACTCTTTTTTAAAGCAAAACACCCTGCAGGTAAGTAGGTGTAAATATTTGATAATTAATTGGTGGTATAACATACAGGGTATTCCATTTAAAAAAATTGAGAAAATCTTAACTTCGCTTTTTGACACACCCTACATACAACATATCAAAAGAATGAAGTCTATTAAAATTGTTAGACGATGTGAAAAAAATCAAACACCTGCAGAGTGTTTCGCTTTAAAAATGTATTGGTTTAGTCACTCCCTCGTTTATGGACCACCCTGTATATTTAAGTATAATTGTTAAGTATGGTCAAACAACTTTTATATTCATTTTTTTTTGTGTATTTCCAATAATAAAACAGCTTTCGATCAATTACTCACTGGTGGGAAACCCTGTATATGTGTTATTGTCTAACATGTTGGTATCGTTGGATAGGTAAATTTATAAGGTTTTTAGTTAAATAAAGTACAGGGTGTTGCAGTTTTATCACCACTATTCGTTAGTTTAGTATTCCAAGAGTCTGTATTTTAAACAATTTTGAAATTATTATAAACCCACCTAAATTATGATAATTTAATTTGTGGTCAGTATCATTCTCTAATTTTATAAAAAAATTGATTTGAATTATGGTGAGATAATTGCGAAAATATTAACCGTAGGGGTTATATTATGATAAATAAAACGTATTTAAAATAAATAAACAACAATAGTCGTATTTTTCGATTTTCATATTTTTCCAAAATATAAAAAAAGATTGCTTCTATCGGGAATTGAACCCGCGTCGCAACATGGTCATGACATAATGGTTGAAAAAGTTGAATGCTGTATGAACTTGTGAGCTAACAGGGTCATGTCACTTGAATGGTATAATCAAATATGTATCCTCGTATCCTTAGAAAACTGTTGTTAACAAAATAGACATGTGGCGACATTGCTTTCAGGAGTGTACTGGCCTACGTAAAGATCATCAACTTTATCGTAGATACTTTTAGCTTCCTTTTTTCCACGTTTGTCTTTACACTTTCTTTTGATTCCACTGAAAATACTTGCCTCATTCCGTTTCCTTCTTTGTTTTCTCAATTGATAATTCAAGGTCTGATTCATACAGAGGTACAGTTATAATTTGTAGACGCTCGCTTTGTAACTAATGGGACAGGTGAAAGCACGAACAGCCTTCTAATACCACAGACCACAGCTGTTGAGGCCACTGTACCCCTGGAGAACCTGGGTCTTTAGAACAACTCGGATGTTGAACTTCTCAACGAATTAATATACCTTCTCAAGAAACACTTTTGGCAAGGTCACATGTGATTTCTTCCTGCTGAATTTCAGTTGTTTATTATAAGGTATAATACTCGTATACCTTCCTAACACACTGAAAGTTTTTTACCTGCAACTGTAGACCTATATTCTGTCATTATGAACCTCCAATATTTTTGGTTACGAGCCACCTCTGCTGTTGTCAATTAAACATTATTTTTGAAATACCCAAACAGTTCTAAATTAGCTAAATTAAGCAGAACTTATTCAACTTTATAGTTTAAAACACCGAGATCACAATAAAAACTTTAAAATTTAGTAAATGTCAAACTTTATGTCACCGCGGATTTGCGCATGTCCGCACGTTCCATCTGAAGTAATATGTTAATGAAATATATTGATTTCTTTTTAAACTATTAAAGGAATTTATATAACTATATAAGTATTAAATGTAATTTTAAAAAACCGACTTCAAAATCGTGCAGATGCCATCACCACATCTTAACCAAATTTATATGGGACCACCCCTGAGGTACCCCCTTACTAACAAGAAAAGAATCATAGAAATCGGACAAGGTGGTAATGAATTATCGCTAAATATACATAAAAAATGAAGAGTTTGGGGATTTTCTCATTCACCCGATTATTAGAATTTCACCAAATTTATATGGAACCACCCCTGAGGCACCCTTCCTACTAACAAAAAAAAGAATCATAGAAATCTGTCAAGTTGGTAAAGAATTATCGCTAAAAATATATAAAAAATTAAAAGTTTGAGGATTTTATCATGGACCCAATTTTCAGATTTTGACCAAATTTATAAAGGGACCAACCCTGAGGTACCCTCTTACTAACAAAAAAAGAATCATATAGAAATCGAACAAGGTGGTATAGAATTATCGCTAAACATACATAAAAAATTAAGAATTTGAGGATTTTCTCATGGACCCAATTATTAAATTTGGACCAAATTTATATGAGACCACCCCTCAAGTACTTCCTTTCTAACAAAAAACCAATCATTGAAATCGGACACCGTGTTAAAGAACTATCGCTGAACGTACATAAAAAAATAATAAAATATTGAGAACCTCCTCCTTTTTTGAAGTCGATTAAAAATAAACCAACATTTATGTTTAATATACATATAAACACTTGTAGAAAGTTTTAAATCATTACATACTCCAATTATGTTTATTGTGCCTTTTTCGTGCAAAATAATTCAAAAATAGTAATTTACGTTTCAAGGCCGGAAAGTAGTGTTTTGCAGATCGAGACAAGCAGATTTCAGGGCGAGCCATAGGCGAGACCTGGGTATCTATTCTTGAATCTCAGGGAGTAGACATTTTGAGGGAAGAATGAGACAAAAATACAAATTTTTTGTGTTAGAGATAAAGAGGAAAAACCGGTTTTCTATTCCCTCGAATTCAAGAATAGCTACCCTGGAAGCTTGGAGAGACCTGCTTAACACTAATTTTCCGTCGCATGACGTACAATATTTTTTTCAGACCGACACTTCGATGTAAACTCAATTACTTATTTTATTTAATAAAGTGATTAACAAATACTAAAACTAGATAATGGATACAACTGCATGATCTAACCAAATACATTATGTTTGAATAATTATGGTAAATGTACATTTTTGCTGCTCCCAAAATTTCTTCTGAACTTTCATTTCTATGTCAGAAAATTCAAAATATGAATCCATATTTTTAAATTTGCGAAAACAAGTTTGACATAAACAACAAATTAAAAATCAACGAACTGTCACTTGGCAATAAATCGGAACGTTGTTACCATAGTAACGAAATCAAGCAGACTGTATTATCAAACAACGATCGAAAAATGAAAAACACGGACCGTAAAAGCTTTACCGGTCCCTACTTTCTGGTCTTGATCGGCAAAACGTTATTTTCTGGACGAAAAATTATTCGGAAAGTGAATACATACTTAAGGGTCGGTCGTAAAAAATTACTATTCCAGAATCTGTCTTAGCTAATCATATACTAACATGTATTCCACCTACCTCTTATATTCATCTAATTAGAGTTACCTATGTTTCTATACTCCATCCTTCTTCACAACTTTCCTCTCTCTACTTCCCTACACCCCTTCATCGTTGAATGTACTCATTGTTTTTGACAAATTCTGGATGAAAAGAATTTTAACTTTTTTAAATTTATGTTATTGAATTATTAACCTACGTTAAAGAAGGGTTTTTGATCTGATGATGGCCCATAGAGGCCGAAACTAGTAACCCATTCACATTGTTAGGTATATAAAATAATAAAATAATGTGGAAAATTACTTTGAGTTTTGTTTCCTTTGACAGGACGTAACCGTGCCTATATCAGAAAACCTAGAAAATCACGTTTTAATTATATTTGATTTCTTATAATTTTAAGTGTTTTTATTTGACTAGCATACACCTAACCTAACCTAGTATTATTCACAGGATGGCCGTAAGATGGGTTACGGTGCGATGCAAGGCATCCCGATGGTGGCATCGTCACCGGTCCGACACGATTCACCAATAGGCGTCCATCCCTTAGAAGTCCAAGCGTACCAACCTCCATGGAAAGCGCTATCCGATTTCGCCCTCCACGCTGACCTAGAGCAACCTCATCAACCTGCCTTCCAGCAGCTGGTAAACCAGGTGAGTTATAAAAAGAACTTATTAGATTACTAATGATAATCAAGAAATCTCCCGGCTGTTAATCTCCAAAAAAATAACGACTGATTCAAAAAAAAATGTTCGTAAAGTAGACCATGACTAACAGAAACAGAGTTGATTCACGTCCCTGATAACGACTCTGGATTACATTCAAACTGTCATTTAATAAAGAAGATGAAATACCATATACCTACGTGATTTTTTCATCGCCTACTTCAAAAAATTTTTTTGTGAATGACTCCATTCTTGGAAATAACAGATAACAAAGAATTGGGTCTTCAGCAAAATTGTCGATAATTACTTATTATAATTGGTTGGAGAAGGTCTTCTTTGTCGCCAAAAAGAAACTAGGATAACGTTCACAGGACCGTAAACACAACAGAATACACAAACACACGACGTAACAGGGGAAAGCTTTCAGCAACGCCCTAAATAGCGATAGTATATCATCCTTCATGCCTTCTTAGAAGGTATGGCATAAAAATCAATTGACCTTGATGACCTTGCTTTGAACCCTGCAGAGGTCTATGGGTCTATGTCCTAATAGATGAGAGCATCGGGCAATTATAGAGTATATGCTTGATAGTTATCTTCTTATTCACTCCATCTGCAAAATGCGGAACTTGACAGCCCAACGCTGTGCTTCCTAGCAATGACCAGTCAGATCAAGCGCATATTCTATCTATTCGGTTTCTCCACTGACTTGTCACGGCCGATGTTGTTAGTCCAATGCACGATGAATGATATTATTTTAGGTGTTTCAACTTCCCTCAAACAAACAGTAGGTACGTAGTTCCAAAAACTATCGCCAGAGATCGTTAAAAAGTGAGGTACCCTTTGACCATTATAAGAGCTAGATAAAGCATTAATGGTTCGTGTTTTAACATCAACATGTATCCAACTTCAAGATCTGGCCATTAGATGATTAGTCAATCATTTGACAGGTTATTAATGTTCACGGAGCATGACAGTTGTTACAGATTATAAGTGTATATAAAAACAAAGAGTATGTCTTGCTTTAGTTTCCTATTACTCCTATTACTGAGTCGTTTTTCTTTTTAATTTTTTTTTGTACTTTTAAAACAATTTATTATTGTATTTTTTTTATGGAAGGGATCACACAAGACAGGCATATATGCCTAGGTACGATCCCCTCCATGGATAAAAAAAAAACTTGTAATCTGGTACGTAATATATTTGATTTGATGTATCTAATATAAGCACAGTTCTAAAAAATCCGCCAAAGTTCTTATAGACGAAGACTATCGTTGTTTCAATCTATTAATCTGAGCATGTGCGTGTAAGCATTTCGAAAGATGGAACCATAATTTGCCGTGAGGTCTCTAGAGACATAATTTAAAGAATGCATAGGTTCTCAACGGGGACGATATCTACTGCCCCCAATGGCAGCTGGAACTTTCTATGGGGGCGGTAGTGAATCCAGCGGCAAATGGGGGGCGTTAAGGCAATCAAGAGGGGATATGCCTAACTTATCACCACCAAAATATAAAAATAAATATTTTTTAATTAAAAAAAGTTTATAAAATATACTTAGTTAATAAATATTTTAGATAAATCTTTTAGAAATATTAAAAAAATTATAATTTTTAAAATATTTTGAAATATTGTGTGCCTATAGTGCAGCGTTGCATATACCGCATGCGGCCCACTATCGATATTTATGCGGCCCCCCAACGAATTTTTAAAATTGTTCGAAAAACTACAAAAGTACTACGTAGGACAGAGTTATTCTACTCGCCCAAGCATATTGTTACGAGACTAGAAATCTGTCCGTGCATCCCTGCCATAGAGTATCTATTTAGGAAATTAATGTATAAAATACAATACCTGTTTTCATGAATTAATATTTTATCTAGCTAAGTAAATTTTTTTATTGTTATAACATTCACGCAATCCAACAAGAGCAAGAACGTGGAAACTTGAAATGACTTGTTTATAGAGCAAGTGCGCCGGCATCGCAAATATACAAGTTAATACGTGCATAAAGTCAAATCTATAAAAGGGTTAACTCTAGGAATGTTTTATTATTTTAATGTGTTTCGCCTCATATAACATTTTATTCTTTTCATTGTTATCGCAAAAGCTGGAAAACCTCAAACAATTGGCGAAGAATTAATTAGGTCTGTGAACTTGGCACCACAACATTTAAAAAAAACGTCAAAAATATGTGACATGTTTGCCCATCATTTGCCCATTATTGCCCATGAAATAACTTTTTTGCCCACCCTCTGTTGTCACACTATATCGAAAATAATTTTCGCGGGCCAACTTCCAGACAAAAGTTAAAATTTTTATAATTTAATTTCACGACATAATAGCGCCCACGTTTGCCCATAAATTAGTTTTTTCAGAAAAAAAAATAGAGATAAAAAAAATATTCACAAAAGTGCAATATGATAACTGCATTAGATAATCATTCGTTAGCTCATGTTTGCCCTTTTTGTTGTTTCACAAATTTTTATAACGATCTTCAAAAAAAATGTAATTAAAAAAGGGATATTTTTTTTTGTTTTTTTTTTATTTCCTCTATTTTTTTTTTTTTTTTGAAAAACTAATTTATGGGCAAACGTGGGCAAACGTGGGCAAACGAAATGCTATAATGCCGTAAAATTAAATTATGAAAATATTAACTTTTGTCTGGAAGTTGGCCCGCGAAAATTATTTTCGATATATTGTGAAAACAGAGGGTTGGCAAAAAAGTTATTTCATGGGCAATAATGGGCAAATGATGGGCAAACCTCTCACACATTTTTAAATCTTTTTTGCAATGTTGTGGTGCCAAGTTCACAGACCTGAATTAATTTTGCCGGAAGTCAGAGAAGTCAAACTGTTCTTCATCATAAAACACCGCAAAGAAGAATATATAAAATGGCAAAAGATGTTGAAATATCATTACTTAAGACTTGCAAATTTTCCATTCAACTCGATGAATTAACTCTATCTACCAAATCACATTCGATTTATAAAAGAAGAAAAAATTAATCAAGAGTTATTATTTGTTAATAATTTGGAAATTGATACAAAGGGAGAATTTATATTTAATATCATACAAAAGTTTTTTCAAGAGAAAGAAACCTATTTGCAATATTTTGTCAACAGCTACTGATGGTGCTCCAGAAATGACAGGAAGTCATAAGGGTTTTATATCACATTTAAAACAAGTAGTACCAAATGTACTCGCTCTACATTGTATTATTCATCGTCAGCATTTAGTTGCAAAAAATTTGAATGAACGTCTGCACGCGTTGCTCAATTACGTTATTAGAGCAATTAACGACTACGGTAGCGTAGGTGTCTACGACGCCGCATTCATTTGTGAGCCAATTTTGTGGTAAAACAGACACCGGTTTCGAATCCTACAAAAACAAGGTGAATTTATTTCTCTATAGGATTTGATAATTTGATGGATGCCGTATAAGCAGAAGTTTAATTTCTGTTGATAAAACATCAAATTACCTATAAAAACCGCCATTTTCTATGATGGTGGGTGGGGTTTTCCGAGTTTTCCTCACTTGTAAGTGAAATGGCGCCATCAATTATCTTTAAGTCGACCCGGAGCGCCACGGCAAATAATAATAGCCGTCACTTTCTCCGGACAAGCTCAGCTTTTCAGGTTAAAATGCATTCGTAAGGGGGTGAATTAGGGCGAGTATTATTAATAAGATTAGAAGCAATTCATTGAATGGCCCATTATTTAGTTAGCTTTGTAGTGAAAATGATGAAGATTACAATCGCTTACTGCTGCACACAGAAAGTACGTTGGCTCTTTAAAGGTGTTTGTCTGAATATATTTGACTCAGTTCACGACTTTCTTGAGGACAGAGATGAAAAATTGCTAGAAAACCTGATTCTATCAAAAAATGATATCGCATATTTGTCAGACCTGTTTAAAATATTTAATAAAGTTAATTTACAATCGCAAGGTTGAACTTAATTAAATCAAATAGCGTCATAGCTGCTTTTGCGGGAAATCTTTTATTCAAACGAAATCTAGATAGAGATGGATACAAGCACTTTCCCAGACTATCAATAATCTCTGCGAAACAGGAAGATTTACTTACTTACTTCAAACACTTGAAGATGTTCTTTATGTTGATTTTACGAAGCGTTTCTA
Organism: Psylliodes chrysocephalus; assembly: GCA_927349885.1. Lineage (NCBI taxonomy): Eukaryota > Metazoa > Arthropoda > Insecta > Coleoptera > Chrysomelidae > Psylliodes > Psylliodes chrysocephalus. Next base: position 79,825,923 of record OV651813.1, on the reverse strand, counting down.
AAATATTTTAAACATTAAATGCAGATACTATAGATTTATCTAATTTGGAAGAGGAACTCGTAGAACTCGCAACTATCGTAGAACTCAAAGTAAAATTTAAACATGGATACCAAGAATGTTAGCTCCAAAAATCAATACCAGTACTCTACCCTGGATTGTGGGCAGTAATACAGAAGTTTTTAATCGCGTTTCCTTCGTCTTATCTGGCAACGCCTGGATTCAGTACAGTAGCTAATTTACTGTCAAAAAAGAGGAACAAGAGTAGGTACTTAACGAAATTGGAATCCGACATTAACAATTTGTTAAAACTTCACCAGCCTCAACCATCTCATTAATTTTTTTTATTTACTATTAATTTTGTGTTTATATCTCATTTTTTATAAGTATTTCTTATTGATTTTGTGTTTGTTTTTAAAACTTTAATAAACAATTTTGTACATTTGGTTGTCATTTTATTAATTTCTACTTTATAATTTTTAATAGATATAGAAGCAGATAAATAAGGTACTGATAAAATGCAACAGTATTTGAATAGTTCATAATTTTTATTTAGATTTCTGTCAAAAAATTAATTTTTTCTTTCTACGATCACTATCCAAAGTAGGCTTTTGCGTTTCGAAATTTAACCACAAAGTTCACTATTTCCGCAAACTGACATTAAGTAACAGCTTTGTCGATCGCCGAGCGGAAAACTTGACAACTTGTCGCTAATAATATTTCTTTTTAATAAATAAAGTTATTTGTATCTAGTTTAATGTTTTTTCTTTTATTATCCAAGTTAACATTGACTTTGAATAGCAACTTCTTTTATCATGAATAACGTAGATATAGGCAACACATTATATACACTACTTATGACACATTTTCATTTTTTATATCTATTTCTTAAAATAATGTTGGGAACCTCTGATCTATTCTAAATCAAGTGTAAATGTAGAAATAATAAAAACGCTATTATTGCTCTGTTATAGGCTTTATAATATTTTGTAAATAAAGGAAAGAAACGAATGAAGGTGCTTTCAATTATTTGTGTGCATATTTGTAAATTGTATTAGTATTAGCGCTTTTGGTTCGGCTGTTAAAACTTCGGAATATTATAAATGTAAACAAGAACAATAGAATGATTGATAATAATTTGTTATTTTTTACATATATAATGTCCCGATGTTATTTTAACAGCCGCAAGCTCTTGGCGGATACTAATAAAATTTCCACCCTTAAATACCTACCTTTGATTTATTTTGAAAATGATTAAAGTAAAGTAGTAAAAGTTAATGAACCTATTACATATTGAAAACAATCTTCTGCGTGTATGTAATAAAAAGTTCAATACAGCACGCATATAGGTACTTAAGGTTTACAGATTATTATTTTTGTACAGACCTACCATTTTCATAAGAACAACATTTTATTGCAATTAGGAGATCCATCCATGTCATATTGGTAACAAAATAAGCATTTATCTTTGGAATGTATTTATTAATTATCATAAATGTCGCAGTTTAAATTTAATACCTACTTTTCTGTAAACTTAACATCAAAATGTCAAATTTTTTAATCCATTTGAACAATATTTACAATTTTGTAGGAAAGAATACACACTATTTTTCTTATTTAATTATTATTGTCTCGTAACACTATAAAAATAATGAAAAATAGTCTTCACTTTGTTTTGATAAAATATGGGTTATTATTTTTCTTCTCATTGTTTTTAATTTTTATATTTCGTTTGATACATAGAGTATGATTAGTATAGACATTAATAAATTATCATTATTTAAAAAAAAATAGATACAGACGTATTTTTCACTTGATGAAGCTAAAATTTTTTCTAACAATTCGCCGTATTATTAGTTTTCATTTACAGTACCGCATTTTTAACGACCTGTGCACTATTTTGGTGACATGTTTTAAAGGGAGTTGAAATACCCTTAAAATATCATTCAACGTGGTCAGGGGGTAATTTTATTGTATTAACAGCATACCCACACCACAGCGGTATCTAGACTTTCTGAGAACTGCAATCCTATCGCTCAAAAATAATAATTTCCCTAATTTTTTGTTTTATTAAATATATCTTTTATTTCAGATGCACGGCTACGACCTTCCTCCACCTTCGTTAGGCCCCTCGCCGGGCGGGGGTCCCCCGCATCCTGGCCTGATGGGTCCAGGGGGCGGGGGGCCCGGAGCGCCTTCATCTGACGCCATGACCCATCCTGACAGTACCGACAGTTATGTAACGTATCTAGACAGCGACGAATCCTTACCGGCCAGCCCCTAACACTCGGGGGCCCCCATGAGCAACTAGCGTTTTGCCCCCCATTTGGCCGCCTGTTGGGGGGCCTTACTCGTCAGTCACTTGGCCGCCTACATGCCTTCTTCATAGGGGTTCGGAAAAACGAGTGGTTTCCGCAGAGATCCATAATAAAAGCTATCAGTTTTTTTTTATATTTTTTATCATAAAATTCAATTATATAATATTTATAAAAAAAAATCATTGACTTTGTCATTAGGTAATTAAACTATTAAAAACTAATAAATTTAAGATAAACATTAAACAATGATATCGGAATCTTAAATATACAGGGTGGTCCCCTTATATAAAATTACGTATAGTAGATTTTTGACTCCAAAACAAATTACGACTTAGCCAATTTGCCTTAATAACATATTGATGATTTTGGATATTTATATTAAATATTTTTATATTTATTGTTTTTGGGTATGAAAAATTGTAATTTCGTATTTACCTCGATCTATTTTATAGGAGGCGCCACATTAGTCACTTTTTTGGCATACATATAGGTTAAAATTTTTTATTTAAGTTAGGGCCATTTTTAGCAAAAAATATTAAAGGCACGTCAATTTAACAAAAATTGTTATTAACAGTTTTTCGATATAATCGCATTTTAGAATTTAGCTCCATGATTCTTATTTAATTCATTTCTTGAAATATTAACGTAGTAGGCGTCTTTGGTAATGTTTTTTTACGGCAATGCGATGGTATACATATTTTTTCTAATTTTGACATATAAAGTAACATTTTTTGTAATCGCAGCAAGTGTCAAATTGATCTACTTTGCGCAACCAATTGCATAATGTTGAACATTATGAAAATGGTTTCGAAAAATTCTTTGTCACCAGTTGCGAAAAGAAAACAAATAAAATCAATACTATTCATTAATATTGAAAGTTTATATCAAAGAAAGGCAGGTTGACTTACAAAGATAGAATTTTGTTAAACTTACAACCCAGTAATAATGTTGTTTTGGTCCTTATTTTCCAGTCCAAATCAAAACAAAATAATTAAAACCTAATACACTACAAAATAACCCACATTTTTATAGCTTTAATAAACAATAAACATACTGCAACTGGCCGAGAATAAATAATTAATAATGATGTTCCAATTGTCAACAAAATAATGCATATGCAACTAACAATACAAGAAAGTAATATTGGTTGCCTAAATGTAAGTGATGTTTAACCAAAACACAATTTTAGTCAAATTATAATCAAAAGTAGAAAAAAATATTGTATGTGACACGTTACGACATGCCGTTTTATGTAACTGGTTTGGAAAAAATGCATTATGCCGCCAGATGCGAAAAGTAAACACATAAAAATAAATCTTTTTTTGTTTTAAAATCAATAACATACATTATATTATTGAAAGTTTATATTAAAGATGGGCAGGTTAGAATTTGATTAAACTTACAACACAGTAATGTTGTTTGGTCATTATTTTCCATTCTAAATCAGCACAAAATAATTAAAACACAATACACAATAAAATAACCCACTTTCTTGAAATTTAAATAGCTTTAATAAACAATATAAATACACTACAATAAGTCGTTGAGAATAAATTAATACGATTTTCTATTTATCAATAAAAGAATAAAGTTAATCATATGCAACTAACAATACAAGTAGTAATATTGGTTGCCTACATATCAGTAATTTCACCTTTAAAAACCTGGATCTGTCTTATTATCAATATTTTATTGAGGCAAATGGCTCAAATCATAATTTATTTTAAAGTCAAAAATCTGCTGTGCTCCTGTGTACAATTACTTAAGGACCACCCTGTATAAAAATGTAATCGATTATTCTACAGGCTTTCGATGATTTTCTTTACTAGTTTTTACCATTTGATTTTAATTTGTGTTCCTGTCTTTTAAATTTCAAACTCCAATCTGTTAAATCCCTTGTTCAATAATTATTATTATTGATCATACTTTATTCTTTCCCTACTTCTTGTAATATACTTAAGTTCGCAGCATAAGCAAAACTTTTTTATTATTAATTTTACGGAAAAAAGTTATTCCTTTTAAAAAGGTCACATTGGTCTAACATCAATTATCAAGTATCAAAGTTTTTCAGTCGTATACGAAATATTAATGTTGCGTACCAGTAAAGTATTTTTGAAACATCGAAAATTATTAGAAACAAAATTTGATTAGAATTGAAACTACACTGAAACAACTACTACCATGAAATATAATAATTAATGATTATGTTTACACCTTTTTCTCTACAGCAGCTTTGAAAATTTATCCCTACACATCTATATTTAATCTAGGATGCATATTGATACAGTCTCTCATTAGACTATAAATGTTATTTCAAAAATTTTCAAGGTTGTTTCAGATAAAAAAACAAAAACTAATGAAATTTTTTTATCCAGCATAAATGGATGTTATTTGCTTATTTATAACATAGTTTTCAATTCTAATCAACTTTTCTTTATAATAATTTTCGACATTATCAAAAATATTTTTTAAAAAACCTCGTATACCTAGGTACTAATGAAAAATTTTTATTTTAATTTTGCTTTGTAGAATTGTGACCATGCAGAACTTTTTATGAAGAATAACTTTCTTCCTTAAAATTAATAATAGATACCAATATGAAAGACGAACCATATTACCTACCTATTTGTAACAGTTTTTCTTCCAATTTAGATTATCTGTTAAATATAGTGAAACTCAAAACTTTACAAAATATGAAAAAACTTTTTCATAACTGTTTTATTAAAAAAGTATATGCGTCGCCTAAAACCTGTAATTTTGTATTTCTTTTGAAGCAATGTATAAATGAGCCATGAGCCATATCCAGGTTAATTGTAATATTTTGCTTAAACATACACACATACGCACCTACCTACCTACCTACCTACCTACCTATATCTGTTAAAACTAATTTCACTTAGCCACCTAAGGATTTTTTAATAGGTATTCCGAGGTGGTTTTATTTTGATATTTGGCTGTTAAGGTTAATTCTAAACAAATTATACATTTTTTTATATTCTGAGCGTTTCATATTTTCTTATTTAGATACCTTGTAAATTATATTTTCAAATTTATTAAGTTAATTTCTATTTTTAGGCGAAGCACCCACTTTTTTTCTAAAAATTCAATAGATACGTAATTAAAAATTTTTGGAGTTTGTATTTACCTAATAGCTATGTAGACTTGGCTCGTTACTTGAAAGGTACCATTGCAATACACATAATATATTATACGGTGAGCACCATAAATCCCTATATAACTCGTTACTGGAGCCTTGTTAGGAAAATCGCTGAGACAAGTCGATTTTTGATTTCTACAATGTACATTTTTGTATGAATAGTTTACCCTTAATTTCATCCCTTACTGGAGGGGAGCAACCCTTTCGAAAAATATAAATGGCATGGGGTGGTGAGTGATAGCTCATTTGAAAGAGGGTTTTATTATCTATTCAAACATGTAAAATTTTTTGAAATTTGCTTCATTAATTCTCGACTAATTGATGTTTCAGAATAACGGAAATTAACGTAGCGCACTCATCCTTAGAATTAAAATTCGGCCCTGCATGATTTCGGTTTTGGTTCAGACGTGAAGTAAGACTTTTTGCCATTAGAAGGTCACTGTTAGTTTAGTTGCTTTCCTATTTTGTGAGGATTTGTTATTTTTAAACATTAATAAATCAACACGTAATGAAACACGTTTCAAAATTTTTTGCATGGTTGAATAGAGAATAAAACCCTCTTTCAAATGAGCTATCACTCGCCACCCCATGCCATTTAAATTTTTCGAAAGGGTTGCTCCCCTCCAGTAAGGGATGAAATTAAGGGTAAACTAATCATACAAAAATGTACATTGTAGAAATCAAAAATCGACCTGTCTCGGCGATTTTCCTAACAAGACTCCAGTAACGAGTTAGTTAGGGGGGGTAAGACTTATGATGCTCACTGTATGGCTGCGAATTTGTCGAAGTCGTTTAATATGTACCTACCCTCTCTTTACCTCTAAGTGACAAGCGAGAGAAGTCTACATACCTACATATTACCTACACACATTTTTGTTTAAAACAAATTGGTAATGGATCTTTAAGGAAACTCTCTACTATCACTCTAAAAACGTCTCGATGTCCGATATTTTGTTAACAAAAAGGTTGTGTCTAATTTTTAAGATTTAAACTACAACTCACACTTCTAGTCGATGAACAGTACTTACGAAATCTAAAAGTTGTAATGAAAAATTAATAAATATTAAATTAATGGATCTGACTCTCGCAGTGATAAAAATAAGAGAATTGCAGCTGACCAGAACAGAACTGTTTCATATCTACACACAAGCTCAAGTCAATATATACAATTGGTATATGCAGCATTAAAACAAATTTTCCAGTCTCAACTCATCTTAAATATAGTTGATAAATATAAAATAATTATAATAATAATGCGAAAGCTGTCTCTTGAAACGAAAGGAAATTAGGATTGAGCGAATTAGTATTGCTATTGCATACCTATTATGTATCTACTGGCTTGAACGTATCCATTTAAATAGAAATACTGTTAATTAGGCTCGTAATTAGGTATCAACAGAACAAAGTAAAATAGTTAATAATTTTGATTATATTTTTTTACAGTCGAAAATTATAGACGCAACCTTCGTAATTTAATAGATTTGTTTATTTTTAATGAAATCTTACCTAATGACTCATAAATATTTAGATAAATACTAACACCTTGTAAAATATGTAATTTATACTATTTGTAATATGTTGTTTGTACAATTTGTTGAAGCTCATGTCTCTATTTCATTTATATGGATGTTGTTGATGATTTTTCGGGAAAATTTTCAAAGTGGTACGCTGTAAAAATTATTTTTACAGTTTCAAAAAAAGTCACAAAATATTGTAATGAATTTATATAAACACATATTTGATATACAAGAATAATTCTACCTACATGTAAATAATATTATATGATGACATGATTTGTAAATAATTAGAAAATTTACAGTATTTTTGTAGTTTTTATTACACAAACTCCTCATTCCTTATCCCGGCGGTTCATAAATTTTTTCTATTCTCGACTAATATTTACTGAATTCAGATTTTCCCACTAATGTGAAAGATCCAATTATTTTTTTATAGAATTAGATTAGTAAAAATAAATAAAATACATATTGTAATTGATAAATTCAACTACCTAAGGACCAATCGTTTCACCACTGATTAAAGTTGAAAGTAACTATTTGCTGATTAAACTACAGGGCCATTGTTTGTTAATCTGTCAAGTAAACCTACATGTAACTTTACTCATAGGTGAAAAGATCGGACCTTATCATAATAATTACAGTACAAGATTGAGATGGCAAGTCAGAATTAGATGCGCACTGGCAAATCTAATAATGGGAGGAGTTATCTCAGCACATGGTTGAACTTCGATGCTATTCTATTGTTTCAGTGATCTATTTGTGTTCACTTGAGCAGAGCTGCCAAATTTAACTATTTTCATTTTTTGCCAGTGCGCATCTAATTCTGACTTGCTATCTCAATCTTATCGTTACTGTAAGCCTCTTGATGGCCAGATATATTTTCTAGAATACCTAATATCCATCCTGCAGCTGAATCCTCTTTAATTAAGGCTATATTACAGTATGATTCAAAAGATATATGTGGATACCTAATGAGAAACATCAGAAAAAAATGTCTGTATAGGTATTTTAAAATGTTTGTTGCATAAATTACCTAGTTAATATTTATATAGGTGGATATATCAACTTACTATGATTATTTAAGACTATAATACATCACCCAATGACGATCTTCTTTTGTTAAAACACCCACCAATCAAAACAAACTGTATCTTTTCACTCAATCCCGATTGGATTTAAAAAAAGTAAATTCATTACTAAAGGAACATATCAATTATTTATGCGAAGCGTCAATGTGAAGTTTGTAAAAAAAAGGTTGGAATTAAAAAAATCTGATGTGTCCAACACATGACTTTCATGTCTAGTTATTACAGGCTTTTTCTGGTTATCTTGTAGGTACAACCTATTGTATCACCCATGTAAATATTCATTGCTGACGAAAATAGATACTGAAAAATTAAAATTTTATACGTTTCCTCAAATTTTTCCATTACGCCATAACTTTTATTTGAATAATTTTCTTAAAAATTATAATTTTTCACTTTCTGTCAAATTTCTCGAGTACGGACCATTTTAGGAAAATTATATATATTGTTACGCAGGTTTTTGGTATCACAATTTATTTCAACTCAACTTTTACAACAACTATTCAACTGATAACATTAACATGTAACGTCTATCATCCTTATACAGGGTGTTTCCGAACTTGACGTCCAAATTTGTAGGGGTGGTAGTTCGCATAATTTGAGAGGGATTGGCAGATTTCATTTTTCTAAAAAAATATAATAATCAAAATAGAGCCATTATAAAAAAAAATCAAAGAGCAGGTTATTCCCTGAGCGCGTAGCGCAATAGTCCTCAAAAACAGATGCGATTTGCAATTTTGTCGATTCTAAGCAGGGGCTGGTAACTCAAATGGAAAAACATGAGAAAGATAATTTAGTACCACTCCAATTAACGGGATGGCGCTCGTATCGAAATGTCATGTCAGTTGTCAGCTCGTCAAAACTTCAAACTTGGAGAAATTAAAATGGCCATTGTTTTGAAGGTATATTGTGGGTATATTGAATTTTGATTCATGTAGTATCTAGATTTATTTTTCAACACCTTCCAATTTTAAGCATGTTTTCAAAAGATGGGAAGATGGATTTCAGCATCAAACAATAAAGCACTAGCAGATATTGGTAGTGATGCAATTTATACACGGAAAAAAAATTGTAGAACAAATTTCTACAATTATAGATTTTTTCTCTACAATAAATAGTACATATAGGGACAGGGACAATTTGTAGTAAAAATTTCCAAATATTTGTGGAGAATGTATTGTAGAGTTATTATCTACAATATTTAGTAAAAATATCCAAATGCATCATAAGAATTGTTCTACAAATTGTTACAATTTTTGCTATTCATTGTATGAATTTATATTAAAAATGTATTGCGTTTTATGAAAATAAATACGAAAATTTTACACAATAAATAGTAAAAATTCATACAAATTGTAGTAATTTTTAATAAAACTTGTAGTAGTATTCCATAATTATTATAATTATAACCTAGAAAAAAATGTTCCTTAATAAAATATTCAATTTATTGTTTTAATATAAAAGATACAAAGTCTTAATTACATTATGTAATAAATAACAGTAATAATAGCACCCTCAGTCTCAGTTGGCTTTTCTGCACCTGAAAAATATGAAATAAAAATTAATAACAATTGAACTGTTCATACCCTTAAAACGGGGATATTTATCACCTTTACACTGATTTGGATATTAAATGACTAAGTCAGATAACTAACAAAAATGAGAAAGTAGGTATGTCACAATTAGACAAAAAAGCATCATTGAATTTGGCACAAAATTCGATCGTTGGACACAACATTCGATCGTTGGCCACAACTATTTTTTACTTTCCTATCTGTATACAGATATAAGGAAAGTATAGGAATCATGATTTTTTTCGACCTCGAGTTTTCGACGGATTTTTACGTTTTGAGGTCCCCTGAATCCGTTTTGACTATTTTCGCGATGATGTCTGTGTGTGTGTGTGTGTGTGTGTGTGTGTCTGTATAACGCATAACTCATGAACCGATACACAGAAAAACACCAAATTTTTAAACTTAAGCTTTGTTTCAGCGTCCAATGAGCTGATTAGATTTTGGGCAGTGTCGGAACATCTGGGGGGGTACTTTATAGGTGGTCATTTTTATATTTTATGGAATATATCTGTTATTTACGGTTGGAGAAGAAAATTCTTCAAATAAAAGATACTTCTAATATAATTATCTATAATTTTTGTTTTATGCAAAATTTTCCTAAAATGGTCCGTATTCGAGAAATTTGACAAAATGTAAAAAAAAATAATTTTTTATAAAAATTGTTCAAATAAAAGTTGTTTGTAATATAATTCTCTATAATTTTTATTCTATACATAATTTCTCTAAAATGGACCGTATTCGAGATATTTGAGAAAATGTGTAAATTTCGAATTTTGAAGAAAACTCAAAAACGGATAAAGAAAAAAACATTAAACTTAAGGTTTATTTCGGCCTGACGTGAAATGATTAGATTTTGGACAAAGTCGGAACATCTGGGGGGGGGGGTACTTTATGAAAGGCCGTTTTTATATTTTATGGAATATATCTGTTATTTATGTTTGAAGAAGAAAATTGTTCAAATAAAAGTTACTTCTAATATTATTATCTATAATTTTTGTTTTATGTCAAAATTTCCTGAAATGGTCCGTATTCGAGAAATTTGACAAAATGTGCAAAATTCTGATTTTTAAGAAAATTGTTAAACTAAAAGTTGTTTGCGATATTGATCTCTATAATTTTTGTTTTTACATGATTTTTCGAAAATGAACCGTAATGGAAAAATTGGAGAAAAGTACTAAATTTAAATTTTTCAGTACTTTCGTTTTCAATGAATATCTGTAAAAAAATGTTTCGAGTTAAATGTATGTGGAAAATGTATATATTTAGTTTATTCCCTAAATATTTATAGAGGAGGTATAATAAGTTGTACAAAATAACCGCCTATAAAAGCCTATAATAACTAGATAGGAAAGTCATGTGTTGGACACATCAGATTTTTTTTAAATAATCTACTAACGTTATTTAAATTAGTTATCTAAAGGTAAATTTTTCAGAAACAATAATAAATGTACTTACCACCAATAGAATTTATCATTAAAATTTTCTCAAACGCATCGGTGCTTATAATATAATAATGTGTTACAGGTACTCGTATATGTACCATGCTTTGTTATGTGAACATGGCGAACGGCTACTGCTGTCTGGCCATTTATGATCGACGTCAGAAAACGTTGGCCAATAGCAGAATTCTGTTTTGTTCACATGACTTAGAATTTCTACAATATTATAGAATATTTTTGAACAAAATTGAATATTTTTCATAAGAAGGGATGTAAATTATTACTATTTTTTGTAGAGAAAATTACTATTTTTTGTAGAGATAATTATTAATATTTGTACAAATTTTTTCAGAAGTTAGTAGTAGTAATTACGATAATTGTAATAAATTTCTACTTCTACAAACAATAGTAAAATATACTAAACATTGTGGAATTCTTTCCTATTGTTGTAGCATTTTATTCGACAATTCAATTGCTACAATAACGAATAGTTTTTAACTATAAATTGTAGTAAAATTTTCTACAAATTGTTAAGTATTTTTCTACAAGTCTACTACAACATTGTAGTAAAATTTTCTAGTCACATTTTTTTCCGTGTACCACATTAAATATGCAGTCGTCATATTAAGGATAACCAAATAATTTGTAATAAGTGTCTTAAGAAAAATGTACCACTGTTTGGCACCAACGGTAAGTAATATTTGCAAACTTGTTCTTGATTCAGTGTTAAAATAATTGGTTTGTTATTTAAATTTCTTTTTGTTTTCAGTTTTTAAATGATCATTGTTGCAAAGAAAATGTTGGTCCTCCAAAACACCTTGTCGAGCGATGAAATATTTGAGCCTCAGCCATCAATATCAAAAATTGATTCAATGCCATTGACATCAAACAAGAAAACACCCTAAAATCTTCAAGGGTCCAAACGTGTGTAAGTTTAATTTATGCTCAAAAGTTAAATTCATTTATCACAATGCCCACATGATGAATAAAAATTTGATAAATACAAGTGCTGTATAAATGAATCAAGAAAACAATTATCGGATGAAGAAATGCTCCTCAACCTAACTAGTCAACTCAATAACCGTATGGCAAATTTTATCCACTCTCAAATTTGCCACGATAGTAAAAAAGGATGATGCTTCAACTTCAATTTTTTCAAACTTATTTGCCACTCCAAGTCGCAAAACTTTTATAAAGGTCTTGAGCACTTATATATGCTGATTTTGTTACAGAAAACATTTTTAATAGGTTTGTTTTAATTATTTAAATGGTGTAAATGGTGTAAATGCATATTTGTTTGAGTATTTCCATATTTAAATACACAAATTATATGATGAGGCGTTAATTTACTGTAATAAAAAAAAATAAAATAAATTGCATTTTATTTCAAGTTTGAAATTAATGCAAAAATATAATTAAGTAAAATCAAATAAAGATATAAATTGGCAAAATATTTAACTAGTTTTAAATCACAAAACAGTCAATATGGTTGTTTTATGATTTGAAACTAGTCAAATATTTTTCCAATTTTTTTGCTTTATTTGATTTTCTTCATTACATTTTTGCGCTACTACAAAGTTAAATTTCAAAAAGCTTGCTCGTGGCGACCATATTGAATTTTAGTACCACTCCAATTTGATATATGGCAGCACATCGACTCAGAATTTTACCATTGAGTTTCCCATCTATTCAAATTAGTAATCTATGGTTCTAAGCGTAGTGCGCGCGAGTCAAGGTGGTCCCATCGCTGCGCAGGACCGTACCTGTTTATAATTTTTAATTTAATTTTTAATTATTTTTATTTTAAATATTTTGGAAAAATGAAATCTGCGAATCGGTCTCAAATTATGCGAACTACCACCCCTACAAATTTGGATGCCAAGTTCGGAAACACCCTGTATAGCTTGCTTGACCCTTCTCGAACCTTCGCGAACTGTCGTCTAGAATATTCTTGACGGGTAATGACATTTCTGGACTATTCTATCTTCTTTTACTTGTACTTTTACTTATGACGACCGCAGCACACTGTAGGGCAATGAGTAACATTCCACTTCTTTTTCTATTTGTACGTTTCCTATAATAGCCGCAGGCTACTGCAGGGTGTGCGTAACATTGCTCCCTCCTCTCTAGTTATTCGCCCCGAATAACTTGACTACTGGGACCTAGTTGGAACTAATGGAGAGGATCTGGACCATGGAATGGAGCTATCTTCCCAATGTGAACTACGTTGAATTTACTTCCCGCTGACAGTAGGGGCCATCCCAGTTCCGCTGCGATTTCTGGGAAAGTCCTCCTCGCTGCTTGGGATTGCACAGCCATACCTTGTTTTCCTCTCAAAATGTGTATCTGTGGCACGCCTGTCCATTCTAGCTTCTGCTTTATCGGTATGGGTTTTCAGTCGTTCTCGAGCGAATTCATAGACCTTTGTCCTACCATTGCATACATCACATTTTTTGCACCAATCCGCTACATCCCATCGGCAATTGACCCAATAAAATCTTTCCAGAACTCGTGCCAGTGTCCTTTTAGTATCAAAGTGTCCTCCTGAACGGCTGCTATGAAGCTCCTCCAATACTTTTCTCACCTGTGTCCTCGGCAGTATCACTTGGCGGACTACATGTACTCCATCGGGGCTATCCCACTTCCATTGCAATAGGCCATCGTGAAGATTCAGGGAATCCCACTGGGTCCAGTAGCCTTTTATAGTTCTACTGTATTTGGCTATCTCTTGCCAAGTAGGTGTGACTTTATTTTTGAGCCATGCTCGGACAACCTTTCAGTCCTTGTCTTTCTTCTGTTCCTGTCTCAGACTTTCAAGGGTGATTTCTTCTTCGTCGCCCTCTGGCTTGATGGTGGTAGCCCGAAGAGTAACTTTATCAATCGGTTCTTCTCGTTCTTCGAGCCTTTTATCGTATCAGCATTGTTCCTCTAAACGGGGTTGTCCGAAGAGAATGTCTGCATTGCTATGGAGACCTCCTCGATGCTCTACTTTCTGGTTATTGTAAGAAAGCCGGCTCGGTGTAGGTGATTGGCTTTTTCGGGACGCATAGCTGCTATAATTCTTGTTGGTCTTAGTGATTGATCTATATGATTTTCCGGTCTCATTCGCTGATTCTCGATTTATAGAATGGGTCATGCTTCTACAGGTTCTTTGAAGGTGTCCGACTCTTCCGCAATTGAAGCATCTCCTGCTTCCATTTTGGCTGTTTCGTTGTATATTTCGGAGGATATTTAAGATTTGGGGAATAGCATTAGTATTGGCCTCGTCACTTTCCTGGGATTTAATTTCCCTCACTTTTGCGCGAGAAGATCTGGATAGGAGTTTTACCGCTTCATATTCCTGGGATGCAATCTGTTTCTCCCTCAGCGTCTTGTGTGATGTTGTAGACGAAGGACTTGCTGCATTTCCACATATTGTAGTCTATCAATGAATGCTTGTATTCCGAGTTGTTCTTCGAAATCTTTCGGCACCTGTGGATAGGCCAGATGAATCAACCTTCTTATATCAGCCTCGAATTTCTGTAGACCGCAGCACACTGTAGGGCGATGAGTAACATTCCACTTCTTTTTCTATCTGTACGTTTCCTATAATAGCCGCAGGCTACTGCAGGGTCCTGCGTAACAATATATATTATATATTGTTATGTTCTCTATTAACCTCACAATTTTAAAATACACACTAAACTTAACTTACCTCGGCTAACCTTTTAATATTTAATTTTTTTTTTTTTATTTTATTTAGAGCAGATTCTCTTTATCTCACTGGTGTCGGTTCATAAATGACAATACTTTATAAACTTTATTTCATCCAATTATTATTTATTTTTTTATTTTATTCAATTAAATTTAGTTTAATTAATTTAGTTAGTTTAGTTTATTTAGTTTATTTAGTTTATTTAGTTTATTTAGTTTATTTAGTTTATTTAGTTTATTTAGTTTATTTAGTTTATTTAGTTTATTTAGTTTGTTAAGTTTATTTAGTTTATTTAGAATTATACAAGATAATCCTAATAAACTTGATATCTGTATACTGAACAATTAAAAATTTAAATAAACAAACTTTTCCAAAATTGAATTGTTTAATTCTAACAAAACCACTATGGGCAAATTGAAACAAATATGTCAGGTATTTAATTACCTGTACTAAATGAAAAATTATTAATAACTACCCTACTGTCCCTACTAAACTTAACTTAATAAAAAAAAATACAACTCTTCTCAAAAATAAATCACAAAAAAAATAACTATTATTTCAATATAAACTTGTTTTGAATCTCTATTCATAAATAGTCGAAATTATTGTACGACACTATTAAAAGTTTTATAAATACCGTTCTCACAGTTTTAGGGTTTTCGTTTTCACCTCTGTCCAGGTCACTCTCTGGTCAATCTCGTCTTTCGTCTTCTTCCTCCTCTCCTTAATCTTATGATCTTTGTCAACCTTTACACCGTATCTTTATAGTTTGCTTATTTAAATTTAACATATATGTACATTTCAATTACAATTTAACTTCAAACTTCTGACATTTTTTTAAAATTTTTCAAAATTGACAACCTTTTTCGAAATTCCTCAATCTTTCAAACTTGACTTTTTATATCCACCTTTTTTATCAAGAAACCAATCTTTTCTCTCTACTTCTCATAGTCTGCTTTCCTTAAGACTTTCTATGTACTTTAATTATACAGGGTTATAATAATTTTGCTACTTTATTTTTATTTATTACTATTAATATTATTATCGTTATTATTATTAGTATGATTATTATTATTATTATTAGTTTTATCATTATTTTTAATATATAGGGTGTTTTCATAACATAATAAATTCCCCCGAATTTATGTTCATGAAATTTTTAACTAATTCAAAATTTCTGAACATCAATTCACTCTATAATAACTCCTTTTGTTCCTCATATTTAACTTGAATATTTGTCATTTTGTCCCTATGTTGCTGTCTTGTAATGTCACTGTCTGTCGTTTCCATCATCCCAAAATGTGTATATTGGCTTACATGAGATATTCCCTGATTTAAGTATTGTCAAATGACCTATATTGAATTTGTCATATTTCTTTATTTTCTTAGTTTATTTCTGCACATATTTCAGCATGTTTCTTTTATTGTAGACATGTCTTTATTTTTTTGTTTTGTATTTTTTTTTTTTTTTAGTTCATAATCTTGTTTTCTTTCCATTTTAATTTCTTCTTTCCATTTATTACATTTTTTCATCTTCATTTTCTCACTATTTATTACTTCATTACCACTTTATACATTATTATAATTCACTTTACATTATTATACCGCATTATTTCATTATCATCAACTATATTCCGCATTATTTTATTATTATTCCGCTTTATTTATTATATCACATACAAACACTTATTCTCCTGCATCTTAAACATTTCTTCTTCTGAACTCTTCTTATATACAAATTTATTTCTTTATTCTTTATTGTTCTACGTTTTGTTGAATTACTTCTCAAACTGTTAAAATAATTCTATTCATGTCTACATTGTAAAACTTTTACTGTTCATTTATTTATAACTTTTCTTCTTGTGCGTAAACTAAGTAGTTTTTTTTTTATTTATTTATTTTTTTTAATCTTCTAACCTTTATTCAAAATTTAACATTATGTTTTATATCACTACTTTTATTGAAAACATCTCCATTCAATACAGATTTATAGTTTGTCCTCTGAAATACCCTTTAATTTATTTTATTGTCCAATTTTTGTTGTTTTTATTTATTTTTTTTTTTTAAATTGCAACTGTAAAGATTTTTATTTGGATAGTGGTTGTCTAAAAATTTTGATTGTTGTCATTTGTATGTGTTACCCTGTCAAGTGATGTTGTCCTTCTTGAACTATCATCTCTGTCCTCTTGTACTTCTTCTCTTCTACTGTCTCTTTCTAAACTTCTCTGTCTTCTATCTGTCTGTTGAAAATTAATTCTTCTTTGTCTTCCTTCATTTTCATAGTCATTTACATTCTCTTGTCTATTAGTATCATTGTAATTTGTATTATTTGAATTTCTACTGTTATTGTTATTATCATATCTGTTATTGTAGTTGTCATTATTATTATTAAATCTATTATGTCTATTATTATTGTATCTGTAATTATTATTGTTATTGTAGTTCTGTCGATTAATATTTGTATAGTTGTTTCTGTTATTTTGAAATCTATTAATATTATTAAAGTTATTGTTGTTGTTATTGTTATTATTGTTGTTATATTGTCTATCATTGTAATAAGTACTTTGTCGATTGTTATTTTGCACTTTATTGTTCCTATTTAGTACTAACCCTCTTTCAATTCTCAGCAAATAATTGGAAAATTTCTCAAATTTATTAATATTTTGCAAAGCTACAATTTCTGCTACCTCGTTTTTATAATGCCTTGCAATTGACATTAGAATCTCCTCTTCTCTCATAGGAGGTTCAAGAAATTTAGCAACTGTGAATAATTTGAGAGCATAATAATTTAAATTGGTACTTCTATTGTAGTCAAATTTACCAAAATACAAATTTTCTCGAACTAATGACTGAGAATTTTCCCCCCAAAAATAATTTAAAAATGTATGTTTAAATTGATTATAATCTTCTATTTCAAATACTTGGCTATTATACCACATTAAAGCCTGTCCAATTAAATTAATTCTTATAAACTCTCTAAGTTCATCCATATTGACTATACCTTTAGTTTTATTTTCTAACATTTGTAAGAATATTTTGGGATGCACTTTGTTTATATCCCCATCAAATTTTATTAACGCTTCAGCATTATAATTGTTTATTGTTCTTGTATTACCATTATGATTTTGAAACTCTTGTCTCCATACTTGTCTGTCCTTTTCTACGTCATCTTCTATTTTGTTTATTCTTGAGTTTATTGTATTGGTTTCTATACTTGTTATTTCCTGTTGTAGTCGAAAACCTTCTTTAATCTGCTCATCTATATTTTTAAATTTTTCTTCATTTTTGTTCTTCATGTCTTCTAATTTCCTAATATTTTTCTGCAATTCCCTTTTTGTTTTTAAATTTTCTTCTTCAGCTACTTTTAAAATTTCTGTTTCTCTCTTCTCTAATTTCTTTCCTATTATTTCAATGTCTTTAGTGTTGGTAATCATATTTCTTTCAATTCTCTTAATGTCTTTTTCTGTTTGCTCTGTTTTTGTTGCTTGTAGATTTATTTTTTGTTCTATTATTGTCTGTCTCTTGTCCAATTCATTAAACTTCTTTTGAAATTCTTGTTTTATATTTTGTTTACTCTCTTCTATTTTATCTCCTAATTTTACTTGGTTTTCTATGATCTTATTTTGCAATTCCTCTTGATTTTCTTTAATCTTATTTTGCAATTCCTCTTGGTTTTCTTTAATCTTATTTTGCAATTCCTCTTGGTTGTTTTCTATTTTCTGCTGTATTAGTAACAGCATTTTAATTACTGCATCTTCATCTTTTTTCTTCTGCTCCACTTGAGTCCCACTTGTAATCCTTCCCATCTGTTCATCATCTTCATTACTCTCATTACTTCTTGTTTCTATGTGGTTATTTTCTTTACATTCTGATATTTGTCGTACTCCATCTTCTTTCTCTGTTTGTCCAATCGTCTTTCCCCCTCTTAGCTCCATTTTATCCGGCATTTTATTTTAATTAAATGACTGAAACGTTAATAAAATACCACCTTTATTTTTGAAAGCCCAAAGGTTTAATATTACGTAAAAATTACATATACGCCCCTGTTTAATGATGGCCCCACGTTGGGCGCCAAATTGTTATGTTCTCTATTAACCTCACAATTTTAAAATACACACTAAACTTAACTTACCTCGGCTAACCTTTTAATATTTAATTTTTTTTTTTTTATTTTATTTAGAGCAGATTCTCTTTATCTCACTGGTGTCGGTTCATAAATGACAATACTTTATAAACTTTATTTCATCCAATTATTATTTATTTTTTTATTTTATTCAATTAAATTTAGTTTAATTAATTTAGTTAGTTTAGTTTATTTAGTTTATTTAGTTTATTTAGTTTGTTAAGTTTATTTAGTTTATTTAGAATTATACAAGATAATCCTAATAAACTTGATATCTGTATACTGAACAATTAAAAATTTAAATAAACAAACTTTTCCAAAATTGAATTGTTTAATTCTAACAAAACCACTATGGGCAAATTGAAACAAATATGTCAGGTATTTAATTACCTGTACTAAATGAAAAATTATTAATAACTACCCTACTGTCCCTACTAAACTTAACTTAATAAAAAAAAATACAACTCTTCTCAAAAATAAATCACAAAAAAAAATAACTATTATTTCAATATAAACTTGTTTTGAATCTCTATTCATAAATAGTCGAAATTATTGTACGACACTATTAAAAGTTTTATAAATACCGTTCTCACAGTTTTAGGGTTTTCGTTTTCACCTCTGTCCAGGTCACTCTCTGGTCAATCTCGTCTTTCGTCTTCTTCCTCCTCTCCTTAATCTTATGATCTTTGTCAACCTTTACACCGTATCTTTATAGTTTGCTTAGTTAAATTTAACATATATGTACATTTCAATTACAATTTAACTTCAAACTTCTGACATTTTTTTAAAATTTTTCAAAATTGACAACCTTTTTCGAAATTCCTCAATCTTTCAAACTTGACTTTTTATATCCACCTTTTTTATCAAGAAACCAATCTTTTCTCTCTACTTCTCATAGTCTGCTTTCCTTAAGACTTTCTATGTACTTTAATTATACAGGGTTATAATAATTTTGCTACTTTATTTTTATTTATTACTATTAATATTATTATCGTTATTATTATTAGTATGATTATTATTATTATTATTAGTTTTATCATTATTTTTAATATATAGGGTGTTTTCATAACATAATAATATATATAAGCAGCCCCTTTAATAAATGAACGGTACAATGGTCAGCCCGTTTTAACATTGGTCGGCCCAGTTTTGGGCTCACCAAAAAAAGGCACTGTATACCTTCTCTAAACAGCAGAGGGGGGTCTAAAACGACGTTTACCGCGTTTTTCTATGGGACGACGTTTTTACTATTAACAAATCCATTATACACTGATAAGTTCCAAAAAAATCCATGTAGAGGGCGCTAGTTTTATACATATTTTGTATATACATCAGATATAGCCATAGCCGATTGGTTAGCCCTAAACTTGGCAACGCAGCAAAGCATATTGTAAAAAATTATATTGGGTAAATTTTTCGACTATACTGTGTTATTAAAGTGTCCTTTTATGATTTATGACTCTAATTTTGTTAGATCGATATATATTATCGAAATTAATTCATTGAACACCAAATTTTGGTTTCAAAGAGGTAGTTACACAATATTAATGAATTCCGTAATTGTAACAAGTCCTCGCTTATCCGTCAAACCGGGACAACATATTTTTAAAAACTATATAAAAAGTTTTTATAAAAATTAAAATAATATGGGAAAGAACCTAGTAAATAAGGTTAAACTAAATTAAAATATTGAACGGGTATGTCGAAAAGAATTTTTTATTTAAACAAAAAAGACAGAAAAATTGAAAAAAAAATTAAAAAATTGAAAAAAATTGAAAAACTATACTTAATTTTTTTCTGTTCACATTGTATACAAACGCGTTTATGACTACCCAGTTGCGATCTTTAAACAAATTTTTAAATTGCTCAACTTCATTCCACCTTGGAGGTTTTTGGCTACTTATATGGCCTGCAAAATGTTTGCAAATCAATTCCTTTTGTTTGCCAGTCCATCTTTCTTTAATCAGGGGCTTCTTAGTAATCGGCACATCTGGAAAGATACCAAAAATAATAGATGGCATTTTGTAATTTCTTAAAAATATTTTTTTTATAAGATATACAGCTTGACAACTATTCGTTACTGTTTTAATTTTTTAGAATTTAATAAAATGCAAAAAATTATTTTTATGGAAATATTACTTTTAATATCACTTAAAAGTCCAGGAATGTTTATATCTTCACTGCTGGTTACGGACATAGAAGTTCCAAGAGTGGTTATATCTCTTGAAAAAGTGTTGCCGAGTATATTGATGTCCTGTTTGCAACTATTTCTTTTAGAAAGATATTCGTCGTCTGAATCTACCAATTCGTTTTAAGACACCTTAATTTCGTTCAATCATACGACCCAATGGGTGCTATGATTGAACGTTTACGTTATCCGTAACGTACATGTTAGGCTGAGTTTTAACATTAACGAGGCAAATTCGTATGATGGAAAACTTTTTGCAATACATTACTGT
The DNA here is from genome assembly GCA_927349885.1 of Psylliodes chrysocephalus. Taxonomy (NCBI): domain Eukaryota; kingdom Metazoa; phylum Arthropoda; class Insecta; order Coleoptera; family Chrysomelidae; genus Psylliodes; species Psylliodes chrysocephalus. Next base: position 79,804,560 of record OV651813.1, on the reverse strand, counting down.
TATTTTCCGCTTATTATGTTCTAGTTTAACAGTTTTCCATCACACAAACTTGCCTCGTTACTGTTTAAACTCGGTCTAATATGTACGTTACGGATAACGTAAACGTTCAATCATAGCACCCATTGGGTGCAAGTAAGAGGAGATTTATGGTTTATGCACGATGTTGCACCAGCCCATTTTAGCATTCTTGCTAGCCAATACCTCGACAACACTTTTCCTAATCGCTGGATTGGACGCGGAGGTCCTTAAGCTTGGCCACCTCTTAGTCCCGATCTTAATCCCTTGGACTTTTATTTATGGAGTCACCTTAAATCATTCATGTATGAGACACCTCTATTAAATGAAAATGATTGAAGAAATCGAATAATTCAAAGTTGTAATGCCATAAGAAATACTCCAGAAGTTTTTGAAAGAGTAAGACAATCAATGAGGAGACCATTGGAATCGTGCGTTTTATCAGAAGGTGGCCATTTCCAACATTTGCTTTGATTCTTTGTTACAAGTGATTATTTATATGATTATTATTTGCAGATAAATAATAAAAAAAATAAAAATGGCTCTGTAATTATTCATGAAAAAAGTCAAGGGACCTTTTTTTCTTAAAAATCGAACAATCAAAAAACTAAATATTGAAAAAGAACAGCGGCTTAACACGTTTTTCCTTCCATGTTTTTCAGCTATTACGTTGTCCGCACGCCACTGGTTAAACTAAAGCCACTGTGTTTAGAGTAAAACACGCAACGTTGCTAACTCTCAAAAGCTGCAAAAATTTAATTAAAATATCTCAAGTGGTTTTGGAAATATTTAAAAAATTGTATTTTTTTATGAAATTTTCACACCCTGTATTTCTGTAACGAAGCATTTTTGAGACATAGTGTATAATGCAAAAATACCTTTTATTTTAGCTCCAGAATACGCTCCTGAAGTTATGTACCGCACTTATCGAACACCCTGTATATGGAGATTATGATTGTGTACCTAGGAAAGTGAAATTAGATTTGAATTGTGTTTATTTTCAAATAAATCAATTATGTCTTCCAAAACTGCCTGATTATTGAGTCAAGATTAGTTTTTTGAAAAATGTACTTAGGATTGAGTAGGGTTTAATTAAAGAACATGATATTTTGGTAAAGTAATAGTAAGATTATTTCATTATTTAATCTTCTCAGTTTACAACTTATTTCCACATTACAAAACTATGTACCAAAAACAATATAGTGATGGTTGTACTTGTTCAAATATTTTTTGAAGATCATAATTTGGCTCAATTAAAAAGTTGTTTCGGTACTTAATGTTTGATTCTGAAATAAAAAGTTCATCAATATTTTTATAACCAAAACAAAAGTTTAAGATTTAAATTCACTTGTAACAAACAATAAAGTTTCTTGTTTAAGCACTATTTGTTATATCTGTTAATAAACACACCTTTATCATCTAGTCCTGTCTTAAATAAAAAAATAGTTTATAAAATAAAATACATACTCCTCATTTAAAAAAAAATATTTGTAAAATAATTAAATGAAACAGTCACAGATAAATCACAAATTTATACTTTTTTAATTAAATCTAGGTCACGGGTTATAAATAATCAAATAAAAATGTACATACTGTTTTTTTTTCTCCTGGGCTCGTCTGACTATGTGTCTCCGAATAACACTGAAGCCTATTGGCTTATTGTGTTTTACCCCATGTTAGTTCATAGCACCCACTCTATCACCTTTGTACCTTGCACAAGTTTGTACAGATCCTTGGGTGAGCGGGTTCTATACGTCGTTGGATCAACCTGGGGTTGTCCAAAAGTAGCCTGTCTTTTGCGATCTAGAGCTTCGCATTCGCACAGTATGTGTTTGGCCGTTTCTGGTTTCTTGTGACATAGTCGGCACATGAGTTCCCCATTGTACATGCCAATTTTGTTCAAGTGTCCCTTTATTGGGGCGTGCCCAGTCATGAACCCTGTTATCACTTTCAACTGGTTCCTATTCATTGAGATTAGTTCTCCAGTTCTTTTGGGACATGGCCTGCCTATGAAGGCTTCTCCATGTGCCTGTTTTGGGGTGTTTATGAAACCCCGGAATGTATTTTTTGGTACTCCTGGGTTTGTGTCTGGTTCCGGTTTTTCTTCTGACCCTCTTTTTGCAAGTTCATCAGCCTTTTCGTTGCCTTCGATCCCTTGGTGACCTGGCGCTCAAAATACTCGTAGTTTTACTCTATTTCGGTCTGCCAGTTTTCTTAGTTCTTCGATGCATTCCCATACCAGCCTCGACGTAACTTTCTGACTCGATATGGCCTTAAGTGCCGCTTGGCTGTCTGACATTATTTGAATATGCTGATTTTCGACAGCTCTTTCATTGTTCGTTTTTGCACATTGCAAAATTGCGTAGGTATACCTCGGCCTGAAATACCGAGGAATGTATTCTTATAGCATAGCTATGGTTAGTTTCAGGGTTTTTGGAGAATACTCCTGCCCCAGTGCCTTCCGCAGTCTTAGGCCCGTCTGTATACCAGGTTTGTTCCTGTCGTTGGGCATTGGGCTTTCTTATGTTGATCTTCGCTCTTTCCTGTATTAAAACCTCAAATGGAGTATTAAAAGAGTACCTCTTGGTTATGTGGTCTGATCTCATGTCTAGCACGTCTCCTGTCACTAACCTAGAGATACTCATGTGACCCGGCCTAATGTCAAGATTTCCCAGTGTATTCCCTAATCTGTAAGAACCTAATCTTGCCTCCCCTTGTATCACATAGTAAAGAGGTGGGAGTCCTATTAGTGCTTCCATTGCAGTAGTGGGGGTTGTTTCCGTTGCCCCCGTTATTCCGAGGCAGGCAAGTCTTTGTACCTTGCTTAGCCTCGTTATTGCTTTCCTTTGCTGTGTCTTTGGCCACCACACCAAAGCTGCGTATGTTATTATCGGTCTCACCACCATGTTATAAAGCCAATATACCATGTCTGGTTTTAACCCCCATTTTTTTCCAAAGGATAGCCTTGCCATCATTAATGAGGTTTCTGCTCTCCTTGTGGTTCTTTCTAGATGTTGGTTCCAGGTAAATCTCGAGTCAATAATTACCCCGAGATATTTTACCTCCCCCTTAAGCTGGATGCTTGCACCTCTTAGTTTTAGAGGCCCTAGTCCCTCCAATTTCCTCCTGCGGGTGAATGCAATTATGTCAGATTTGTTTGGGCTAATGTTTAGTCCTTCCGCCTCTGTTCATTTTGTTACTATATTTAGAGCCTCTTGCATTCGATCTCTTACTATAGTATTATATTTTCCCAGTGCGATGATCACTAGATCATCGGCATATCCCAGGGTTCTATGTCCCTTATCTTTGAGAGCCCTAAACAGCCCGTCCACTACAAGGTTCCGCAGGAGTGGAGACAGCACTCCACCCTGTGGGCATCCTCTCGCTACCCGTGCCGCTTTTGTCTCTCCCATAAGGGTTGTGTGTATAGTTCTCTCCCTTAACATAGAGTTGATCCAGGACACGCATGTGTCCTCGATTCCTCTCTGTTTGAGAGATCTAATGATCGATTCAACGGAGGTATTGTCAAAAGCTCCCTCGATTTCCAAGAATGCTCTCAGCATTACCTCCTTGTTTTCGTGTGTTCTCCACCCTTTTTAATAATTGATTAAGAGCTGTTTCAGTTGATTTCCCTGTACTATAGGCGTATTAGTCTTGGTATATTGGCCTCTGAACCAATATCCCGTCTCTAATATGCCTATCTAGCAGTTTTTCCAAAGTCTTAATTACAAAGGACACAAGACTTATTGGTCTTAGAGACTTTGGCGTTTCCTGTCCCATTTTCCCAGGTTTTGGTATAAAAGTTACCCTAATATTTCTCCAAGCTTTTGGTATATGTCCAAAGGCCAGGCTACTTCTGAGTATGTTACAGAGTCTGCTGTATAAAATATCAGGACCTCTTTGTAACATTATTGGATAAATCTCGTCCATGTCCGGTGATTTATATGGTTCGAATTAGCTAATTGCCCATTTCAGTTTATCGTAGTTCACCACTTGTTTGGCTATCCTCCAATCTTCCCTGTTGGCTCTATTATGAGCTTCCAGTCCATTTAGATTCCGGTTAGCTGATGTGTGTGCTATGGTTGTGCACCAGGGAAGTGAACCCTGAAGAGCTCCCTTACTGTTTCCTTCCCTGTGATTGTGTACTCCCCCAGTTTATTCTTAAGAGTATTTATTGTGTGTTGTGTGTCTTTTGAGATAATTTTTTGGAGCCTGGCACATTCTTGAGTGCTTGCTATCTCCTCACAGTGCCTTCTCCAAGACTCTCTCTTGACTTTTCGTAAGGCTATATTGTAACGGATGCGTATGGTTCTATATAGTTCCCATTCGCCGGTTATTTTAGCCTTATTAAATTTTTGTCTCAACTGTTTCCTTAGTATAGCAAGGTCATCATTCCACCATGGAACTTTCCTGATAGAGTTCCTTGCTATTAAGGGACAGGTATCGTTGAAAGCGCCAGTGACTGTGTCATTAAACTCATCCACAGCCATTTCTAGGTCGGTTGTTGTTCTTATTGTCTTTCTCATCTTCGGAAGATTACATTCCAGGGAAGCATTGTATGCCTCCCAGTCTGTTTTCCTGGGATTCCGATAAGTTTCTCTTGCAATATTACCTTTAATATTGAAGTTTATGTCTGTGATCTGATAAACTCTCTTCGTCAGACACATGCCAGTCTGTAACAAAATTACTCAAGTATGTTGATGCTATTGTTACATCTAGTACCTCCTTTCTGTTTTTTGTTATAAAGGTCGGTTTATTGCCTACATTTGTTGTCTAAATTATTTGCCATAATAAATTGTAGTAATGACCTCTTTCGTTGGTATCGGTGCTCCCCCAGATCCTGTGGTGTGCGTTTGCATCACAGCCAATGATCATCTGCAATCCGTTGCGCCTGCAGAATCTCACCAGCTCCTCCACTTCTCTGGTAGGTGTTAGTAGGTATTGGGGCACCTTGGCCTGGGAACCAAATTTTCCTTTGATGATTCCGACAATGACGCCGCCAAAGGTCATTAATCATTTTAATTACCTGTCAATCATTAATTACCTTATCAATAATTAATGACCTGTCAATCATTAATTACCTATCAATCATTAATAACCTGTCAATCATTAATAATTATTTAATTCGCTAAATGATGGTAAATATAACGCGGCTTAGAACAAATTAGATAGGTACTATCAATTTTTAGTACCACACCGCGGTTAAAGAAAAGGTATCCGGTTCCAGGTAAAAGGAAGTTCGGCTCTTTAGGAGGTCATAGCTAATAGTGAGGTGACATGTTACATTTTAATTAATTGCTTGAATAGATATACGTGTTCGTAAGAAAGGCCATGTGTTTTAAATATGAAATGAGATCACTGCAGTTAATGCAATAAATATTTGTTATTAATTTGGATTTTATGAATATACTTATGAATACTAATGTTAAACCCCGGTGAGAATTAAACTGAAGTATATTAAATTATAAGTATATGGGGTATGGTACGACTACAAACATTCAAAAAAATTCAAAATACATCGACACATGATCTGGTTAGACAAGAATGTATGTATTTAGTTACTTATACGACAACTTAATTATCGACTTTTGTCAAATAAGTCATTGACCCTATATTGGGATTACGGTTCTAGTTATTGAGTTTATTTTTCGTTAACTGGTAACATCAGTCTAAGGTGAGTTCGGTCTACGCACTCTTTTCACTATATTCACTCCTAAAGTACCTAAGGCGTTCGGGTACGAAGGGAGTTAAAATAAAAGTTCTTCTTTGACCGTTCGGAGATCGAGGAGTGGAGACTGGATCGGGCATGCGCATAAGGTGATTTAAATCGATAATAAGATAATTGTGACTAATTCTTAAGTAAAAATGCTTTTTATTTGATTCCCGTGCATACCATTAATATGGAAGAAACTTATACAGTTGTTACTGATAAGTACGATTAGGTTTTAAGTATTAGTATGTCACATTGACAACTGACATTAAACTCTGAGAGTAAAAGGAGTAAAACCATATGCGCACTCCGTTTACGCCAACTTACTCCACTTCACTCTGGAGTGCGCAGCCCGAACTCACCTCTAGTCACGAGCGTATTATTGAAGAATGCCGGACAGTTGCGAGATTAGTGTGCATCCACATTCTTGCAACAGTTAAGTCGTTGTCTTTCCGGTCACGCTGTGGATGCGTGACCACTGGAGGGCGTTCCACCAAGGGACGCAACACCATGGAACTTAGCCGATTAGCGTGAAATAAATGACGATAAATGAGGGGTGAATCGGGGAAATAGAAAGTAGTAGGACCTTAAATGGTGTTACAAGAAGCCACTTTCTGCAGTGCCGGCACACTACAGAATGAATAAAGTACAGTGGTGCCTCATGACCAAAATATTGGGGTTCACAATGACAGAATATAGATAGCAGTACATATTTAGGTAACCAAATTTCAGTGATGTAGTTGTGGTAAATCTATATAATACATAATTATTATTAGTAGATTAAATGGGTCGTAGAATAGGCTTATAAATTTCAATGCTAAAAATTATGTTGAAAATAAAACCGAATTACATTCATTTATAGGTATACAGGGTATGGTACGATTATAAATAATTCAAAGTGAAAAGTAACCTACTACTTTTCTGTTTCATTAGGTAGACAAGTGTTATCGCATAAATACTTGCTAAATACTAGTTGAATTCTACTTAAACACTACTTAAATACCATTTGAATACTACTTGAATACTATTTGAATACTACTCGAATACCACCTGAATACTACTTGAATACTATTTAAATACTACTTGAATACTACCTGAATACTACTTGAATACTACTGGAATAATACTTGAATACTACTGGAATACTACTTAAATACTATCTGAACACTACTTGAACACGATTTGATGGCTATTTAAAGATCCGTTAAACCAGTTTAAAAACAACCTAACACAGATTGAAGACCTACTAGAAATAGATCTATCTAGAAATACATAAAATTTTATTTTTAGATTATAAAAACGTGTTATTCATGTAAATATAGTTAATTTAAAATATCGCACCCCTTTTTCAATAGTGCCATTCCCCAAAAAAAATTAAATTGACTTTTTTTGCCCAGTATACATTATGAACATGCCTAAAATATATAAAAGTGCTACATCAATAGTTCTAATAAATTCCGCGCGAGGCACCATCAACAGTACTGCCATATCACATAACATTTTTTTGTTTTAGGCTTATCTGTGTACATTTCACATTACATTACATGTATCATTATTCAGTAGAGACATCTTTAATCAATATGTATACCGAATTTGGTAAGCACAAGTACTGAAAATGCTGCTCAAAAAATATTACATCCACAATCGTTTTTGTTTTGCTTCTCCTGTAAAATTAACATTTATAAGGTTATGGCACTATTGAATCAGGAGGGCGATATGTGTATCGTGTAATAAATATATGGGCTCATATAAGGAGTTAAATGAGTCTATGAATGTTAACACCTAAAAATTCTAATGGAGGAATAAAATTAAATTTTTCTAAAAAAAACAGAAATTTTTTAAAAACAACACATACATTAACCTAAAAAGTTATGTTATTGGTATAATATTACATATTATAATATATATTTTTTTCTTTAAGAATTTTCAGGAAATAATGTCTTGGGTATACCAGCTTTTTCATTTTGTAATGGTAATTTCTATATATCTACTTCATTATATAATGTATCTACCTCCCACAGGGGGTAGTTATTTGTGTAATTACTTGTAACTACTTGGGGAGTGACGCCCCCACGGACCCTAGTTACCTGGCAGTAGGTTTAAAATGCCGTATCCCCTGCGATAATAGGGACACCCATGAAAATGGAGACAAGCAGTGACTTAGGAAACGTGCCGCTGCCTGGGGAGCGCCAGGGCATGTCTGGAGCCGACGCTGGACATGACAGCAGGGTGTTGAGGAGGCGGGCCCCTGTTACACAAGAAGCAACAGCCCAACAACTACGAGAAGTGGAAGCAATACATTCGGCAGAAGAACAAGAAGCCCCTCTACCTGCAGGCTCGCCCACCGTAAGGAGGACTGCCCGTAGGAGACCTCGCACTGAACGAATCAAGTGGAGCCGCGAACTAAACATTGAGCTTACTACTACGTAAATCAGTGCGATGACAACCCACTTCCAGGATGGAGACATTCCCTCCATTGTGAATTTACCAGAAGACACCCAGAATTACAATTAACTGAGCAGAATATCGCTGATCGCAAGAACTTCATAATTAGGAAAGGCTTTTTGACACACACGGAGCTAGCATGTATCAGACGAGAGGTAGGCAACCTTATTAACCAAGAACAGGTGGTTCAAAACGATTTGGAACAGAGGCCAGAACAACTAGCTCAACAAGAAGAACTAATAACTCCGCAGGAGGACTTGATCAACAGAAGACGACGTCACTCTGTTACCCAACAACGAATGGCTGAAAAATTCTACAGCCTTTTATCCCACTATCAGGATACTGATCCTTTAATACGTCCAGCTTTACCTAAGTTGAAGAGCATCTTCAAGGCCAATTATAACATCAAAATGACGAATGAAATAGTAAAGGAGTACCTAACGACCCCACGAACACTAGAAGAGGTGCACCTGGCTATCTATTGTGCTGCAGTATTTATTTTAGAACTTAATGGTCAGGAAACTTATATGCCAGGATCTAATAAGGTTATGAAAAACCAGAGCCCTGCTTGGAGAAGACGTCTGGAACAAGATATTGACAAACTTCGAGCAAAAGCAGATATTTTAGGTGAATACTTAAAGAATAATCGGTCAAAGAAAATCATCAAGAAAGTAACAACAATAGCCAATCGAGCAATGATACATTTAGATGCTCCACAACACCAACATGAGATTGTAGAACTAAGGGACCGTTTTAGACAAGCTAAAGCCAAAGGTGCTCGGCTACATCGATATAACGAACTAACTAAAAGAAAACAACAAAATACTGACTTCATGACTAATAGGAAAAAATTCTTTAAAAACCTAGAAACATCAGAGAATCAAAGCCGAGAACAAATCCCAACCAATAACGAAGAATTTTGCAACTACTGGAGCTCTATCTGGTCAGAGCCAGTACAGTATAATAGAGATGCAGAATGGGTAGCGGAAATCGAACAACACTCTGCGGAAATCGTAGAAATGGGATTTGAACGATTTACTGTTGATAATATTTCCCAGAGCATTAGAAACACAAGCAATTGGAAGTCACCGGGACCAGACCGATTTCACAATTTTTGGATTAAAAATCTACCGGCCTGCTTTCCAAGTTTGGCGCGTTGTTTCACGGAGGCACTAGATGACCCCTCAAAGTTTCCTAACTTTCTCACTGAGGGAAATACCTTCATGTTATTTAAGAACGGTGACCCTAGTAAACCCAAGAACTACAGGCCTATAACATGTCTATCAGTTGTATATAAACTTTTTACATCACTTATCAACAATAGCATATATCAGCACTGTACCGCAAACAATATATTGCAAGAAGAGCAAAAAGGGTGTATTAGAAATTCAGCCGGATGCAAACATCAACTTTCCATTGACGCAGTGGCTGTTAAACAAGTTCAGATTAAAAAAAGGAATCTTAACATCTGCTATATAGACTACCGTAAGGCCTTTGACTCGGTTCCTCACGACTGGCTTGTAAAAGTGCTGGAAATCTACAAAATATGCCCCAAAATAAGGGTGGTGCTCGAACATCTCATGGGTACCTGGAGAACTAATATTTTGATGAATAACAAGAACGCTGGTAATGTACGAATATCAAGAGGGATATTCCAAGGAGACTCCCTATCGCCTGTATGGTTCTGCCTAGCATTGAAGCCTATATCTACTCTCCTGAATAAAACAAATATCGGGTATAGACTCAATTTGAAAAATAGGCGAAAATTATCTCATCTTTTATATATGGACGACCTTAAACTCTTCTCTGAAAATGAGAATGGTCTACAATCCCTTATTAACACAGTATCTACATTCAGTAATGACATAGGCATGTCCTTTGGGCTTGATAAATGTGCCATCATTAACATTAAAAAGGGCAAAGTAGAAAACCAAGAAACGCCATTCAATAATATTGAAAATCTACCTCCAGATGAAACTTATAAGTACTTGGGAACACCACAAAACCAGCGTATAGACCACACGCAACTTAAAAAAGTATTCACGGAAAAACACAAAAAGAGAGTACTAAAAATTTTAAATACAAAGCTGTCAGCGAAGAATCAGATTGTCGCTCTAAATTCATGGGCAGTACCTGTCTTGACGTACACATTTGGCATCCTGAAATGGTCCGATGCTGATCTAAATGAGCTTGATCGCCTAACCCGACGTCTAATGACCAAATTCCGATGTCTACACCCTAATGCATCGGTCAAGAGAATATATCTCCCCCGAAAGAACGGTGGCCGAGGAATGGTTAACATTTATAAACTATGCAGGACACAGGAGGTAAAACTAAGACAGCGATTGCTTGAGTCGGAAGATAGTCTAATGAGGTTAGCTACCCAAGAAGATCGAGGGTATACACCTCTTAACTTACAGCACCATCATCTTTTGTTTGATATAAGCACAAGACAAGAAGATCAAGAAACATGGGCCGAACGAGCTCTGCACGGAAAATTTCCAAAGAGTCTGGAGTTAGATAACATCGATAAGGCACCATCATTGGCTTGGCTTGACGCTTGTTATCTATATCCGGAAACAGAAGGATTCATAATGGCTATTCAGGACAGAGTTATGAGAACACGAAATTATGAGAAACACTGCCTAAAACTAGAGGTCGAAGACAGATGCAGAAAATGCGGATCAGTGGGTGAAACTATCGAACACATAATAGCAGGATGTCGGTACCTAGCAGACAACGCATACCTAGGACGTCACAACCAAGTTGCCAAGATCATCCACCAACAACTTGCTTTAAACAACGGTCTCCTGAGCTCATGCCCACCTTACTATAAATATCAGCCCGCAGCTGTTCTGGAATCAACAGAAACGGTGCTGTACTGGGATAGGCCAGTAACAACGGACAGGACAGTCGACCACAATAGACCAGACATCGTCATTATCGATAAACAAAAGAAAACAGGATTGATCATCGATATAGCTGTACCACTGTCATACAACGTCACTAAAACCGAGACCGAGAAGATCAGGAAATATGAAAATCTGTCATATGAATTAAAGAACATCTGGAAACTAGACGAAGTCTCCATAGTCCCACTGGTAATGTCAGCGGAGGGAATTATATCGAAACACTTCAGTAAAAATCTCCAAGATATAGGATTATCAAAAAACATAGTGACATATGCACAGAAAGCAGTCATTTTGCAAACCTGCCACATCGTTCGCAGGTTCTTAAACGGTACCTAAGTGGGTTAAACTGAATTGTTTCCCTGCTAGGTTGTCCGAGCTCATACATTTTGTATAGCGAAAAATTATACCAGCATGTGCTGAGATCACGAAAATAATAATAATAATAATAATAATAATAATAATAATAATAATAATAATAATAATAATAATAATAATAATAATAATAATAATAATAATAATAATAATAATAATAATAATAATAATAATAATAATAATAATAATAATAATAATACTCTCCCTAATGGAATCTGTATTTTAATTTTATTTCATTTAGACAAAAATAATTTAAATAACTAGTGGATTAAGGAAAACACCAAAAACATACAAAAAAATGCAATATCTTTAAGGCAGGATTAGGCCTTTCATATATAGTCAAATACTTGACTACGACTGGTCATTGCCCAAATATGGAAGCATCTTCATAATATGGGGCTCTCAGAATACACACTCTGCAAGGAGTGAAAACAAGAAGATAAGACCATCGAGCATGTCTTCCTACGATTTATTAAAAGATTTGTATTCAGCGAATATCGGCTAACACCGACCGATATAAAAGAAGCATCTCTTGGCGGCGTTGTCATCTACATTAAATCTTTAGGCTGGCTCACGAGCTTGGTACTTATCATCTTAGAAGTATGCACAATGGGCCCTAGTGAGGTTTAAGTGTCATGAGGTAACTCACCCTCCATACGATACAGATGCCTTTCATATATAAAAGACACCTAAAAAATCAAATAACTGACGTAAAATGAGTAAAGCTCAAAAATGGCTAAAAATAATTCATATCAATACAAAATACATACAAAAATGGAAAATATTACCAAAAATGTAAATTTAAAACAAAAAAGAAATAAGTAAAACGCAGACACATTGGCACACAATGTGTTGAACTAAACTACCTATTATGTTTGTCTTTAGTGAAGATCTACGTATAATACGAAAACCCCGAAGTCAGGTAAAAAGAGGAATGGGGTCGTCTAGGTATCTAGTTGGGTTATGATTAGTAGAAATATGTATTTGTATGGTCGCCATCTATAACGAAGTTTAGGCAGTCGTGCTTTTGTCCTTCTAAAGTAGAGTGATGAGATTTAGTAGAACCCTGCTTTCAATAGTTATCGGGATAATATTGTAGGTAGCAAACTACAATATTTTGAGAACAAAATAAGTAAATATTTGATGAAATAGTTAGCTGTATATTATAATTACTAAAATATCGAATCCATAGTAAATTAGTAGTCATTTTTATACATATGCAAGGCCATCTTTTAAATTGGACACACAAAAATATCTAGAATCCATTCCTTTATAACATAACAGATGACAAATAAATATTTAAATAAATCTTTAGTTGTATATTATAATTACTAAAATATTGAAAGCATATTAAATTAGTAGTCACATATATTACTTGAAGGTGAAGGATAATACAAATTTGCTTGTTACACCTATTATATTGAAAAATACAGATGAACTATGAACAATTTTTCATTAATATTAGCGTTTCAATACAATTAATCCAATTTAATTTTAACAAAAACATACACATAATCCCAAGTTGGCCATAAATAAAGGGTTATAGAGGTAGATATTCTAATAAAAATCAATAAACCGAGAGATCGACACGATTAACCTTTGTCTCGTGATTTGCTTTACCAAAAATCAAAGCCGCTATTCCGATACCTACCTACTTAACCGCGAAATTATATTTCTGGCGTAGGTCTTTTTTGTATTTAGGTAAAAATAGTATTAAGTCCAAAAATTAACTATTGTACATATAGTTATGATTCCATTTTAAACGTCGTCACGCGCGAACCCGATGAGATAAGTATCGTACCTCTGTACTTTTTTGTATCACGGTATTTAGACACATGTTATATGGGGGATGTTATTTCATATTGGATGTAACAAAGAATAATCAGCAGTGTTGCCATTTAGGGCGACAAGTCGCCAAAATGATGATTTTTTTTGTCTCTATGAGAAAGTGACGGCGATTTTCAATAAAACGCCTATTTTTGGCGACTTTTTAGAGTGGAAAAATTTTTGTATTCATTGAAGCATATCAATATTTTCATGCACGTCTTATACAGTAGACAGGAAAAATAAGAATAATAATTATTTTTGTTGTTATTAGGTACCCCTCATGGAAACCCGGACGTAAAAAGAGTATTTTCAAATAAGTAAGATGTAAAAACAAAAATAGCAAAATGAGCATTGAATTCTTGAGGGGCATATTGGGGGTTAATTTATACTTAAAAAAATAAATAAAGATTGTTGTTTAAGTCATGAAATCAGCGAGAAAAAATTCACAAAAATGAATAATATTTATAAAGATGCATCAAAAACCAGGAAAAATTATATCAAGTTTAGATTCAGACAGTGAATAATATTAAAACAATTTTTTTTTGTTAAATATTTATTCTTTGCGTATTTTGCTTTGTTCCCCAAAAACACATTTTTTTCTTTAATATTGACAGTTTCCCGACCCAAATATCCCAAAAAAGCTGTAGGGGCAAAGTGGTGACTTTTCATACTGATCGATAGCGACTTTTTACTTTGTTACTCTAGCAACACTGATAGTAAGTCAGTCGCCTTCCATTTTCTCCGGTGGTTTGACGTTAAACGGTACTATTATATGAATACCAAAAGCTAAGTATTGTCAGCCGAAACATAGGTATGTAGGATCCTATTACAATTAGAAAAATACAGGTACGTCATCATTTGGCAAAGTAGTTAATTGGTTATCGCCGCCTACTGGGGGTTTAGTGGAGTATTAATTTTATAGGAAATATTGTTTTATACCTAATAACTTAGTTACTTTTTATTTATTTATTTATTTATTGATATTTATAGATAATATGTATTCGAAATTCAAAGTAATGGTTATGACGTAGCGGTTTTCTTCTAATTATAATCGGACCCTACCTATTTAACGCTTTACTTAACTTATTAACAAAGTAGGTACTCATTTTAAATAAAAAGAAATGGCTGTGATCGATTACTTTATAACATTTTATCCGCAATTTGACACATAATGTTGCTAAGTGTATGCTATACTTGCCGTTGATTAGGTACTCGTAATTACTAAGTAGGTACACTAAGTTGCGTAACAAAAATTGTACAGATTTATTCCACATTTTTAATAAATCATATACCTTTTAATATCGATAACTTTTTGTCAGACTATTATAAGGGTGATTTGAACAAATGAGGCTTACGTTACTCTGGTAAAAAGTATCGATATAAAGATATTTTACTTGCTACCTACAATATAAAAAACAATTACTCATACTCATTACAATCCAATATAATGTACCTCTGCACCTTTAACAAAACAACAATACTTTTAATCGTTTAAATTAATACATCATTTTTTTAATTCGTTATATTCTATGATCAAAAATATGTGAAATTCAAATTTATTTCCCTAAAACAATAAATTTGAGGATAAATACAATATTTATTATTAAATATGAGCCTCAAAAGGTATGTGGAAACGCGAGGAAATTAAAATCGCAGACGTAAAAGTTGTAAAAATTGTAAAAATTGATTTATTGGGGCGGTATCGAATGGTGTGCTTGGCGTACTATTTTTTAGCAATCTCTCTTTACAAAATAAAGGATGTTTTGGATTGCATTAACATATTAAAATTAATTGTTCTTTAATAAGTAATCTAAGTACCTACCTCTCCGTTACTAAATACTATATGGATTATAGTACATACCTATTAGAATTGTTTTTCATACTTAACGTCTATACTTCTCTAGCCATACCATCTAACTGATACTGAGGATCTTCTTGCAGTTCTTACCACCACTATATTGAATAAATTTGAGCATAATGTAATGAGCAGGGAAACCTTAGAAGAAGTGGGGGTTTTTGAGGATTATTGTAACGCACCCATTTTCAAACAAAGTCAGTTTTGTTTTAGATAACGGTAGCACACCAAGCATGACTTTTCTGCCCAAAATTTTGATGTACGAGGTGGCCTTTGCGCTATTTTCGCAAAGGACACGTCGCGTCTTTCATTTTTGTATGACAGATACATTTCTAATCACAGCAACGCCATTCAAATAACGATGACGCTACATTGTATTTTAAATGGGGAATCTCAACTGTGACCTCCGCCAAAAATACTACAAATATCGGTTCGAGAAAAATGAGAACATAAAAATTTGTCGGCGGAAGGTACACAAACTATGCGATTTCATTAATAACATATTTATTTATTAATTAATATGAGCATATAATACTTATGACTACTTAAAAATTAAGAAAAAAGTGTTATCCTCATTGAAACAGAGAAAAAAATGCAATATCTTTGACGTAGGAATAAGCCATTCATATATAGTTCAAATACTCGACTACAACTAGACAGAATTTGTGCCCGAGTAATCACAGGCATTCTGATTGGCCATTGCCAAGTACAGGAACATCTCCATATCATGGAGTTGTCAGAATCCGCATTCTGCATGGGGTGCAAATAAGAAGATGAGACCATCGTACGTATCCTCTACTATTGCCCAACACTCTTATTTGTTAGAATATTTGAGTTCAGCGAGTATCGGCTAACACATATCGATATAAGAGAAGCAATTCTTGGCGAGGTTGTCAAATACATTAATTCATTTTGTGTGACGAGAACGTTTCTATTCACGGTGATGCCATTCAAATAATATTGACTTTGCAGCATATTTTAAATAGGGAATCTCAACTGCGGCCTCTGCCAAACAAACATACTACAAATTTCGGTTAAAAAAAATTAAAATATAAAAATTTGCTGGTGGAAGGTACACAAACTATGTGTTTTCGTTAATAACATATTTATGTCTTACTTAATATGAGCATATAATACTATGTCTACACAAAAAGATATGAAAAAAGTTTGTTTTCTTATTAAAACATACAGAAAAAATGCAGTATCTTTGACGCAGAAATATTCCTTTCATACATAGTCAAATACTTGACTACGGCTGGGTCATTGCCAAGTATGGAAGCATCTTCATGTAATGGGACTATCAGAATACGCACTCTGCACAGCTTTGCCAGGTCAAATTTTGTACAATCCCCAGATAATATTTCAAAAATCCCTAGAATATCCCTATACGTTAATTCGTGGCCCCAAAGCGCAAGCGCCTCACTTTGCACTCGGCAAGCTAAATAAGACAAGATCATTATGAAAATATTTTATTTTCGTCAATAAAAATACAAATAATCCAAATAAAATAACGTTAGTTTAAACATAAAATAACATTAGTTTAAAAATAAAATAACATTAGTTTAAAAATAAAATAACATTAGTTTAAAAATAACATTTTGAAATGTTTTTTTATTACTTAAAATATTATGTTTTTATTTTGTTATACATATAAACTTAAGGGATGTATCATCCCTAATAAAAATGTCTAAACTGCTTTTTAATGGTTTATTTCACGATCAAGTATTCTTAATTACAATGTTGCTGTGGTATTGCCACTGTCTATTAGCGTACTATTCACTGCGCTGGTCTGTCTTCTCCCGCTCGTCCATCCTGACACGCATGTGTATGGACTTCAAGAATGTATGGTGGGGAGTATAGAGAAATACCGCTAACACGGCCATCCTGCAATTGGTGCGTCCTCGCGCCACATATATCTGGAATTACAAAATACGAAAACAGAACTACTGTTACGACTTATGAACATTATCACTAATGTTCTTTTTAGACGCTAAATGATTAATTACTCTTTCAATTAATGTTGGTGAAACTGCTACGATTACAGTAAACATAGTGGGATCGTCACTAGTTATTCTTTCAATCAACGTTGGTGGAATGGCCACCATTACCATAAACATTAGTGGAATTGCCACTTAATACTCTTTCAATAAATGTTGGTGGGATTGTCACCATTGCAATACACATTAGTGGGATTGCCACTAATTATTCTTTCAATTAATGTTGGTGGGATTGCCATCATTGCAGGTAAACATAGTGGGATTGCCACTAACTACCTTTTTAATTAACCTTGGTGCTATTGCCACTAACTACCTTTTTAATTAACATTGGTGGGATTGCCACCATTACAGTAAACATAGTAGGATTACCACTAACTATAATTTCAATTAACCTTGGTGGGATTGCCACTAACTACCTTTTCAATTAACCTTGGTGGGATTGCCACTAACTACCTTTATTTTTATTTATTGTTGGTGAGATTGCCACTAAACGCCTAGTGTTATAAAACTAAACTCTAGTATTACTTTATTATCATAATTTATTCAGGAACATTTGGTAGAATTGCCACCCTAACACTAAACGCTAGTGCTACAACACTAAACCCTAGTGTTAATTTATTATCATGATTTATTCTGGAACATCTGGTGGGATTGCCACCATAACACTAAAAACTAGTGCTACAACACTAAACCCTAGCATTAATTTATTAACATGATTTATTCTGGAACATCTGTTGGGATTGCCACCCTAACACTAAACACTAGTGCAACAACACTAAACCCTAGTGTTAATTTATCATGATTTATTCTGGAACATCTGGTGGGATTGCCACCCTAACACTAAACACTAGTGCTACAACACTAAACCCTAGTGTTAATTTATCATGATTTATTCTGGAATATCTGGTGGGATTGCCACCCTAACACTAAACACTAGTGTTACAACACTAAACCCTAGTGTTAATTTATTATCATGATTTATTCTGGAACATCTGGTGGGATTGCCACCCTAACACTAAACACTAGTGCAACAACACTAAACCCTAGTGTTAATTTATCATGATTTATTCTGGAACATCTGGTGGGATTGCCACCCTAACACTAAACACTAGTGCTACAACACTAAACCCTAGTGTTTATTTATTATCATGATTTATTCTGGAACATCTGGTGGGATTACCACCCTAACACTAAACACTAGTGCAACAACACTAAACCCTAGTGTTAATTTATCATGATTTATTCTGGAACATCTGGTGGGATTGCCACCCTAACACTAAACACTAGTGCTACAACACTAAACCCTAGTGTTAATTTATTATCATGATTTATTCTGGAACATCTGGTGGGATTGCCACCCTAACACTAAACACTAGTGCTACAACACTAAACCCTAGTGTTAATTTATTATCATGATTTATTCTGGAGCATCTGGTGGGATTGCCACCCTAACACTAAACACTAGTGTTACAACACTAAACCCTAGTGTTAATTTATCATGATTTATTTAGTTAAATTTGGTGGGATTTCCACCATAAATCAACAAAAACAATTATTTTAATTTAATATTGTGGGATTTCCACTCACCTTTTTTATAATTACTTCGATGACCATAGCAACTAATCTTGAGCGGCTACAGTTATTCGCTGTCGCTCTTTGTGAAGTTGATATATTTCATGTGGTAATACCTCTCCAGCTGTGTAAAGCCCTTTGTATTTTGGCCTCAATTTTCCTCCACCTGCGAGCTGTGAATCTTCAATTGCCACAATATCGCCTGGCTTAGAAAATGTGGCTCAACGCCTAGTTTCATTGAATCGTTAACCTTGGTTTGACGGTCATCAATTTTTTTATGCATTGTTGTGATACTACGATGGCTTCTTCTACTGCTATTCACTGGTTTTCTTTTTCTGCTAAGAGTGTTGTTCACAACAATTTAAAGAGAGTTAATCATTACACATTCTACCATTTCCACGTGGCACTCCGGTTACTATATAATCAATCTGCACGTTACGTTTACTAAGAAAGTTTTTGTAAGTTATTGAATTAAATGCTGCAGCTATAATAATTTATATTGGTTTTCTCATTTCTTCAATAATTGATATTAGACAACATATGGAATCTTTAGAAATTGTTTCTAGCTTGCAATATTTTGAAAATGCATCGATTACAACTAATATTTGAATACAACCGCTAGATTTCACTAAAGAACCTGCATGATTAATATACTATGTGTCTAAAATGTTATGTGATTTTTCCAAAATTCACGTCAAGTGCTAGTATATGATTTTCTTAATGGTACAATTTTTTTATGTATCTTTTAAGCACTGACCCATTTTCAGCCAATATAAAATAATAAATAAACAGTCTCTGAATACCTTATTCTATCCTATATGTGAAGACCCATCAATATATAGTCAGAATAAACAAACAATCGCGCTGCGACGAACATACAATATTTTCGGAGATTTGTTTATAGTTGTCCTATTTAACAATTAGGTAGGTCAAAGTCAAAGACCGGCATATTAATTATCTGATGACAAATCATATCACTTTGCTGGAAATCTCGGAGCGTATGCTTATCGGTAATTTTGTTTGTTTGTTTGTTTTTAACGGGCACACTTTTAACTCGCTTACATAATTCACTGGATTTTTTTAATAATCTATATGTTACATTTTATGTCCAGGATGGTACTCAATAGAAAAGTTTTAATTCTATAACTTATCACATCAACGCGTCGCGCGCGTATATAATTTGTTTACAGCTTTTTCTCGAACCGAATTAGTCTGTATATACTATTGAATGCACACTGTACAGATACACACGAAAGTGTTCAACCGCTTTCACTATAACAAGTCTTTAGATTGTAAAAATGTTACCTTGATTCACAATCAGTCGTACGGCGACTATAGTATGCTATAGGTTTAGTAACAAAAGCAGTTACCTGTTTGTAACTTTCTTCTATTTCCATTTGATAAAAGCTTGACCATGTCCAACGTGGTAAAATATTTTAAAAGCATTAATTTGATCTTCAAAACCTTTTTTTTTTAATAGCACCTTAGGACTTTTATATTTTATAATACAATAGGAATACTCTCCCTAATTCACCCCTTGTACTTACGAGTGAATTTCAATCTGCAAAGTTGACTGAGCTTGTGTGTGGAAAGAACGGCTATCATTTTATTTGTAGTGACGCTCCGGGACGACTTAAAGATGACTGCCATTTGACTTACAGATGGGGAAAATCCAGAAAACCTTACCCACCTTCATTTTAAGTGACTTCTGCGAATAATGTCACTGTTTATAATTTTCTTCTGCTGAATTTTGTCTTGATACGCTAATCGCCTTCGTCAATACGCTACTGGAGTACTGCATTGTAATCTATATTGACATTTTTCCGGTAGTTATGTGGTCAGAAGATTTATTCTTGTAAAATATTAAAAGATTCTTCACTTGTATTTTAAAAGTGTCTATTAATTCTAATCGATTAATTTTCATATCGTTCAATTTTTTATTGTAAACACTTGGAATGTTGAGCAGGTTTTGATGTAACTTAATCGTGTTGACATTTTTCTCAACACCTAAAAAAGGTCGGCATATGACATTCCATCCAATAACAATATCAGCATATTCAGGACTCACATTATTGGGAACGACCTCTAACGTAATAGCCGGCAAAATCACAAAGATCGATATTCTAAACATCTTTTGAGTTCCAAGTCTCAACAAAAACACGTGTATCAGCTGGCATAATCGTTCCTTTTAATGTTTTCAATACGGAATGTTTAATTATTGAACTGTCAACATCACTATCAATAATGTATTCTAATGACCGAGTTTGTTCACAGTATAATAACATGGCTATCGGTGTCGAATTTATATGGCGTCACTTTTTTTTTAATACAAATGTTTTTTTTAGGCTTTCTTTGTTTATAACAATAATAACTGGATTCGACGTGACCCATTTTTATTACAATGAGTGCACTAATACATAGGATTTTTATGTGTATTAGCCGCGTTAAATGTACTCGCCTGTTTTGTACTCGGACATGAATTTTCTTGGTGCCTCTGGCGGCGGCTTCTCGTCTAGCTTTAAACGGAATTCTTGGTTTTCTAATTTTCTCTGCATTTTTCGTCATTCTCGGGGACTCAAGTCAACACGGATAGCATCAAATTCGGCAAGTAATTTTATGAGCTCACCACTCACGTTCGGAATTTGGCTTTTGAATTGTCTAAACCGGAACTGAATGCCACAGCAAAGCTTTATTAAAATTTAGTGATGATCCACAATTTTTTATTTTCACAATTACACACCGTGAGTTACAATCATGGCATTAAAGCGTAGCCTTGTATTAACGAGCAGCTGGTATTTTCTTGTCAGCGAATACAACAATTAGGTCATCACAAAGTCTTGCCACGTTCGAGAAAGAAGTCGCCAGTCATAACAATAACAATAACCGTGATTCTTAGATGCTTTGCTCAATTTAGCGACCATGAAGTTATCTCTATCGCTGAGTTCGTTTTTTATTTTGGTTAGCCTCACTTAAGCCATTGGTTTATGGAATATGCGCTATCGTCAGGGTCATAGCTGGTAAGTCGAAAATAGTGCACAGGCGCGAATGCTGGCGCTTGCGTGTTAGATTAATCTGCTTTTCCAACTCTGGGCGTTGGCTTGGCGAACGGTTACGTAGCCATCTTGGAATGTTGAGATACATCAGCTTTTATTACTCTTGGGCTGCTACAAAGTTTATTAATGTTTCCTACCACTGAAATTTAGCATGCTTTGAACTACGTCCGTTCACATTGTCTTTAGCATCGACCGACATTGTGTTCTGCTGACGCACTGTTACGAGGTTCAACATTTTCGTCCGCCATTGTCACTAGCACTAACTTCTACTTAAATTACTAATTATAGTCTATTAGCCGCGGTACGCGTAGTGATCTCACTTCTGATATAAACTTAAGGGATGTATCATCCCTAATAAAAATGTCTAAACTGCTTTTTAATGGTTTATTTCACGATCAAGTATTCTTAATTACAATGTTGCTGTGGTATTGCCACTGTCTATTAGCGTACTATTCACTGCGCTGGTCTGTCTTCTCCCGCTCGTCCATCCTGACACGCATGTGTATGGACTTCAAGAATGTATGGTGGGGAGTATAGAGAAATACCGCTAACATACATTTTATTATTCAGTTTTTTAACCAAGTCTTCATCAATATTAAAATTAAAACAATTTTAATTTTTCATTAATGTTTTAGTATGTAGGATGCCAGACAAAGTTTCTGTTGAAAGCTTGTTTCTTATTTTGGTTTTATTTAGGTTAATAATTGAAAAGGTTCTTTCCACGGTGGCGCTTGAATGTGGCAAACACATGATATTAAATATAAATTCACAGAGTGTGGGAAACATAAAGGATTCATCGCCACATTTCATTTCTGAAATTTTTGACCAAAATTCTGAAATATTAAGATTTTTTTAAGTCATTTATGTCGATATTGCGTAATTGTCGCCATTCTCGATCCAATTCGTTCAGTTGGTTCGCTGAAACCAGATTTGGGAAATGCATCCCCAAAGAAGCAATTGTGTTATGCTTCTTGGAAATTACCTGCTCAGGACTTATAATTGATAAATCTTTTAAAATTTTCATTGAGATGCTCTTTGCATCAAATCGCTTATAAATTTGAGCGCAACTCTCAATAAGAAAATCCAAGCAACGGGTTCGGAAATTTTGCAATTCTTCGGCATTTAAATTGTGGGTTTTATTAGTAACAGAACCTACTACATATGCACCTAAATACATTTCTTCAATTGGTAAAAAAAATCGAGAATTTTTATATTAAATGTCTTCGATGGGAGTTTTTACCAAATATTCTTTTTTAATAAAGCAATCTAAAAGAGACCTCAAAACATTTTCAATTTTACCGTGTAACGTGTGAATTTTGGTGCTTTCAGATTGCATTTCCAAATTTAACTTTGTAAAAAATGGTAAGACAAAATCTAGAAAATGGTAGTATAATTTTACTGAAGGATCATTTAACCTGTATAGAATCGATTGGGCTTTCTCTATGTTTTCACTAGCCTGATCTGTAAAATATAGTACCAGAGCATTATGTTGTTCCAAGAGTCTTACTACAACTTGATGCAAAGATAACCATCGGGTCTGAGATGGTTGAAGAATTTTATGTGGTTTAACATTGACAAATTCTTGGAACTCAAGAAGTTCAGTTTGCCTTTTAAAGCTATACTGCAAGTAAGTGTGTACATCTCTTGCAAGATCTTCAACCAACTCAAGCAATTTTTGACAAGCATAATTTGCACATCTTAGATAAAAGAGACCAGAGATATAACATACACCGGTTTTAAACCTGCGCAAATGTTGCCAATTTCTAAAAAAGGGTTAACGGAGTGGGGGAACTGGGCGGCGACACGCGGCGACCCGAACTCTGTGACAGGGACCGGACTTTGTTTATTAGCAACTTAATGAACTATTAGGTTTATTTAAAAGGTGTTTAATCGAATTTTGTATTATGAAATCAAATTATCGTGATTTTTTAATATCAAACAGATGCCACGACATTTTATGTAAAGAGAAGACCTTTTATAGAATATTTCGTTAGCGTTTATTTACTACGGACTTTTCTGCAAGAGATTACAGTAAAATGTTGAAATAGAATATATTGTTAATAGAGCAAAAAATGTTACTCATTGTCTACGAGTATTATAAAAATAGCATGTGCGCAGGCTAATACTGCAAATCTACCCTTATGAGTTGAACATTATATTTTTTCTACGGCTATTACATATTATTAAAAATTAGTCAAAATGAGAAAATGCTGTTTTGTATTGTAACCTCAGAAAAAGTATATTAAGGCTTCTTTCTTTAAGAATATTATTTATTATAAAGGATGAGTCACATAAAACTCTAGAAATGCATATGTCTGAAACCAGATAACATTTTAAAATTTAAATCTATTAAAAGTCATTTGGTCGCTAGGGATGAGTGATTATCGAAATAAATTATCGATAATTGAAAATAATCGATTATTTTCGATCAATCGATTATTTTCAAACAATATATTTTTTATCATTTCCTTTAAAATCGACTACTTGATTATCTTTGAAAAATCAAAAATAATCGATTAATTAAAAAGCCAATTAACCGATAAATCAGTGTTTACAAAATATAATATAAATAGAATTATCGTTTATTTTAAATAATCGATTATTTTCAAATAAACCTTTTTTTTTCGTCCATGGAAACAGAATATTCGATAATCTTTGAAAAATCGAAAATAATCGATTAATCAAAAATAATCAATTAATTAAAAAGTCGATTAACTGATAAATCGATTTAAAAAAAAAACAGAATGATCGATTATTTTAAATAATTGATTATTTTCGATCAATCGATTATTATCAATAATCTATTTTTATTGTATTTCCTTTAAAATCGTTAATTCGATTATCTTTGAAATACCGAAAATAATCGATAATTCCAAAATAATCGCCTAATCGAAAATAATCAATTAATTAAGAAGCCGATTCTATGATAAATGGATTATTACCAATAATCTATTTTATTGTATTTCAAAAATATTCGATTAATTAAAAAGTCGATTAACTGACAAATCGATTTTCAAAAAAAAAACAGAATGATCGATTATTTTAAATATTCGATTATTTTCGATCAATCGAGTATTATCAATAATCTATTTTTATTGTATTTCCTTTAAAATCGATAATTCGGTTATCTTTGAAATACCAAAAATAATCAATAATTCCAAAATAATCGCCTAATCGAAAATAACCAATTAATTAAGAAGCCGATTCTCATATTTCTTTTGGAATTGATTATTCGATTATCGAAAATAATTGATTATTAAAAAGCTGATTATCCAATAAATCGATAATTTTAAAAAAATAACCAAAATATCGATTATGTAAAATAACCGATTATATTCAATCGATTATTTTCATATAATATCTTTGAAAAATCGAAAATAATCAAATAATTAAAAAACCGATTGAACGATAAATCGATAATTTTGAATAAATGTACTTTTTCTGTATTTCCTTTAAAATCGATTAATACATTATCTTAAAAAAAAAACGAAAATAATTTATTAAAAACAGCGGATAAATCGATTTTCATTAAAAAAATATCAGAATTATCGATCAATCGATTATTTTTGTAACCCCTATCGGTCGCTTGCTTTTATCTGAGCATTTAGTTCCAAAATTTAGAGATTCGGATTTTTTGATCCAGTTATCTTTGAAATCGCATTCGCTTGTATAATAAATAAATATTGCTAAATTTTGGATTTTTTTTAGTAAACGAAAATTATGTTCGAGTTGTTTAGGGGTTTGTAATGTAACATTTTATTAACGTGACTAAGGGTCGATTCCACCGTTGTGTTAAACGAAGTTTAAAATGACATTTTTACATTAACACTGTCATTTTAATCTCCGTTTAACACAACGGTGGAATCGGACCTAACTCCTGTAACTTTAGTATTTTTTTTTTGCTCATACTAGATTACTTTGTTTTAAGACTGAAAATTCAATGTCACTTTCGATTTGACCGCAAATAAGATGAACCTTGAAATTTTAAGTAGGTCATCCTGTATTTCATCTAATATTCTTATAAAAATACCTTATAAAAATAAAATTTAGCTAGCAACTATGATTCTTTACCTCTTATTTATCTACCAAAAAGGGCTAAAAACTACCTTTAGAAAACATTCTTATAAAACTACTATTTAAATACAAAATTTCGTTAGCAATAATGCCTATTTACTATTTGTTTAAATTAAATGTTCAAAATTTTACCCTTTTGTAAATTTATGTAAGTAATATGAAATCTGATGCTTAATATTTATTGAAACCCCTTAATGCGGATCTGAAGTATTCAGCCCAGAGAATCATGGCGCTTTATGTCAAAACGTTAATAAATATTTACCGCTGAAAACGAATATATTCATAACAGTAGTACTTGTATTATAAGTACATACAATTTTTCAAGATACATCGTGACATTTTGAACTTGAAATTGAATAACTAGAACACTTTAAATTGCTAAAATACCAACAAATACATCAAAAAACAGCTGTCAATGGTGATTAAACTCAGGTGGAGGTGTGATCGCTGAATGGAAATCGGAGCAATTCGGGTGGCGTCGTGCAACAATGATTTTCAATTGGTGGGTTACTTTGGCTTAAAATAGACAGCATGCGCAGTGTGCAATGTTACATCTTCGGTCTCTTTAATCTAAGGTTACAAGCTACAAGCAGCAGGTAAAAGCATTGCATACAACTACGAACAATATGTATCAAATTGCGGATAAATGTTATTAAGTAAATTAAAACAGTCTTCTTTTATTTAAACATGCGTACTCTGTTAATCAGTTAAGAACGTTTACTAGGTGGTGGCGGCGTTAAATAGATACATACCTATAGTTCGGCAGACAACACATAGCTTTTTGTATTTATATGGTAGCACCTCTAAACATCTAACTGCTGGAGACAACTTACTTAACTGACTTGTTACATTCAACATCAAATAGTATTCCTCACGTAATGTGTATCTAAATACCACGATACAAAAAATAACAGAGGTATGACACTTAACCGACGAACTCTCTTCGAGTTCGCGCATAACATGTGGTGTGAAATGGAATCGTATCTATATATTATGTACAATAGTAAATTTTTTGGACTTAATACTATTTTTATCAAAATACAAAAAAAAAACCAAACGCCAGAAATATAATTTCAATGTTAGGGTAGATATCACAATAACGGTTTCGATTTTTGGTAAAGCGAATCACGAGATAAAGGTGTATCATGTCAATCTCTTGGCGCCATAAAATTATTGTACCTACCTCTATAAACTTTTATAGGTAGTACCTATTCTGAATTCTTAGCTTGATTCTGTAAATAGGTAATTTATTACAGGTTTCTACGCACAAATCCCATTAAAAAGCAGGATTCTACCAAATCTTACCATCCTACCTAAAAGCGATGTCCGATCGAGTCACTGAAGTTCGTTATAGGTGGTGTCCATAAAAAACATATATTTCTACTAATCATAGCCCAACTAGATCCCTAGATGACTCAGCCCTTTTTTTTACCTGACTTCGAGGTTTGCGTATTATACGTAGATCTCTACTGAAGACAAACACAATTGATAGTTTAGTTCAACACATTGTGTGCCAATGTGTCTGCGTTTTACTTATTTTTTTTTTGTTTTAAATTTAAAATTTTGGTGTCTTTCACATATTGTAATAATTCTGATGTTATTTTCCATTTTTATATGTATTTTGTACTAAAATGAATTATATTTAGCCGTTTTTGAGCTTTACTCATTTTATGTCAGTTATTTGACTTTTCTTGGTGTGTCTTTTATATATGAAAGGCACCTGTAACGTATGGAAGGTGGGTTACCTCACGACTCTTAAACCTCACTAGGGCCCATTGGGCATCCTTCTAACCTGATATGCACCAAGCTCTTGAGCCAGCCTAAGAATTTAATGTAGGTGACAACGCCGCCAAGAGGTGCTTCTTTTATATCAGTTGATATTAGCCGATATTCGCTGAATGCAAATCTTTTAATAAATGGTGCGTTGGGTAGGGGGGATATGCTCGATGGTCTCATCTTCTTGTTCTCATTTCTTGCAGAGTGCGTATTCTGATTTACATGAAGATACTTCCATACTTGGCAATGACCCAGCCGTAGTCAAGTATTTGACTATGTATGAAAGGAATATTTCTGCGTCAGAGATACTGCATTTTTTCTGTATGTTTTAATAAGAAAACAAACTTTTTTCATATCTTTTTGTGTGGCCATAATATTATATGCTCATATTAAGTAAGACATAAATATGTTATTAACGAAAACACATAGTTTGTGTACCTTCCACCAGCAGATTTTTATATTTTAATTTTTTTAACCGAAATTTGTAGTATGTTTGTTTGGGAGAGGCCGCAGTTGAGAATATCTATTTAAAATATGCTGCAAAGTCAATATTATTTGAATGGCATCACCGTGAATAGAAACGTTCTCGTCACACAAAATTCTGACATTCTGACTGCTGTGAAATCTCTGGAACAGAAATTAGTCAACGGCAGTATTTTAATGCCTTTTTTGACAATTATGCAGGTTCGAGGGGTGTCTGTCGATCTCTCATATATTAACTCTACACCCAACCCTCCTAAACCTTTTATTGTACCGTGTCTAATCCACGGTTCTTGTACCAGGGCCACTTCAAACCTCCCCATCGCCACTGTAAGTACAGCCGAAACAGCCTTACAGTGCTGGAGGTTGATTTGGATGATCCTCATCCTCGCTAGGCCGCCTTAGGACCCTGAAGGTCACCCTTCCTAGCTTATAATAGGCCCGGAATTGTGACCTCTCGAGGGCCCCGTACGACACTTCGTCAATTGAAAAGGCTAGGAGTTGCCCTCCCTTTTCAATTTTCCTGCTCATTAAAAGCCAGTCCGGCGTCTTCAGTTTCGTATTCTGGAGCTGAAGAAGTCCCCTAACTGTTTCAACTTCGGACTCGTCCGGATGAAAACCAGAACCCTGGGTCTTCTCGGGAGGTCCTTAGATTCAACCACGGTCAAATCCGCGCCCTCCCAAAGGTTTCCCAGAGTGCCGACCGTCCTCCTTAACCAGTCCGCGGTCTGCTGGTTAGCGCAGGTCATCCAAATGACCCCTGCGCTAAACGATGTTCTATGGAACTGTGGTGCTCCTTCACTGCCTGAAGGGGTAGCGTAGAGCCTTTCCACGAGAGTTTCTTACACCAAGTCTCCTTGTGCTTGGTCTAGGGTTGTATCTGGATGCCTTCTCTGGATGACAGCCAGTCGGATACCCCTCAAAGTGTCGCTGTACGAGCCAGCCGATGCCGGAGCATTTCTGGCCCGCTTAGTTCCACTTCGAGTGGGGGGAGTCTGCGACTCAGATCGGGGCCTTTTATCCCCTTTCTTCGTTTGGTCCTCCCTCCGTTGGGTTCGTTTTTGGGCTGCATTCTTGTGGGGATTTTCCTCCGCCCACGTTCCTGCAGCCATTTTTCTCTCCTTCAGAAGCTTCTTCCTCTCCGCTCCTGAAGGTTTTTTCGGTCTATCAGCAGGCTTAACCTCTGCTTTTTTTAACCTTTTCTTTTGTTTGGGAGCAGTCGTTTGTTTTCACAGATCCTCCTCCCGCTAAGAGGTTAGAGTCTTCTGCTTTCGCAATTCCTCCTTCCATTGAGTTGTCGAAGTCCAAAGCTAACGCAATCTCTCCGACAGTCATGTTCAAGGAGCCTGAGTCATCTGTATCCGACTCTTCTCCTTGGGTGTCCATTTTATTCTTATTTGTACTCATTTGTTCCCACGAGTATGGGGGAAGGGTTGGTCCAACTCTGCAGTGCCCCCCGTGCAGAGTCAAGGCTGGCTACTTGGGGGTTTCGCCCGGTTCCCCCAAGGGAACGTTCGCAACCGCATATTAAGCCCTGCGGCCATTCATCCTTAGGCACATTACCTTACAACGTGGCGTTGGGCTTTGCTGGAGTGCCATTTGGTTAGTCAATAGTGATGCTTCTTGAGGCATCGCTATTGGCCTTATCCAGTGGTGCCACGAGGAGGCAGGCACTCGATGGTTGCATTTCTCCATCGTCCTGTAGAAAAGTTACCTACCCACAAAGCAGGCGTGTTAAGCGAGTGTGCAAGCAAGCAATCTAAACTACAAAGCAATGGCCAAGCTACAACCAACCCCATACTGTTACACACGGTATCGTTTTTGAAATAGTTTTATTAAGTTTATAAAATATTTAAATATAAGAAACATAAATTTTGCGTAAATAAGGTAAGAAATTCAATCGAATACAATCCGTTAGCCGGCTTATTGATGACTGAATAATTATTATCGATTTCGATGTTCGTTCGATACTTTTCATCGCAGGTGGCTGATGTTTGGATCTCACTCGTACGGCGATAAGACAATGCTTTAGCAACAGGGGGGCTTCTTACAATACCTTCAAATAATTTCACATATCATTTGACTAACTCCAATTATATACCATTATTTCACACTCGCATGGTACAGATGTATTGTTCATCTACAAATGAGTTGTTACACAGGAAGAAATTGATAAATATTTTATATTCAAGAAAATACCCCTAAGGGTATTACTGCCACCACCACCACCTCTACCAATATTCTCGTTTTCAAAGTTTGTTAATTGCATTAACATTAGATTGCCAGTGTACATTTTCAAAACTTGCATATCTCCCTACTTTCTGCTTCTATAGCAATCGATGGTCTAGCTATGGTTTTTTTAGTCCGTCGACTCAATATTGTTAAAAGGATGTCAACATACTGTGGCTCTAAACGAATTTTTGTTACTTTTATGATTCCTGTGTATGTCTAACGTACAAAATCAATGTACCTGGATTAGTGGTACTTTTGCTTTTCAGAAATTTCCATTTATCTGAAATTGTTACAAGGTTTACTGTACCAAATAAAAAAATTAAATATTACAGGTCATTTTCTAACTGTTCCTGATATACTATTTAGTAGAGGGGGCTATTTTCTCAGCTGAGATAGTTCTCAGTAGAGGTAGTCCTCTACTTTCATGTGTAGATGAGCCACAGGTAGTAAACCTGAAATAAATAAAAACAATTATTGTAATATATAAATGTTCCGAAAAGTAAATAATATTACTTACATGTTTATTTATATTATTTCGTTTGATTTTAATACTGATCCCATCTATTGAAGTAAATGCTTCAATTTTCTTGGTATTTGCCTTCTACAAAGAATTGGTTCATGACTGATCACATACCTTTTTACATAAGAGTAATAAGCATTTTCCTCAAAATGCTGAGAAGAGATAACGAAGTTTAGCTAAAAACAATGTCTTGACAATTTGATTAATGGTTTGTAACCACTTTTCATGTTAAGTGCTCGAGATTCGTAGGAGACCTGAAAAATTAAAAGCTATAGAATACAATAATAGGAACATAAATAAAGTAGTTACTGTTACTTACAAATGGGAAGGTGACTGTAAACAATATGGACACAACAATTTTCACTATTTTCGCTATACCTATTCTTAATGCAAATCATACTACTTACTATTTTTGATCAATTTAACTGCGGCAGAACCAAAATAACCAAAGTTAATATAAAAATATTGTGTATTAATCAGAAAATAAATCATTTTTTTTTATATAACCTCAATTTTCTTAAAAAAACCTCTATTACCATATATAGCCATGTTGCCAATTTTTTAAGTGCCTGTATTTGATAAAATATCAGACAATCGATAACACTATCGATGGTAACGTACGACAATCGAGTGTCAATTTCATAAAAATTATTAATTTATTTCGTTTCTTAAAAAACTATTTTACATTTAATTTCCAACCATACAGCGGGTGAAGTCAATGAGGTGTGAAAAGACCGTTAATTGGACGCTTTGCTCGCTCCTTCCTCTAGTAGTGAGGCCGTTGTTGGGACAAGTGTAACTGACTCTTAGGGCGTAGGAAATGGCCACCTTCGATAAAACGCATGATTCCAATCGTCTCCTCATTGATTGTCTTACTCTTTCAAAAACTCCTGGAGTATTTCTTATAGTATTACAACCTTGAATTATTCGATTTCTTCAATCATTTTCATTTAATAGAGGTGTCTCATACACGAGTGATTTAAGGTGACTCCATAAATAAAAGTCCCGGGATTAAGATCGGGACTGCGAAGTTGCCAAGCTTGAGGACCTCCGCGTCCAATCCAGCGATTAGGAAAAGTGTTGTCGAGGAATTGGCGAGCAAATTCACCATAAGAGCACGCTACGCTCATCCCACCCACGTCCTAACCACTACAGAATACAGCGGGTGAAGTCAATGAGGTGTGAAAAGACAGTTGGTTGGACGCTTTGCTCGGCTCCTTCCTCTATTAGTGAGGTCGTTGTTGGAACAAGTGTAACTGACTCTTATGGCGCAGGTGTAAAAACGGCGCGCTCGCTCCTTCCTCTAGTAGTAAGGCCGTTGTTGGGACGAGCGTAGCTGACTGTTATGGTGTAGGTGTGAAAAGGGCGTACCCAGCCGACGTTTCTAAATTCGCGCGCACGAATTTCGAAACGTCGGCCGGGCGCGCTCGCTTCGCTCGCTCCTTTCTCTAGTAGTGAGGCCGTTCTTGGGACAAGCGTAGCTGACTCCTATGGTGTAGGTTTAAAAAGAGCGCGCCCTGCCGATGTTTAAAAATTAGCGCTCGCGAATATCGAAACGTCAGCCGGGTGCATTCTTCCTTCCTCCAGTGGTAAGGCCGTTGTTGGGACAAGCGTTGCTGATTATTATGATAAAGGTGTGAAGAGGGCACCTTGTATTCGCTCGCTTTTTCATCTAGTGGTAAGCCAGTTGGTAGGACGCGTACAGCTGGCTCTTATGTGTAGGTTTAAAAAGGGCGCACTCGCTTCGCTCGCTCCTGCCTCTAGGGGTAAGGCCGTTGGAACGAGAATAGCTGGCTGTTATGGTATAAGTGTAAAACGGGTGCGCACTAATTTCAAAACATCGGCCAACCGTGGTAGCTTATAAGATAGTTGAGACTTGGTAAGGCGAACGTGCTTTCATGGTGTTGGTATGTCAGGAATCGTTTATATTTTGTTTATGAAATAAAGTGAGTTAGAAATATATCGGGTGCACCATTACTCAAAAATAACGAATGGATGGCTAATGGTTAATAAAGTTTTTTTTGTAATTTATGAATACTGGTCAACGCAGTATATTTCTTATTAAGCACGAAGGTGTATTTCTTATTAACTTGATTTAACTTGATTTATTTCATGAAACTTTCATCAAAACTTTTTTTGTAAACTTATCAGGAATATACATAATAATAAGTTAAGTTACTTTTTGTTCACTCTGTATATAAATTTCGACTTTATCATATCAAATTTTTTAAATGAGTTCATTAAAAAGATGTTTAGAAAACATGGCCATAGTATTTAAATTTATTACCTTCTATTTACATATTTATTTACTTCTATAATTTTCAGATGAGTTAAATTTTCTCTCTGGTAAAATGCTCTTTTGAATATCTGAAATATCTTTTAGTTTAAAAATAAACAAAATAAAAAGTAATTTAAAAATAAGGTGTATTGATGTATAGGGAAAGTAAAAGTTGGAAAGGCTTTTGGTAGGTAGAGGGGGGGTAAACGTCAAACTACGTCGGACGGCTTCGAGAATTTCGCAGTAATGTTTACCTGCCAGTGTCGTTTCATAGAATAAGTAATTTTAAATCGTTATCGGCGGAACCGGACAATCGCATGTATTTATGGACTATAAAAAATTATTAAACATGTATTATAATATTCAAATCATAATTTTACAAAATTTCAACAGCTATTCACAATGTATTAAACTATTTACTCGAAATTGTTATTAACATCTATAAAATAATTTTGTACACTAATGGATCGCGTCCACTTCGGTGAGATCCGTTGCAAACCTGTCAATTTATGTGTATAAAGTGGGAGAACTGGCAAAAGCCTTTCCAACTTTTACTTCTATTCTACGTTTTAAATGTGACGCCTGAAAGTTTTCAGGGTTAACGTCACTGCGCGCCGGCTTCGGTAGAAATTGAATAATTTGGCTATCCTCTTTAATTGATATAAACATTGACTTTGGTTGACAATTCATTTGTCAAACTATCTGTATTCTGTATCTGTAACGTGCAATGAACTGGAGTGGGATAGAAAGCCAATGTGCATATTGTATCAATAGAACAAGATGCGACTCTATGGGCGCAGCCATTTTGATTTCTCATCTCACTCGGGAGTATTTATGATAACCATTTTCTGTTTCACATTGTTATTGTTCAATCCCACTGATCTGTATTATTTTACTGGATAGGATATAGGCTATATTTAACATACTAAAAAATCGTTCCACCAAGGAGACCGGAAGTGCAACAATGCTGGCCGATTTGGGCAAATTATGGTGGGTTCACAGAACTGAAATTTGGGATAATTTGACATACCTAACCTATAATTTGATTAGTTTTTCTTCTTATTCTTCTTCTATTCCTTTTGCGGGCGATGTCCTTCGGGAAATGTCACCCATTTTCACAATAAAAACATCTCATCGTAGCTTGTTGACTCCTGGAGTGGATGTTATTTTGGAACTTTCAACTGGTACGAGTGAGCTAACTGATTCTTTAGCAATAAACTCCCAGCTAGCACAAAAACATCCCATCTACGTTAATAAGCTGCAATTTTAGGCTCTTTAAGCTCGCATGCAATATACTGTAAATGTAACCCTTATCTCCCTGCAACTACCGAATGTCCGCAACGGCAAGACTTTTATAGCACATCTCACAGAAGTTACAAAGTGAAGTTCGAAAAACATCACACTAGCACTTTTACGGTACTTACCCCGAAAGTTGCTCTGAAACGTTCTATTGATGTTACAATGTGAATTAGATCTACAGCATTATACAGTGTGTCCACGGATGGGCTTAACTATACTTGTGAAAATATTTATTTTAAATTAAAAAAGTAATTCTTCATAATTTCTTGCTTGTTAAATAAATTCGATTCACATTGAGAAATTATGAAAAATAACTTTTTCTTTAATTTAAAATAAATATTTTTACAAGTATAATTAAGTCCATCCGTGGACACACATTGTGTAATGTAATACAGAGAGGCTGAAATTGAGGCTATAGTAAAATCTCAATCGAGACATGAAAATTTCAAATAAAACAAAATATTTATATAAATTTATTATTAAAATGTTCTTGAAATCAAGTACCAATAGCACAAAAGTAGAGGTAGGTGTAGGCGTGTTCTTTTATTCAGTGCTGTATCCAGCGCTTGCAGCAAACCGTTCGTAAATTAAGTGATGGAAAGACGATTGTATGTGTCAATCATTCTTTTTTCCAGCGGTGAGTTCACCAATGAGCCAAGGCATCCATCGGCTTTAAAAGCCGATGGATATGTGATAGACGAATGGTGAGGATAATCAATCATTTAAGTTAACCTAAAATATAAGAGTTCAAATATAAAACGACTGCAGAATAGATAAATTACATCAATCACTGATGGAACAATTATTGAATAAAAGAACACACCTTTATCACAAACACAAGTACACATGTGGGATAGAAGAAGCTACCTAGAAAGCACTGAACGATTGGACAAAATTAGCTAAATAGTATAATAAGGTACCAATATTGCAAAGGTTCACTAAAACCTTTAATGGTGAACGATGATAAAGCTAGATTGGTGAAAAATAATAAACGAATACAACAATGACTAGGTACATATTATTATATTAGATTACTAGAGGATAGCTAAGTTCGCTGATTTCTTACCTAAGACGCAGAGATATATCTTTTTTAAATCAAGCCTTTTAACTTTTTTTGCATAGATATTTATAAAGTGCTATAATGTAACCTAAATATGACAATTTATTAGAAGAGCATAAATT
Organism: Psylliodes chrysocephalus; assembly: GCA_927349885.1. Taxonomy (NCBI): domain Eukaryota; kingdom Metazoa; phylum Arthropoda; class Insecta; order Coleoptera; family Chrysomelidae; genus Psylliodes; species Psylliodes chrysocephalus. The sequence goes on along the minus strand of OV651813.1, from coordinate 79,768,961 downwards.
ATATTTTTATATAAAAAGATTTTACTTCTCAATACATTGAATAAAAAAGAAATTGATAACTTGTTTACCTATTATTAATTAAAGGAAATTATATAGAAATTAAAAAATATGCCTTACTTTGTTGTTTTAAATAAAACAACCAATGTTAGTGTATTGAAATTTGTTTGAATTTTACAAATTTTATGCTTGATTTCCAAAGTAGATATATCGATGGCTCAATCAAAAACCGCCACAAGTCAAAAAACAAAGCATTTTTGGTTCAATGGATGCAAAATATCATTACAAACTGTGTCTAAAACTGCCTCAATTCGAGTTATTTTCTTCAAAAACACCCAAATTTTTTACAACTATGCAACAACTCACTTTTATAATCGTAATCATTTTATTTAACAGCAAAATATCGAAGCTTTTAAATAAAATATAGAGAGTATGTCAAAAACAAAATAATGATAATAGAGACTTACAAAATTTAAAAAAGAAATTTCTCGAAATAATAGTATTTTAGTTGTGGCAGTATTTGATTGAGCCATCGATAAGTAGATTTTATAAAAAACAACTGGTGTTTTTTAGTAAGATATTCTATTATACTCGAGAGTATCATCTATGATTTCTCTCAACTTTTCTGCTGGGTTTTCACTTGAACTGATGGTTGCATTTCCAGGCAATCTAGCCTGTTGAAGAGAATGAACTGCTTGAATTCTGATATATCTGACATATCATGTACCTATAGATTCACTTTTTATAAAACTTCAGGTGTTATATTCTTCTTTACACTTCTGTAGTATTTACTTTTGCTTCTAAAATTCCTAGAATGTCGAAGGAAACCTAAAAAATAATATTTTTAAAATGTATTTTTAGTTCGATAAAGTATAATTACCTTTTATAAGTATTTGGTGTAAAATGTTGCCGGACATTCGGTTAAATGTTTTGTTAAATCTTCTGGTTTACAACGATTGATCTGCAATTCTTTGTTTTTATTGTAGATTTTTTTTATTTGATGTTATCGGCATCGACTGCTAAAGATACTTAATGAATGAAATAATAAATTTACATCAGGCATTGTAATCTGAAACAAAGACAATGGTTTAGAAAATAGTTATCTATTTTATAGAGGACCCGGTGACATATCACTTTAGTGTCACAAAATTACAGATTTGACATATGTTTTAAATAAAACTACAGATAGGTATTTCTTGATTTTTGGAAAAAAAATTGCGGATTATAGCCAAAATTCAAAAAAATGGCCTTTCCAAGTTGGAACTATTTTTTATTGCGGATGTTGAAAACTACCTATTACTTGATAGAAGCGTAGTAATTTCGATTCGCGGATGCTCTTTTGTGCGTTTGTCGAGAGTTTGATTTCATTTATCGCAATTTTATTTGTGTTTTTATATTTTACATAGGTTTTAAGCGTTTTATTGATTATTTATTAAAGACTATTTATGAGCATATTGCAGAAAAATATGATTTTTAAATCAATAAATATTCTTAAATTTTATGTTGTGTTTACTGCAACAATCAATAGATAAGACAACTTAGGTTTGTTTGGCAGAAGTAATGATATTAAGCTGAGAAGCAAGAATGTATATTCTTTGATCTGTGTCAGTTGGCCGGGAAGCGATTTTTTTTGAAAAATTAGGTATGCTTTCATTTCAGGCGACATTCAATTCATTTTTTACGTGCGTTCGGTTACGTAATTTTTTTAAATATTTTGATATTTCAGTATAACAAATATACAATTTTTTTGTTAGTGATGTTTTCTTGTGCGAATATGGGAAAAATGTTTGGGGTGGTACATTTCATGACGAAAAATATATTTTTTAAGTTGTCTCTCTATAGGTAAACATACTGCATTTTTACAAACAACAAAATATATGGTTTTAGATCACTTCAATTTTTCATTATATTTTTCTCGAAAAATGCTGTTTTTCTATTTTTTTGAGAAAATTTACTAGAGAAACTAGTTTTTTTTGAGTGTTGACAAATTTTTGCAAAACTCGTACCTGAACTCGGCGAACAATTCACTCATGTTCCAAAAAATAAAAAAATTGAGGTTAGAAAAAAATGGTTATATTTTGAAAAAATCCGCACTTTTTTGTAAAGAATTAGTCTCTACCACATTCAAAATGGTTCTATTTTCTTTCTAAATGGCTTACTTTTTGTGACACTAAAGTGTTATGGACCCGAGGACCCTTACCAAATCTATTCGAATGTATAAATAATAATTTATTTATAAAATAAATTCTGGATGTCGAAAAATAAACCATTAAAAAAGACAATTGACAAGAAAAACTGACAATTGACAATTGACATAAAACTAAACGTTCTGAATTCAAATTTGTAATGTTTACGGTAGGTTAACTAGGTAAATAACAAATAGAAGTTTTGCGAGGTTTTGATTTCCCTCAACAACTTCTCATGAACGTTGCATTTACGTTGTACAGTAATGTAATTACGTTCCCTTAATGCAACATCGCCGAAAGGCTTGGCAACGTTATGTGCTAGCTGGGCTGTGACTCCACTGACAGCAGCAAGCAAAATATCAGGTGCGTTTTAATCATCCGCTTCTGCTTCCGGAATTGTCGGTTTAGGGTGAGATTACAGAACGTCTGCAACTTTGCAAATTCACAATATTTATTGTGGTTTATTACCCCCAACACCACTAAACCCAAATTTGGAATACGAAAACTTGATACTTGCATGTGTAAGTCAGTCATATTTGCAGATTTTCAAAGTTGCCGCCATATTTGCAGATCTGCAAAGTTGCAGACGTTCTGTAATCTCACCCTTAGTCGTTTTAACCTGTCAGATTAAAACAAGAAAACCGACAATTCCGAAGCAGAAGCGTATGATTAAAACGCACCAGAGTTGGGTCGGATACAGGAAAAAAGTATCTGAGTACCGGATACGGATACTTACAATGTATCCGGATACTTTTTTCGGATACTTCAAAGGATACTTTTACGGATACTTTTAAAGTGAGTTAAAATAATATTTTCATACCAGTAGTTATAATTTATATGAGCTCAGAATATTAATTTGTTTTAGAGAGGTTTACAAGTTTATTATTAATAATGTAATTTCTGGAATATAAAACAGCAAGCGCCTAAGTGAGTGAACACTTGTATTATGCTATTATGCAATAAGATTGATTGCGAGTAACAATAAACAATACTAGGCATAAATAAATTATCGAAAATGGAAAACAATATAACAGAAACAGGAAAAAACGACTCAATAAATTGTTTATTATTTTTATTCTGTGAATATAAAACATTAAAATAAAATGAACAATAAAACATAAAGGTGCGTGTAAATAAAACGAGTCGCGCCTCAACCGCTCCAAAAACCAGCCAGTGTCGTGTCCATATAAATCTAAAGAAATAAGCTCGTTGTTAGCGCGACTTGCCATGTTTATACAACCTTTTGATATGCTCGTCAGTGTCAGATGTATTCGACAATCCACTTTTTTGTGGATCCTCCGACGAGTCGAAAGAAGAAGGAGTGAGAGATTGCTGAATGTTTCGTTCTGCACTGAGGAAAACGCTTCAGTAAGAAAGTGTTACTACTAAACAGTTTACTATGGCTGTAAAACTTTTTACTGCTACTGTTAGATTGTCTAACAACAACTGTTAGATGTGTTACTAGGACTGTAAACTAAGTTCTACAGTCCAAATTCTTACCGTGGCAGTAATATTTTTTTACTACTCCAGTTAGAAATAAAATTACTATTATTCGTATTACCATCATAGTAAACCTTTCTTACTGAATCAGTAATTTGTATTACTACCGCAGTTAGACATTGACTAGTAACATTTTTATAACTACCACCGTAAAACTAGCATACTGAATCTGCAAAATAGTAATATTTTTCTAACAACCACGGTAAGACAGGTTAACAACAAATGTACCGAACCGTTACGATTAATGACGAAGAGCTTCGATCATATCCTTTTGCACAGGCGTTGACTTGAGTCGACGATAATCACAGAAGCAGTCAACACGTTCAATCGTCGCATCGTGAGCTTAGGTCATAGCGTGCATGAAGAAGTGCGAAGTGCTGCGTAATTTCTATCTGGGGGTATAAATAGTATAATATTGAATATGGAATATTGTGCATTGTTAACGGAGTGGGGGTTTTCGGACCTAGTTCATAGTTTCGTTGGTAAGTAATTCGAAATAATATACTTATCTAAATATAGTACCTGTATCCATTTTTATTTATACATTAGTAAAAAAGGCGGGAAATGCATAATGCATGAATGCTTTTATTTCGAATTGAGGATGAGCTATACGGTCTAGAAATGTTTTAACTGCACCGGAGCATATTCGCAGTATCAAAAATGTAATATTTCCAAGAGAAAGTTTTTAGATTAAAATTTATTAAAAATGTTTGGTTAAGATTCACAGAGCAATAAATTTGTTAGATTTAAAAGAAAGCTGTGTTCAATGAGACATAGCGATAGCGATACCAATCGTATTGATCCATATCATTTTCGAGCGTTTCATTTCTACTCTAGTCTCTAACTTTCTGCTGCGATCGCGAAATTTGAGCGGGAAAGCTCATAAAAACAACCTAAAACTCCTAAAACCTATTGCTATTTGAGATTACTTAAAAAATATATCTTGAACAACCTGGTTATGCTTTATATAGTGATAAAAATCATAAAAAAAAACTTTAAATATAAAAATATTGTAGATTGTTGATCAAAACACTTAAGTGACAATAAACAAGTTCACTTTCAGTTGCAAATACTACGTTTCATTAAACTTGAATTGTCGTTCCACACAAATTTAATTTTTATTTTTAGTTGAGGGCATTGATGATAATTCCTTTCAATTATTAGATGAAGAAAGCAAGGCATCTTATTTTAAGAAAAAATTCGAGGAATTTTGTATGACCAAAGAAAATACCATGGTAAAATTGATATTGTTTTATTATCCAAATTTGACATTTATATCTCGAATGGTTTTCGAGTAAACTTCCGTTCCTGCAGCTTTGGATTAAAAATAAAATGTTTTTTTGTACCTTATAAAAATTATAAAAACATTTTAGCTCTGCTGTGCTATGCTGATTTCAAAATAAACAATTTTTCTTTTTTTTTTTTTTTTTGTCAATCCTTTTATGAAAAATTGACCGAAGATTTTCCAGAGGAAAAAATTAAGCAAATCGATTTATTTAGCTGAAATTGATTTAATTTTGTGTAAATATTTTTCTTTGAAGCGAAAGATAAAAGAGTTTATTTTTCGAGTTCATGAGAAAAATATTTACCTTTGTTAAACCTATTTCAGCCTTTATTATAAATTATATTTTGGTAAAACATTTTTACCGTGATAGTAAGACGTTATTACTGTAACTGTAAACCCGTTTTACTGTAGTAGTAACCTATTATTACTGTAACTGTACAACAATTTTAATATAGTGGCAAAATATTATACCTGTAGCAGTGAAACAGTTTTACAGTTTTACTAAATTGGTAAGACATTATAACTGTAACAGTAATACCGTTTTACTGTAGTAGTAAGATAATATTACTGTTACAGTACAGCAGTTTTACTAGAGTGGTTAGATATTATTACTCTAACAGTGAAACCGTTTTACTAGAGTGGTAAGAAATTATTACTGCAGCACTAGAGCAGATTTACCAAAGCAGTAAGACAGTATTACTGCAGCATTACAACTAGATGTTACGTATGGTAATCCTAGATATTGGTGGTAATTTTACAATTTTACTGTAGCCGTAAGAAAAAATTACTACCTCTGTAATAATATTTGACCAGAGCTGTAACATAGTTTTACTGTCGCAGTCGAATAAATTCTTAGTAATCCAAATATTAGCAAATCTTGTATTACTGTCACGGTAAAATCTTCTAGCTGAGGCATATTTAATTAACTTTTTCTTACTGCCACGGTAAGAATTTTTTTTCGGTGTGGTATAGGCAAAGCAGACTCGTATATTTGATCTTGTCAGATCTGTATACTTTATTGATGTTGATGACGACATAAATAACACATGATCAGTATAGACCAAAGCATACTGGCGCATTCGTTTGCAAAATTGTTTTAATTCGTAATTTTTTTAAAATGTCCGGAAGGCTTTCCTGATTATAAAAGTGTAAGATGACACTCGATATCTGTTGATGTTATTGTTTAAACAACGAAAAATTAATTAAGCCAGAAAAAATGCATTTTTTGTAATGAATTAATTTTTTTTATATTCTTTAGGATATTTCTAATAAAAAAAGTCCTTACGCCCATCATCGTATCTTTAACCCTTTAATTGTTATGAATGTTTTAAAATCCGCAATTGACGAAAAATCTAATTTTCTTGAATTAAATAATATACCTTAAAAAATTTAAAATGCTATAATTTTAAATTTTTTACCGAATATTCAAACTATAATAAACAAAATAACCTAAATAAATTTTCAAAATTTTGTGTTGTTATGTTTTTTTTTACGTTATGTTATATATGCTTCCTAGGCGCGTGTACTTTTAGAGAGAAGTACTTCTATCTCACTTCCAACTCAATGTATAAGATGGGTAAGAGAAAGCCCGATGACGTGCTAAATCATTTTTTTGCTGTTTTTCAGCGGTAATAAGTTTAAAAAAATTATTATTAACATTTTTCATAACACTCTGTTATATTTGCCGATTAATAGTTTTGTATCATGTGATTTTTGTTAATTTTTTAGATACTTTCGATAACTTTTTTATTCATTGAAGTTAATAGAAATGTTCCATCCACAAAAAAAAATCATTGCCAAGAGCTGTTTAAAAAATAAATTTTTCTTACTTTTTTTCCAATAAGATAAAAGAAGACAAACATACCTGCCGTAATTCAAGGGAAATTTCTACCTGTTACGATGAGCATAGTCACTTGTTAGTTATTTCGTGGCATAGTTGACTCACCTGGTTTTTATTTTAAAACAGAGTACTGTTACAGGCTAAAAGTACCTTACTAAGCTATATATTTAAAATTTACATTAGTTACCTTTTTTTTATGATTCTATCATATTTTCAATCATATAAATATTTAAATTTAATTATTTTCATACCTCGATGCGATTCAAGAGTTAAAACAAAACAAATGAACTTTATTTAATAAAATAATTTGTATAACTATAAATTTTATATGCTATTTTTCGTTAAGAATCCAATGATCTTGGCTGGTTAGTTTCCCCATATTTCATTTCTAAAATAAAAAAAAAAAAATAATAATTAAAAATATTCAAATATTGTAAACAAACAATTATTATAACCTTGTCTAAGAATTGTCATATTCTTCCACATTTCTTCTCTTAATTTCTAATTTGTCATTTATTCTTAAAACAGTAATTTCTCTTAAATCAATTAAAAGAAGAAAACAGGATACCAACTAAAACAATTAATTTATTCCTAAAACTTCGCGGCAAAATATTAGCAAAAAAAGTGGTTCTTGCTTTTTTTTGCATTGAGCACATTTTCTGAGAAAGAAGCGTGCCCGCATTTTGCGGATTTTCTTCGAAAAATCTCATATTTAGTGAACTAAAAGATTTTGTGATAATACTGAACAATAATCTCACCATTGTGGATAAAAGTTCCGAATATTTAGAGTTTTTCAACTTTTTATAGTAACTTCAGTTGAAGCCCCTTTGTGGCCACCCATCATCCAAGGTGAGTTTTTAAGGAATAACCCCTATAAAAAAAGAATATTATTAAACATTTTATCATCCTAATTTTGGCAATATATTTTTAGGCCTCATATGCAGACTTTCACTCATATGCAGACTTTCACTCTTATGCAGACTTTCACTCTTATGCAGACTTTCACTCTTATGCAGACTTTCACTCTTATGCTGATTGTCAATCTCATTCCCATTCAAATTACAACCTGAAGATTAATTTTTGAATTTACTATATCTAGTCTGGAACCTGGAGGTTCCTAGACACCGAATTATTTAAAGACATTAAATAGAACTAGTGGAGGAATCCAACCAGTCCATCTCTTTGGATTTAAGATAACTGGAGACTCGACTCATGATTAACAGCCAGAAGACCTGGAAAAACAGCTAAGAATATTTAAATACTAACTTTATCTTTACCTAATCATTTTTTTTATGCACTTGTCTCTACACCCAATTGGTGACGTTTAATATAATTTGCTTTGATTTTATAAAATTTATTGTTTAATCTAATTTTATTAATATTATTTACTAACTATTTATTTCTAGAAATAAATTACATCTTACCGTAGGTTGTTACAGCAATTACAAAAATTTAATTCATTGTATTTCAAGCTCTTCAAGCCTTTAAATCTTCAGAATATCTTCGATTTATAATTGCTTTTCAAACTACCTAAAATCATTTATATTTATATCAAATAATAATTAAGGTATATAATTACTCACCTGTTTATAATCCATTTGTGCTTAATTATCTAAAACCACAAAATATATATCTACTCTCATCATTTAATAGAAAATATTCCGCACTATATTTGTTTTCTTAAAAGAACCCGAATCTGTTTTAAAAGCAACCAAAAACTGTTTTTAATCCAGTACAGTACGCAATGTATATGTATTCAATTTTTTCTATGGTTGTTAATTCTTTTCCACTATGATTATTTAATAGTAATATTCATTTATTAAGAAAATTTTTACATAAAATTATAGTTTGTACATCTAACTAGTTTTTACATTAAATTGATTTTGGCAACATTCAATTAAACATCCGCATAATGTCACACACGTCATGTTTAGTTTTTGACACGAACAAGCTTTCGTTGCACAATTTTGTTTTACAGTTGCACGGTTTTGCTAAGTCTTTAGGTAATGGCGGTTTTGTTAAATACAGTGGCTTTATTTGGTTATCACAGAAAACATAACCAAAACAAGAGAAATCTAAAGATCACGACAAGTGCATTTAGCCTTTTTATCGTATTAAAAAAAAAAGGATGAAGAAGATTTTACTTCTCAGGCAGTATCTGACAATAATTTTTTCATGAATAAAAATAAATGTTAAAAATAAATGTTTCTGTTAACTTTAATAAATAAAAAAGTTATAAAAAGTATCTAAAAAAGTAAAAAAAAATCACATGATACAAAACTATTAATCGGCAAATATAACAAAGTGTTTTGAAAAATGTTAATAATAATTTTTTTAAACTTATTACCTCTGAAAAACAGCAAAAAATTGATTCAGCGCGTCATCGGGCTTTCTCTTACCCATCTTATACACTGAGTTGGAAGTGAGATAGAAGTACTTCTCTCTAAAAGTACACGCGCGTAGGAAGCATATTGTTATAACCTTAGATAAAAGAGACCAGAGATATAACATACACCGGTGTTTAACCTGCGCAAATGTTGCCAGTTTCTAAAGAAAGGTTAACGGAGTGGGGGAACTGGGCAGGGACTCGAACTCTGTGACAGGGACCGGACTTTGTTTATTAGCATCATAATGAACTATTAGATTTATTTAAAATATACGTTTAATGGAATTTTGTATTATGAAATAAATTTAACGTGATTTTTTAATATCAAACAGATGCCACGATATTTTATGTAAAGAGAAGACCTTTAATAGAATATTTCGTTAGCTATTATTTACTATGGACTTTTCTGTAAGAGACTACAGTAAAATGTTGAAATAGAATATTGTTAATCGAGTAAGAAATGGTACTCATTGTCTAAGAGTATTATAAAAAAGCATGTGCGCAGGCGAATACTGCAAATCAAACCTTGTGAGTTGAACATTATATTTTTTCTACGACTATCACATAATATTAAAATTTAGTCAAAATGAGAAAATGCTGTTTTGTATTATAACCTCAGAAAAAGATATATTAAAGCTTGTTTCTTTAGGAATATTAATTAATATAGGGGATGCGCCACATAAAACTCTAGAAATGTATATGTCTGAAACCAGATAACATTTTAAAATTTAAACCTATTAAAAGTCATTTGGTCGCTAGGAGTGGGTGATTATCGAAATAAATTATTGATCATTAATAATAATCGATTATTTTCGATCAATCGATTATTTTCAAACAATCTATTTTTGTTCGTATTTCCTTTAAAATTGACTACTTGATTATCTTTAAAAAATAAAAAAAGTAGATTAATTAAAAAGCCAATTAACCGATAAATCAGTGTTTACAAAAAATAATAAACGAATTATCGTTTATTTTAAATAATCGATTATTTTTAATTTCTATTTTTTTTTTTCGTATTTCCATTGAAACATTATTCGATAATCTTTGAAAAATCTAAAATAATCGATTAATCAAAAATAATCGATTAATTAAAAAGTCGAATAATCGATAAATCGATTTAAAAAAAAAGAATTATTTCCTTTAAAATCAATTATTCGATCATTTTTGAAACATCGAAAATAATCGATTAACGGAAAATAACCAATTAATTAAGAAGATTCTACGATAAATCGATTTTCCAAAAAAAAAACTAAATAATTATTGATTATTTACAAATAATCCTTTTCTTTTTTTATATTCCTTTTAAAACTGATTATTTAATTTTCTTTGAAAAATCGAAAATAATTGATTAATAAAAAGCTGATTTACCGATAAATCAATAATTTTATAAAATAACCGAAATATCGATTTTATAATATAACCGATTATATTCGATCAATCGATTATTTTTATATAATCTATTTTTTGTATTTTAAAACAAATTATTTGAATACCTTTGAAAAATCGAAAATAATCGAATTATCTAAAATAATCGATTAATCGAAAATAATCGATTAATTTAAAAAGTCTATTAAACAATAAATCGATTTTTCTAAAAAATCGATTATTTTCAATAAATCGAGTATTTTGAATAAATCTACTCTCTTTTTGTAATTCCTTTATAATCTATTATTCCATTACCTAAAAAAACGAAAAAAGTTTATTAAAAATGTTCGATTAATCAAAAATAATTTATTAAAGATAATCGATTAATTATAACGGATAAATCGATTTTCATGAAAACGATAAATCGATTATTTTTGTAACCCCTATCGGTCGCATGCTTTTATTAGAGCATTTAGCTCCAAAATTTGAATATTCGGATTTATTGATCCTGTTATCTTTGAAACCGCATTCGATTGTATAATAAATATTGCTAGAATTTAGATTTTTTTAGTAAACGAAGATATTTTTCGAGTTGTTTAGGGGTTTATAATGTAACATTTTACTAATAATATGACTAATTTCCGTAACTTTAGTATTTTTTGCTTATACTAGATCATATTGCGCGTTTTACTTTGTTTTAAGATTCAAATGTCACTTTTGATTTAACCGCAAATAAAATAAACCTTGAAATTTTAAGTATGTGAACCTGTATTTCATCTAATATTCTTTTAAAAATATCTAATAAAGGGCTAAAAACCACTTTTAGTAAATATTCTTATAAAACTACTTTTTAAAAACAAAATTTCGTTAGTAACAATGCCTATTTACTTCTTATTGAGATTAAATATTTTTTGAAACCCCTTAATGCGGATCTGAAGTATTCAGCTCAAAGAATCATGGCGACTTTATGTCAAAACGTCAACAAATATTTACCGCTGAAAACGAATATATTTCTTATTTTTCATAACATTAACACATATTATTTGTATATACAATTTTTCACCATACATCGTGGCATTTTCAACTTGAAATTGAATAACTAAAACACTTCAAATTACTAATAACACCAACAAATAATTCAAAAACGGCGGTCCATAAATGATTTACTCACGCGGAGACAAGCAAAGAATAGAAATTTCGGAGCAATTCGGGTGGCGTCGTGAACACAATGATTTTTAATTGGTGGGTTACTTAGGTTTGGAATAGACAACATGCGCAATGCGCAATGTTACATCTCCGGTCTCTTTTATCTAAGGTTATAACGTAAAAAAAAACATAACAAACAAAATTTTGAAAATTTATTTACGTTATTTTGTTTGTAGTTTGAATATTCGGTAGAAAATTTAAAATTATAGCATTTTAAATTTTAAGGTATATTATTTAATTCAAGAAAATTTGAATTTTCGTCAATTTCGGATGTTAAAACATTCATAACAATTAAAGGGTTAAAGATACGATGATGAGCGTAAGAACTTTTTTTATTCGAAATATCCTAAAGAATATAGAAAAAATTAATTAATTGCAAAAAATGCATTTTTTCTGGCTTAATTAATTTTTCGTTGTTTAAACAATAACATCAACAGATATCGAGTGTCATCTTACACTTTTATAATCAGGAAAGCCTTCCGGACATTAAAAAAAAAAATACGAATTAAAACAATTTTGCAAACGAATGCGCCACTATGCCTTGCACTGGTAACATTATGAGCAACAACGTCATACATGTATGAGTACATTATAACACATACAGTGTGTCCGTAAAGTATGGAACAAATTCATTTTTAGCTAAACAGACCATTTTAAGAAATAATCCTGAAACGTGTCGATTTTTGATTTTAATTTACCGTATTTTAAAATAATAATCTAATATACAGGGTGAATTACTTTCGAGTAATGACGTCACCGTCATTTTTTTAAATGGAACACCCCCATTTTGTCTCAATTTTCGAATTACTCTAGCTGAGCTGATTCCAAAAATGTATCGCATGTTGATTCCAATTGGTACAGGGTGGACTTGTGGTCTAGCAGACAGAATATGAAAGAAATTATTTCTTAACAATTTTGAAAAAACATAGTCGTCTAGTTTTTTGTGAAATGTCATTATTTGTTTAGTAATTTATTGATGTTCAGTGACAGTTTAGTACTAAAATATTTTTGGTATTCGTAAATGTTTTAATTACTGCTTAGATTTAATTTGAATTAGAAATGGAGTTAAGTGTAAAACAAAAAATTGAAATACTTATGATGATTGGGTATGGAGACAGATCACGAACTCAGATGGAAGTGTGCAATTTGTTTAATGATAAATATCCAGAAAGACCTATAACGCGTTCAACAGTCAGTAAGATTAAAAAGAAATTTCGAGAAACTGGTACGGTTGAAAATGTACGCAAATCAGGTCGTCCCTCTGCAAATGCTGATACAGCATTAAATGTTTTACTTAGTTTTGAAGACGCGCACACTTCTGTGCGTAAAGTTAGTCGCGATATCGGTGTTAGCAAAACAACGGTACACAAACTATTAAAGCTTGAAAAATGGCATCCTTATAAAATCAAACTTGTGCAGAAATTAAACGAAGATGATCCCGATAGAAGAATCCAATTTTGCGAAAAAATGATGGATAAATGTCACCGAGATCCTCTCTTGATACAAAACATGATTTTTTCTGATAAGGCCACTTTCACGTTAAATAGCGAGGTTAACCGTCAGAATTGTAAATACTGGGCAAAAGAAAACACCCACTGAGCATCATACACAATACCCGCAAAAGGTAAATGTATGGGCTGGAATTGTAAGAAATCGAATCATCGGACCCTACTTTATCGAAGGTAATTTAAACGGGGCAACGTACCTTGAGTTTTTAAGGGAGCTTGTACCTACTTTACGTAATTTGTTTCCCAGCAGACGTAATCCTGGAGGTTGTGATGAAAGTTTATGGTTTCAACAGGATGGTGCACCTCCACATTATGCTGTAGATGTTAGAAGGTACCTAGAATTTTTCCGAACAGGAGGATTGGTAGACGTGGACCTATCGAATGGCCAGCGAGGTTACCAGATTTCAATCCTTTGGATTACTTTATGTGGGGCCATCTGAAGAATGTTGTGTATCAAACGAAACCAGCAAATATTCAAGAATTAAAAGAGAGAATTCGGACAACAATAAACAATATTTCTCAAGACACAATAAATAAGGTTCAATAAGAATTTGTACACCGTTTGGGTCACCGTCAAATACAGCAAGGGCTGCAGTTCGAACATTTATAAAGTCATGTATTTCATCATCTGTCCGGTAGACAATAAGTATTTTTGATAATATTGTTAATTTAACTAATAAAGAATGTTACGCGTTACTTTATGAGCACACACAAAACTATTGTATTTTTGCCCACCCTGTACCAATTGGAATCAACATGTGATACATTTTTGGAATCAGCTCAGCTAGAGTAATCCGAAAATTGAGACAAAATGAGGGTGTTCCATTTAAAAAAAATGACTGTGACGTCATTATTCGAAAGTAATTCACCCTGTATATTAGATTATTATTTTAAAATACGGTAAACTAAAATCAAAAATCGACGTGTTTTAGGATTATTTCTTAAAATGGTCTGTTTAGCTAAAAATGAATTTGTTCCATACTTTACGGACACACTATAATATAATCATTCAGCATAATCATTCAGCATATCATTTTACTTATAATATTTTTATTAAATGGAAGTAATACCCCGCTGATTTTATTTATATTTATTTGTTAAGCGATTTAAATGAAATTTTGGAGAGACATTTTACACCAAATTCTATATTCTCTTTTATTTTTACATTTTTTTTATCTAAGCTGATTGTCCGAGATATTTTTTTTTAATTATACCATTTTTTTTAAACTGTATTTTAAACAAAATAGATACTGAAATTACCTTAACTATCTTTAAATTCCAAATTTCTACTCTTTTTCCATTAAGAGGAATTTATTCTCCTATTCTTTACTTGATTTTTATTTTTCAAGCGATATAAATGTATTTTGTTTACACATTTTATGCGAAATTCTAAAGGTGCATCCTCACCGAATCAACACTGTCGATTGACTGTCTATCGACGTTGTCAACTTTGTCTGTACGTGGCAATTGACAGTGTCGATCGACAAAATAAATCGATCGACATGTCGATTTGTTTTCCATCGCCTGTCGGTAAACATGAAAGAGCAGTCGATCGACGTAAGTGTGTGGACTGTGTGGACGTGTTTTCGACGTTAGACATTCGACAAACTATTAGTACTAAGTACTCAGTAACGTCTTGCTCCGGTATGGGAATGGCAGGTCTATAATTGGTGTCTCCTTTACAAATTTTTGGCCTGATTTCTTGTAATAAATATTCAAATTCACTTACCGACATTCGAAAAAAAATCTAAAACCACCATTACACCTGTATTCAAGGCTCAATATGTTGACGTTATCTTTTTTTAAATCTTCTATCAAATTACTAACGTTGTATCTAGTTCTAGTTTGAAGACTTGGTCGAACCCAAAATCTTCTTTTTCGTGCAAGTTTTCTTTTTTTAGTCCGCGATAATAATATATGCGGCACAAGCAACTATAATGTCATCTTCGTCAGACATGTTAATTTCGACTGATCGACAAACATTTCTGTCAACTCTGGTGTGGACAGATACAGTTTTGTAGATTTGTTGATCAACTATGTCGATAGACAGAGTCGATCGGCAGTGTTGATTCTGTGAAAAATACGTATTTTATTTCTAATTATACAGGGTAGCTCAAAGTATTATGATTATATATTCTAATAGAGATAATATGGATTGGATCAGTCACGATCGTGGTAAATAATTTAAAAGTATCCGAATGCCGAAAAAAGTATCCGGTATCCGGATACTTACAAATTTGGTCACGGATACGGATACCGGATACAAAATTTAAAAAGTATCCGGATACAGCTTTCGGATACACATAAAGTATCCGGATACTTTATCCGGATACAGAAGTATCCAAATACTACCCAACTCTGCGATGGATATGTGATGGATAGAGGGAGGGGATAGTTAATCAATTTGTTTGAACGTGTGAACACGATTATTTAGATAAAAGTTAACCTACAATATAAGAGTTTAAATATGAAACGGCTACAGAAGAGATAAATTACTGTTAATTTAAATTAAAACGGGTTTAATTTTTAAAGTGATGTCAAAAGTCAAATTTTTCATTTGAGAAATGTCGTTCGTTCTTATATTCAGCGCAAATCACATACTTAAATCAATGTATGTGGCGCAAATATCTTCCACCAGAAATTAATTAGTGACGTCATGACATCAATCACTGATGGAACGTTTGATGGAACAATTGTTGAATAAAAGAACACACCTATTATTGATGTCTGTCATGTGTCAATGTGACACTGACAACAGTGACAACTAAATGACAGTCTTGTTTGGTGGTTTGATTGTTGTTGTTTTACAATGCAGAAAGAAGACGAGGCGTTATATGATGAGATTATTCCATTGTTGCCAAGTGGTGGAAAAGTGACAACTGAAAACCAAATTGTTTTTTTTTGTTAGAAGACGGGTGACAGGTGTCTTTTAATTTTGTAATTTATAAACTACATCTTCAATTTTAATTTTGTAAAAATAAAAATGGAATTTACTTGTGAGGTTTGTGAGAAAAAATTTACTAAACGGTATAATTTAAACAGACATTGCCGAGAAGTTCATTCTGCTGTTGTCTCCTACAGTGAAGATTTATTTAATTTTAAGTGTTGTGTGTGTTGTTGCTCTTTTACAAACAATTCAAGTTTAGTAGAACATTTAAAAATTGTACATTCTGAAACAATTTTAGAAGAAAACATTGAGTTTCAAAATTTCGAAGGTGAATTAGAACGTTATTGAAATATAAACAATGTTTTTATTAGCATTTTCATTATTAAATGAAATGAGCTTCAATAATTTTTTTTTACAGAATTCAAATCATGGAAATGTAATACTGAAATTAGGGAGAAGTGCAATTATATTGTTACTACTGGTAAAAAGACGTTACATTCAGGAGACAAAATTCAGTATTTTAATTGTAATAGAAGTGGTAAGCCTTAAAATGTTTTTAATTTTGTTGGAGAAAAAATTGATTGATGTTAATAATTTGTTTTGTTTTATAGTAAACAACAAATCTAGAAAAGAAGCTGTAATTAACAGAAAGCGAAATTTAAAATCTCAAGGAACCTGTAAATTAAACTACTTTTGTACCAGTAGGATAATTTTAAGAGAGCAAAATAATAAATTTTTTGTGAATAGGATAATAAGTCATTATGGTCACGAAAGTGAAATTCAACATTTAAGGATCAGTTCAATTGATAGACAAAATTTAGCTTCCAAGTTAGTGGATGGAGTTTCTGTAGAAAAGTAAGTAAAAATTAAACTAATGGAAAATATATATTTCTGTTTTTGACTTGATAATAAACAAATACCAAACAGTTAATAAGAAAGTGCATCAATAATTTTTATTTTTAAGGTTATTGGACAATACAAGAAATAATATAAATATAAATTTAAAGAGAACTGATCTTTTAACCAGACAGGACTTGGTTAATATTAAAAGAAGCTATAATATACACTTTCAAGAAGGGGTAAAGCATAAAAATGATGCTATAAGCGTAGATTTGTGGGTAAAGGAATGTGAGGCAAATGAATTTAATCCTGTTTTATTTTACAAGAAACAGGGTCATCCTATGAAACATTTTCAGGATTCTGATTTTTGTCTTATTGTGATGAATGAAGTTCAGGCTGCTCTTTTATGCCAGTTTGGTAAAAATGTTATAGCTATTGATAGCACACATGGACTCAATAACTATGATTTTGAAATGACAACTGTTATGGTTATTGATGATTTCAATGAAGGCTTTCCTGTGGCTATTATGTTTACAAATAGAAAAGATACCCAAGTCAATGTAACTTTATTCGACACAATAAAACAAAAAGTTGGTTTAATTAATTGCCAAACATTTATGTCAGATATAACTGGGGTATTTTATAATGCTTGGATTCAGGTGATGGGTGTACCAGTGTATCAGCTTTATTGTTCATGGCATATTGACAGGGCCTGGAGATCCAATTTGAGTAAAATTAATGGTATAGATAAACGAGCTTTGGTTTATAAAACAATTAAATATTTGCAAAAAAACACTGATATCACTGGTACATTTCAAGAGCAATTACAAGTTGCTATTGATAATATGCTTAATGACTCTGATACTAAAACTTTTGGTGAATATTTTTCTAATTTTTATTCTCATAATTATATGACATGGGCTTATTGTTTCCGGAAAAATTGTGGTATTAATACAAATATGAGATTAGAGAGTATGCACAAAGTCATTAAGTATTTTTATCTTAGTGGTAAATGTGTAAAAAGGTTGGATAAGGGTTTGCATGCTACACTTAAATATGTTAGGGATAAAATTGTTGATAGGGTAATTAAGCACACTAAAGGAAAAAGAAGTGTTAATAATCAATTAAATTTTAGAAGACATAGATCAGCAGTACTTTCAAATTTTCTAATTGATGAGAAGAGCTCTGAAACATGGCAAATTACACATAATAATTTTCAATATATTGTTAAGAAAAATTCTGCGGAAAAATGTTGCAGCTTTGATTGCCAATTTTGTGAAATTTGTGTGCACCAATATAGTTGTACTTGTTCAGATTATTACGTTAATGCCATAATATGCAAACATATTCATTTCGTGGCATTTAAAACATATGATAAAATAATTACTCCTCCAAAGGAAAATACAGAAAACGTTGCTGTTAGTCAGTGTATGTCCTTCTTTAATAATAATAATTTAAATGTAAATTCCAATAAAAAAGATAAAATTTTGGAGGAAATTTCTGATTTACAAATGTTAGTCCACAGCCAAGATGTTAACCTGCTAAGTGATAGCCTTTTTCAACAAACTGTTTCAAATATACATATTACAAAAAATTTATTACAACTACCCTCAACTTCACAACAAAATAATTTAAACAAAGATTTCAAAAATATTACAGAACTATCAACTTGCAGAAACATTATACCTCAAAACCGTTTTTTCTCTACTCGAAAGCAAAAAAAAGTAAATAGACACAAAGTAAGCAATCCCAATCAAGATGAAAGTAATGCAATTTCAAATTTTTTAAGTGGAAATAGTAATGTGCTGTTCGTGTCTAAAGATCCTGAAATAGATCACAATTATCTTTAATATTATTATTCCTCTAGGGTGTCTTAATTATTATAATATTATAATGGCTTAGATGCAATACTTTGTAAGTTCTGCATTTTCTTCAGTGAGTAAATATTTTTATTATAATTTTTTTTAAATTTGTTATGTTCTACCTACTAAAATCAACAATGAACTTACAAGATATTGTACCTCAGATATGCTGTATAATTTTAAGGTGTAGGTATGCATTTTATTTGATTTTGTTGTATATAAGTTAACCTCAAAGATAAAGTAATTCATTTAAAATATCTTATTTATTTTTAAGAGTTTTGTTTGTATTTGATTCTATAGATTTTTATTTTCTTGCTACACTATTTTTTTTCTACAAACTTTAACTTAGTGTTTCTAAATCAAAAGATTTCTCTAAAATAATTGTCCTGGTTCTTGATATTTTTCAAAGTATATATTTTTTGTAACATCTTAGAATACATTATGTTACTGTTATATTTGATAATGTATTGTTTTTAAGGTGCTAAATTTATGGTAGTGGTGTAGCGGTATACTTATAGACTGTTTTGTGGGTACATATTTATTTTTTATTTTTCAGCACAAGTAGGTATTGACAGGTAAGTATGGAAGCAAGTAAAATTTATTTAAAGCTGCAAATTCGATATGATTGTATTTTAAACTCACTTCTATGCTCGAGTAACCTTGATCGCCCTCTTTTTTCATAGTATGCTGAAAGTGACAGACTGCAAGACAAAAGAATGGCGTATAAGCTAGTGAACTTGGTGCTGTAAGCATAAATATGATATTGTTCTACACCCACATGGATATTAGCTAATCTACGCACATACTACAAAACGAAAAAGTCTGCTATATTGCATTCAACTAAACGAATATATTTCATATTCATTCTAGTTAGTGAGGGACATTGCAAAAAAATTAATCAATCAAGAACCCAACTACTGTTATTTTAAAAATTTTAAATAATGACAATTCTGTATCAAACTAATTCTCAGTATATTTTTTCTTATCAAGTTTAAATATACATTAAAATGAATTATTCTTGTGAAGAATAGATAAATAATAGCATTTTTATTTTTGGTTTTTAATTATAAATAATTCGTTAATTGTATTAACTCTATATATGAAGTCAATTTAATTAAGAGTATTAATGCAAACAATTTTAAGAGCCTCGATGGTGGTGTGGCCAGAGAACTTGCCTTTTGTGCGAATAGCCCGGGTTCAAATCTAGGATGGGGGACAAATTAAATTAATTTTGTTTCTTGTTTATTTTATTTTTATAAATTAGTAAAAGTCAAAAATTGTTTTTAATATTTGTAGATTTTCGTTATAGCGGGTCGTAGAAAAAATATACTGTACAACTCGAGTGGATTTTCCATTTCTACTCCTGTTGCACAAACTACTATTGTCATGATTTTTATCGTCTGTAACTTGCATTATACATATATTTTATTCAAATATATTTATTTAAATTTTTACTGAATATGTAAATTATTTATTTTTCAGATAATTATTAAATAATTTTATCCACTAATTGTTTTTTATTGTCCATACCGTGTGCAGAAATGTTTCATATTGTTATATTATACGTAAGAGATAAATTTAACATTAAAAAATATTGGAAGATAAAAATTAAAAGCTGGTGAAAAAAAAAACGTATTTTACTACCTTGTATAAAGTACATACTTTACGCACTACACCGAGTGCGTAAAGTTGAAATTTTTTTCGCTAGTGCGTAAAGTGAAAAAAGTTATTTTAGCGAAAAAAATAACTTTTATTTCAAATATTAGTGGATAATGTGTACGGTAGTAGAAAAAATATTGTATGCAACTCGTGTGTAAAGAGTAACTACACACTTTTTGTATAAATAACTATATTAGCAAAATCACGGCCATCTAAATAAAGATAACCGTGAACAAAACGATGGGCTTTTTTTCATTCACGGTCATGGCTAAATACTTACTACGTAGAGGGCATATTAAAAAAGATGAATTAGAATCTTGTAAATGGCAACAATGGAATTTTTCCATGTTCTAACGCCTCGTGAAAGAAGCATAATGAAAGTTCTGTATTTCTTTGGTTTTGTATTTTGTAAAAATAAATGTTTAAATTTAAATTGTTAAGGATGGATGTAAAACAAGAACAAGACCCCGTTGACAATATTGAGGGGCTTATTAAAACGGAACTTGTAAATGTTTTTGACCAAACAGAACGAATCAATTATTGGTATCCTGAAGATAAGGCTTCCGGAAACGTTCAGTTTCCTAAAACTATTAAGCAAGAACTCCTTGAGAACATTAGCGATGTTAAAGAGACAGATATCAGTGATATCAAGCAAGAATTTGAGTATATACAACAAAAAACTGAGAGTGAATTGAGTGAACTGCTGACTTCGCATTGTGATTTACCGATTTTGAAAATAGAAAGTACATCGGATTTGGGAAATTATTGTAGCAGTAAATATTTAGAAAATACCGCTAAAAGTAATTTAAAGAAAAAGAGAAGGTACACATGCCCTATCTGCCAGAATAGTAAGTATATATTTTACTTTCATTGCCAAGGGCTATTTAAAAAAGTTGGTTTAAAAATATTTAGGTAATCTTAGTATAGGGTCCTTGTAATGCGTATGTCCACACCATTCTTGTTCCGACAGTTGGAATCATTACATACTTAGTGCTAGCAAGGTTGCTAGGTTATATTTTATTATTTGAAACCAGGGAAAATGCATACCTATTGAAATCACTATTTTAATTTTAGGGGCCTATTCAGTAACTCTGAATGACGTCGTTAATAGATAATAATCTTTCATAGATGACTTTTTTATTCAGTAGATAACGATTATTCTTAAAGATAGACAAATATGATTGCACAATTGTTGTTCATGAATAACAGCCACAGCGCTGTAGTTAATATTATGAACTGTCATTATAGTGACTATTCCAGTCATGTTGTTTTTAAAATACCTATCAGATTTCACAGTGGGAAATATTTTTTTCTAAATAAAAGCACTTTATTGGTTATAAACTATACAACCAAATAGCCATCGACCTAGGCCCTTCAGCAAGTACAATTTATAAAGGCATTTTTTCTAATATTTTAAAATTAATTTTGATTCACATATAGGATTAATATTTACTGTTGGATTCAAATTAACAGTGCTGTTCCTGAAGTGGCACTGTGAAACACTACCAAAACCTATATTATGGGAGTATTATAGTACTAGTACTTTGTAACCTACATAGAAAATGAGGCCAAGGCCTGAGTTGTCGAAGCCGATGACACCAACAAAAAAAAATCAGTACTGACCTTATCTAATTTGATTTCTCTGAAGTGCTGGTTCTCTTGCAAATCCAACCAATACAACTCGTACTGTTCTCAAGTTGCTTTTTGTGTTCTTTTGGATTAATTCTCAATTTTTGAACTTAATTATCTTTTTATCAATTTTTATTTTTATGATTAAAATTTCATAAAAATAAAAAATGTTCTGGGTTCCTATTCTTGAAATTGGAGAGAGAGAAATGTTTACAGAAAATTTTTACTTCCTACTCCCTTGTAAAGATTCATATTCTTGAAATAGAATTCACCAAGATTAGTGGAGAATTTTCTCTCCAAACTTTTTCCTACTTTTAGGTAGAGAAAAAAGAAAAACATATTTTTTTATATTTATTTTGAAAGGAAGTAAAGCAAAAATCTACATTATCAAAACGTTTAATAATATTTTAAAATGTAAAGAGAAGGTAACATTAAGCAGCTTGAAAAATACCTTGATAATATAAATTAAAATGTCAAAACAAAAAATCTATTGTCCCTGCAAAAACCACATAAGTCATAATCTTATAATATCCATCATCTTGTATTGTATTTGTAATGAATACAAAAATTTAAAAAGGTTTATTTATCTAACGCTTAATGTGACTTGTGTGATTTCTGCACATAACCTGTAGGTCAGAGAAAAGGGAGACAAAGATAGGAAACGCCCATAAGAAGCCAATGCTTAACAACGACCAGCTTTATCGCAGTTAACATCTGACCCACTATGTGGCGCTCTCGGTGGCGCTTTCATCGATATCAAACAACGCAGCGGGAAATTTAAAAACCTGATAATTAAGGTGGTATAAATATCGACTGCACTCTCATGTTCTTGTAAATAAACTTAAACAATGTAATTACGCTAAATTATTTATTAAAAAGAATACTACACTCACAGTCTATTATCGATTAATTATTGTAAATCTATATGCATGACAAATATTTTTCAATTTTTGATTGTTATTTGTAACATTGCATTTTTGTTTTTACTTTCCAAACGAATGGCCAATGGTATCTTATTTAAAAATGTCGAGTGCAAATTCAATAATGGGAATTCAGATATTTTTCTTCATATATCAAATCTTCTTTAGAACGTTTTGAAGCCATTTTCTTGTTCTAAAACAATGAATAATACATAAATACCTACTTTGTGACAAAAGTTTATTACTATTTGTGTTATTTACATGAATAAATCTTACCTACTTTGGTTAATTAAAGAACGCCACATTGGGGTTAAATTTGTTCATGTGGCATGTGTGTTACTAATGCAATACATTCTCCGACTCATTGTAATATTACAAAATATAATTATGGTCCTCAAATTTCACACAAAAACAGCAACAATTATTTCCTTAGTTCATTTAGAGGATAACCTCGAGGATAACATAATCATGAACTCAAAATTAAAATTCTGGATTCTTCGATATACATAAAACTAACTGACATTTATATTTACAAACTGACCACTACTGTCTACTGTCTGTCTGCATTGTTGCCAACCATACGATTTAAATCGTATTTATACAGTCTTTTAACTCTCTGTACGATGTACGATTGCATCAGTGCGAGATCGTACGTAAAAATACGATCTTTACTTTTTTAGTAGGTTTATTTAAATATCTGCAACAACTTCAGAACATAAAACAATAAAAATCTGATGTGTCCAACACATGACTTTCCTATCTAGTTATTACATGCTTTTTCCGGTTATTTTGTACATCCTATTGCAGCACCTCCATAAATGTTTAGAGGATAAAATAAATATATACATTTTCCACATACATCTACCTCGAAACATTTTTCTATAGATATTCATTGGAAATGAAAATACTGAAATATTTAAATTTAGCACTTTTCCTACAATTTTTCCATTACGGTCCATTTTAGAAAAATAATGTATAAACAAAAATTATAGAGATCGATATTGCAAACAACTTTTATTTCAACAATTTTCATAAAAATCAGAATTTTGCACATTTTGTCAAATTTCTCGAATACGGACCATTTCAGGAAATTTTGACATAAAACAAAAATTATAGATAATAATATTAGAAATAACTTTTATTTGAACAATTTTTTTCTCCAAACATAAATAACAGATATATTCCATAAAATATAAAAACGGCCCCCCATAAAGTACCCCCCCCCCCCAGATGTTCCGACTTTGTCCAAAATCTAATCTTTTCACGTCAGGCCGAAATAAACCTTAAATTTAAAATTTAATGTTTTTTTCTTTATCCGTTTTTGAGTTTTCTTCAAAATTCGAAATTTACACATTTTCTCAAATATCTCGAATACGGTCTATTTTAGAGAAATTATGTATAGAATAAAAATTATAGAGAATTATATTACAAACAACTTTTATTTGAACAAATTTTATAAAAAAAATTTTTTTTACATTTTCTCAAATTTCTCGAATACGGATCATTTCAGGAAAATTTTGCATAAAACAAAAATTATAGATAATTATATTAGAAGTAACTTTTATTTGAAGAATTTTCTTCTCCAAACGTAAATAACAGATATTCCATAAAATATAAAAATGACCACCTATAAAGTACCCCCCCAGATGTTCCGACTCTGCCCAAAATCTAATCAGCTCATTGGACGCTGAAACAAAGCTTAAGTTTAAAATTCGGTGTTTTTCTGTGTATCGGTTCATGAGTTATGCGTTATACAGACACACACACAGACATCATCGCGAAAATAGTCAAAACGGATTCAGGGAACCTCAAAACGTAAAAATCCGTCGAAAACTCGAGGTCGAAAAAAATCATGATTCCTATACTTTCCTTATATCTGTATACAGATAGGAAAATAAAAATTAAAAACTACTTGCAAAGATTCATAGGCCGTTCGTAATTTCTGAAGGCAGTCATTTTTGTTCGTGATTTTGTACACCGACTATCACGGCATAAGAAAAGCAAAATTTCAATCACTTTCAAGTGACAGTCATTGATTACTTTATATGTGTTAATTTGAAGTTTCATGTATTTTCTTTAGTTTTTTTTTCGCTGTAAACATTTTTATAAATAGATAAATAAACTATGATGCCAAAGTATTTTTTTTTAATTTTTCATTCCATTTAAGTTATATTGTGCTATGCCTGTATTATTGTACAATTTTTTTGTCGAAATACCATTTTTCTACTCTACTTGTACGATCTCTCAAAAAAAATATTTGGCAACACAGGTTTCTCTCTACAAACGACGTATACCTGTAGTTAACATCTGAGACGCTAGATGACGCCATCGTTGCTGCGGTCGTTGCGTTTCCAATCTTTATGTTCCTCACATATGCTGTAGGTATATCTGACAAGACTTTTCATGACATTAACCGAATTTTACCAAAAGTTGACTTATGTGGTTTTTGAAATTACCGATTCAATTCTGCTTCACATCTTTTTTGTTTGGACTTTGACTCATGTTCTTAAAATGATTAATTATTTAGGAAAGTACTTAATCACCTTCTACAATCATAGTGGATTTTGTGAATTTGTAAATTTTTGTTATTTTTGACTTTCCCAATGGTTATCGCCCTTTTTGAAAAACCGGTGGTGTTATCAGTGGCGGCTCGTATTAATTTAAAATGGGTGTTCACTTTTTACGGATAATTTTATCATTTGTAAGTTCAGTTCAAAACTTTGTACAAGAGCCAATATCGCTGTTTTTTTTTTTATTATTTGAGTTTGTATTAAGTGTAGTTATTATTATCAACATCATACTGTTTTCAAGCACTACAACTATTAATAAATGAATATTTTAGTTAGTGTAATATTTGTTTTGTTTTTAATGCATTGAAAACCATCTATAAACATTATTAGTTAGTAAACTGACTTTTCTTCATAATTTGAGAATATTTTTAATAAATATATATCAGGTTATGTAGAAAGCTTCACATTGATTTTTGTGTAGAAAATATTATATGAAACTTTACCTACCATTTTTCAGTTTTTATTGTAAGTTTAATCATTTTCACAATTTGTCACAGATGTCAAATAAAAAATATATTTTTTAAATACCTTTTATTGGCAAATAAAATAAGAACTAAAATATTTTAAATATTTATTTTATAAGATCAGTCCCATCACAATACATACTATTACACAGATACAAACTAGAATAAAGATATATAATTCCAGGCATTCTAAATGATACTCTTCACAGTTTAACAGACCCCCTTAACCCATTTTCTACCAGATTGTTTTCACAATCAATAGGCCTCATCTCCTTATAAGGCTTGATTTTTACTAAAAATTTCATGTTGATATTGCTTTTCATTTTTGATTTTTTTTTTAATTTCAACCCCCCTTAAATCCCCATATTTAAATCAGATTTTTTTTTTATAATTAAAGGCCTTCTTCTCCTTTTAGAGCTTGATGTTTGCTAAAAATTTCAAGTTGATATCATTTTTCGTTTTTCAGTTAGGATTTTTTTTATATTTTAACACCCCTTAACTCCCCAATATTTTTTTTTTTTTTTTTTCAGTATCAATAGGCTTTATCTTATAAAGCTTCATTTTTACTTTCCTATCTGTATACAGATATGAGGAAAGTATAGGAATCATGATTTTTTTTCAACCTCGAGTTTTTGACGGATTTTTACGTTGTGTGTGTGTGTGTGTGTGTGTGTGTGTGTGTGTGTGTGTGTGTGTGTGTGTGTGTGTGTGTGTATGTGTATGTGTATGTGTATGTGTATGTGTATGTGTATGTGTATGTGTATGTGTATGTGTATGTGTATGTGTATGTGTATGTGTATGTGTATGTGTATGTGTATGTGTATGTGTATGTGTATGTGTATGTGTATGTGTATGTGTATGTGTATGTGTATGTGTATGTGTATGTGTATGTGTATGTGTATGTGTGTGTGTGTATGTGTATGTGTGTGCGCGTGCGTGCGTGCGTGAGTGCGTGCGTGCGTGCGTGCGTGTAAAACATTACGGAGTCGTTTGTCATATTTTGAAAAACTTAGTATTAATTAAAAGCAAATTGATTTTTTAGTAAAATATTTCAATATAGCTCTGATTCAGTTATTTAAACGAGCCCTAGGTGGCCTTGTTTAAACAGGAACCATTTTTCAATTCTGATAAGAAACAGTAAAAACCAGTTCTTATCTTTTTCCTAACGGAATATAAGCAAAAGTCTATGATGGTGAATAGTCCAGCTAGATATTAATAATTAAATTATTAAAATCCGATTTTAATTAGGTACCTCTTTAGTTTAAATTTACTGGTTTAATGAAACTAATTGCGAAATAAAAATTGAATATATTAATACAACAAAACAAACAATTAAAAACAGAACAAAATAGAAAAGAAAATAGTAATAGAGTAAGTAAAGAAGATCTAATTCAACGAAAACAAAATGCAATACGCCAGTTTAGTGTGATGTCATTTAATTTTAACCAAACTTTTAACAAAAACATCAATAAATTTGACATATACGTTTTTATTGTTTTTAGTTTTTTTCTAAATATTGTTTACAGGTGGTAAAAAATAGTTTAAAGGTATGTAATTGGTAACTAAACGATTGTATATTTGATGCATGTCATCTACTTACTTTAGGAATCTATATGTATATTTGTCCTGACTGACTGACTGACTGACCTATCAGCGTACAGCCAAAACTACTAAGTCTAGAAAGCTGAAATTTGGAACATAGGTTTATTTTATAACGTAAGCATCCGCTAAGAAAGGATTTTTGGAAATTTTAATTTTAAAGGGGGGAAATTGGAGGAAATGGGGGGAGGGAGCTTTTAATGAAACTCTTTGTTCTTTAAAGTTAGAAACATGAAAATTTAAATTACAGCTACTAAGAATAAATAAATAATGACGTGTTTCAGGGATTTTGGATTTTTACATTTTAAGGGGGGAAAACAGGGGGTGAAAGTTTGTATGGGACTATCGATTTTTTTGTTCTTTTTAAAGTTAAAAATATAAAAATTGGAATTGCAGCTACTGACTACAAATTATTAATGACGTGTTTCAGGGTTTTTGGATTTTCACATTTTAAGGGGGGGAAATGGGGGGTGAAAATTTATTTGGGAGTAACTATGTTTCTGGTTCTATTTAAAGTTAGAAACATGAAAATTGAAATTGCAGCTAATGAATATAAATTAATACTGATGTGTTCTAGGGTTTTTAGATTTTCACATTTTAGGGGGGAAGCGGGGGGCGACAGTTTATTTGGAAATATCGATTTTTTTAAAGGTAGGAACTTGAAAATTGGAATTGTAGGTTCTTATCATAAATAAATAATGAATTGTTTTAGGGTTTTTGCATTTTAACATTTTAAGGGGGGAAATGGGGGGTGAAAATTTGTTTAGTAGTATGTATATATATTTTTGTTATTTAAAATATAAAACAAAAAATTTTGAATTAGAGCTACTGATCTGATTAAAAATCAAAAATGATGTGTTTCATGGTTTTTGGATTTCACATTTTAAGGAGGGAAAACGGGGGTAAAAATGTGTATAGAAGTATAAATTTTTTGAACCTTGGAACTTGAAAATTATAATTGTAGACTAAATAAATAAGGACGTGTTCTGTGGTTTTAGATTTTTGTATGGTAGTATCATAAAAATAAACTAAAATTAAAAAAAAATTATTTAAAATTAATAAAAATTATTAAAAATTAATATATATTAATAAAAATTAATAGAAATTATTAAAAATTGATGAAAATTGATAAAAATTGATAAAAATGAATAAAACTGAATAAAAATGAATAAAAATTAATAGAAATTAATAAAATTAATAAAAATTAATAAAAATTAATAAAAATTAATAAAAATTAATAAAAATTAATAAAAATTAATAAAAATTAATAAAAATTAATAAAAATTAATAAAAATTAATAAAAATTAATAAAAATTAATAAAAATTAATAAAAATTAATAAAAATTAATAAAAATTAATAAAAATTAATAAAAATTAATAAAAATTAATAAAAATTAATAAAAATTAATAAAAATTATTAAAAATTAATAAAAAATAATAAAAAATAATAAAAATTAATAAAAATTAATAAAAATTAATAAAAATTAATAAAAATTAATAAAAATTAATAAAAATTAATAAAAATTAATAAAAATTAATAAAAATTAATAAAAATTAATAAAAATTAATAAAAATTAATAAAAATTAATAAAAATTAATAAAAATTAATAAAAATTAATAAAAAATAATAAAAAATAATAAAAATTAATAAAAATTAATAAAAAATTAATAATAATTAATAAAAATAAAATAATAAAAATGAATGAAAATCAATAAAACTAATAAAAATTAACGACTACATGCGAGAAAAGTCGCGAGCAAAGCCGCGGGCAATAGCTAGTATATTTATAAAAGTGAAAAAACGATATAATTTAGGTAAACAAAACGCACTCAAAAAATCTACTGTCACTTTAATTGTAAGTGAAACCATAATTACATAATCACTAAAATAGCGTATACAAGAAATAGTTTTCCATCTTTATTAATGCAAATATCAAGTCTCTGTCTAGTTAAATTGAAAGCAGCTTCTATTTCAGCCCTAGGAATATGATTAATTGCAGTTTGTATCCGTTGAATTAGGTCTTCTCTACTTACAGGCTGAGTTTGGTAAACTAAATCTTGAAGTTGACCTGACAAATAAAAATCTAATACGGTGAGGAAGGGAGATCTTGTTGGCCATGGAAATAGACTACCTCTTCCAATCCACCTATTCCGAAAACGTTGATTTAAAAATTCTTTTTTCTACGCCCATGTCAGTAAACGTTAAAAATCGCACACCAAACATTTATTGATCATCGACCGTCATTAAACAATTTTCGCATCAAATGAGGATTGTGGTTAGACCAGTAATGTATATTATGCCTGTTTACAGATTTATTACTGGAAAATGTAGATTCGTCGGACCACATTATATGTGACCGGGGTATGGTTGCATTGATAATGTGTATACGTTAATCTCTGTAATTCAACAGCATATTAGATTAAAAAAGCGGAAAATGTTTGCAATATTTGTTGACTTCAAACGTGCTTTTGATTCCGTCAACCACTCCTTGCTCTGGCTCAAACTGTTTAATTTGGGTGTTAGTTTTAGAATTATAACTGTAATATCCAAAATGTATGAGAATGCAGAATTCCGTATTAAGTGTTCTGATGGATCTTCTAAATCCTTTGAGCTCAAATCTGGTGTTTTACAAGGTGAATCACTTAGTCCTCTACTTTTTGCTTTATTTATTTCAGATATTGATAACTTCTTTGCAACTAGAGTCGCTAAAGGTGTTAATATTGACTAGTGATGCCGCGAGACGAGACAGTCTCGTCTCTCGTCTCGTACGAGACGAGAGAGACATTTTCTCTCGAAAAAAGATTCGAGACGAGAGAGTGTTATCTCTCGACGAGAATTTCTCGTTTCTCTCGAGTTCTCTCGCGCAATTAACTTTTTACTTCTTTAAAATTTTCAATTACTTATCGTAACTTAAAATTTATAAATATCATATTTCCTGATAGTCAAAAAGTTAACTATAAAACACCTATTCTATATACACAGCGAGTTTTAAATATGGAACACCTCAATTATTTTGGAAACGCTTGCATGATTTTTATTTATGGTGACCCGTCAAATGCGCCCCGAAAAAAAGCGCCCCGACAAATGCGCTTCCCGACAAAAGCGCCATCCGAAATTTCTTTGTATAAAAAACTAAGCAATGGACAGAATCGTAATAATTTCCATGCAGTCAAATTTTTCGGAGGTTACTTTTGGAGATAAATTAGAAAGACAATAATTTTTAAGTGTTTTTTCGAAAAACTGTCAAAGAAAAAATAAAAGAAACGAACGTATAATATATTGTTAACATGCTTCAAATTGCTTTCATTTGATATCACACGAAAAAAATTCTAACTTCCAAATGAAACCCTACCCCCTCCCAACTGACTTCTAAGACAAAGTATTTATAGCAGGGGCAGAAGTTGGAAAGGCTTTTGCTAGTTCTCCCACTTCATACACATAACTTGACAGGTTTGCGGCGGATCTAACCGAAGTGGACGCGATACATTGGCGTACAAAATTATTTTTTAGATGTTAATAACAATTTCGAGTAAATAGTTTAATAAATTGTGAATAGCTGTTGAAATTTTGTAGAATTATGATTTGGGTATTATAATACATGTTTAATAATTATTTATAGTCCATAAATAAATGCGATTGTCCAGTTCTTATTCTATGAAACGACACTGGTAGGAAAATATTACTGCAAAATTCTCGTTCGACGTGGTTTGACGTTTACCCCTTCTCCACCTACCGAAAGCCTTTCCAACTTCTTCCTCTGCTAAACATTCTTAGTTAACGCCCAATTTTGGCCACTGATTACTTTAAATTTCAATTGTTTATGTCAAATAGTGTCTAAATAAAACGACTGTGACAGACGGACAGGCAGAGAGATACCAAGGTAATTTCCCTAAATGTTTCTTATTGCCAATTTGGGTACTGATGAGACAAATTACTTGAAAAATTATTTGTTATTATCTTCAAAATTTTACAGTTTTTTTATATTTCGTCCTAAGTATATCTCTTCCAAATTTAAATTTGATATGTTTTTATCACGAGAGAAACGAGACAAGACGAGACGAGAGAATGGCTCTCTCGAGCGAGAGAAGCGCCATCTCGTCGAGACGAGAGAACAGTTTTCTCTCGCCCTACGAGACGAGAGAGGCCTCTGTCTCGTCTTGTCTCGCGGCATCACTAATATTGACAACAAAAATGATGTTACTCTCTTGTTATACGCTGACGACCTTGTTATACTCGCAGATTCAGAAGTGGATATTGGAAGAAAATTAAAATTATTGGAAGAATACACTTTATTAAATCATTTAACAATTAATGTTGACAAAACAAAAATTATGCAATTTTATAAAAAATGGTTTTAGATCTTTGGATTCTCATTACCACCTAGAGAATAAAACGGTAGCATTAACCAACAATATTTATCCACTTCTTTATTTTGTGAGATGGCAAATGTAACTACTAACAAATCTAAGCAAGGAAGTGGTGCAATCATTCCAATAATGACAAAAGCCAAAGTAGATACTTGGTACCCAAGAATTAAATTATTTGAGTCCTTGGTTATAAGCACAATGACAAACTGTATTCCTGTTTGGGGTTTACGATATAGTGACATACTTGAGCGTGTACAAACCAACTTTTTAAAAAGAATTTTATCCGTGCCAATCAATACACCGGATTATGTAAGAAGACTTGAAACGGGCATGCAGAGTCAAACTTCTTTATAATATTTTTAAAATAACCCTTAACTGGTTACTTAAAATTTTATCTATGCATGACAGCAGACTTCCAAAAATCTGTTTCTTCCAACAGAAGCGCATGTTAAACTGTCAGGAGAAATTTAACAAGTAAAAAGTCAATTTGAATTTATTGATTATTGCCCTATTTGGAACAATCTTTCATATATAACTCTAAAACGGAATAAAATATTGTCCCAATTTTATGACAAATTACATAACGAAGCTGTAGCAAAGGTGCAAAGATCATCTTTCCTTAATTTTTACAATGTATTTACAATCAACCACCAGCCTAAAAATTATATTGTCGTAAAACTTCTTATTCAGATTACTCGCACTCTAGCCCAGTTGAGACTGAGTAATAAATATAATCAAAAGTTCACTTTAAATGGATTGTCATTTACAATAAATACTAGAGAAATTTGTACAGCTTGCAATAAAAATTAAAATGAGTCGATTCACCACATTTTGTTTGATTGTCCCATTTATAATGGGACAATGATATCTAAAAATTGTAATTGTCTAGCTGATTTAAACTCTCTTATTTACTCTCTTGATAGCACAACGATCAATTCAGCTAAAACTATTGCAACTTTTATATGGAACGTTATTATTATTATTATTATTATTATTATTATTATTATTATTATTATTATTATTATTATTATTATTATTATTATTATTATTATTATTATTATTATTATTATTATTATTATTATTATTATTATTATTATTATTATTATTATTATTATTATTATTATTATTATTATTATTATTATTATTATTATTATTATTATTATTATTATTATTATTATTATTATTATTATTATTATTATTATTATTATTATTATTATTATTATTATTATTATTATTATTATTATTATTATTATTATTATTATTATTATTATTATTATTATTATTATTATTATTATTATTATTATTATTATTATTATTATTATTATTATTATTATTATTATTATTATTATTATTATTATTATTATTATTATTATTATTATTATTATTATTATTATTATTATTATTATTATTATTATTATTATTATTATTATTATTATTATTATTATTATTATTATTATTATTATTATTATTATTATTATTATTATTATTATTATTATTATTATTATTATTATTATTATTATTATTATTATCTCTTCTGTATTTTTGTTTACATTGTATGTTTTTTTACTTTCCTATCTGTATACAGATAAGGAAAGTATAGTAATCATGATTTTTTTCGACATCGATTTTTTGACGGATTTTTACATTTTGGGATCCCCTGAATCCGTTTTGATAAACAGAAAAATACCAAATTTTAAAATTAAGTCTTATTCCGGCCACCACAAACAAAAACAAAATGAAATTTAATAAACAAACTCAGTTGATCAACTGCTGGGTAACGTGTAACTACCTATAAAAACACTAAAAAAACACAAAACAAAACAATGATAACTAACAAATAAGCTCAGACTGGATGAACAAAGAACTACTTAATAATATACGAACCAAAATAGATTCAAATGTTTATATTACATTGTCCTAAAAGTTTTATTTTGGTTCATAATAGTATATTATTAAACGAGCAATTTATGGTAGCCATTATTCACGCAGGATGACGTGAAGTCACCCGAGTGAATAATGGCCATAAATTGCGAGTCTAATATTATACTTTGTCCACGACCATTATGGTTTCTTTATTAAATAAAAGTTAAGTGTAGAATGGAAAGTTTTTATTAAACATAGATAACTAACTGTTGTTTTTTCCACTTTTCGATTTTCGATTTTTTGATTAATCGATTTTTTGATTTTTCGATCTAGAAAATATCGTTATGAAAAGTATCGCCTATCTTTAGTTATCTACCGGAATGTGCCAGAATTACAAAAGCGTGAATTATCATAATTCACTCCGTGATATATGGGTACTATATGCTTTTAGTTAGGAGGTAGAATATTGATTTATTATTAAGTGGTCGTGGACAAAATTATTTAAATACTGTCCCTATAGGTTCGATATTCTAATGTTATAGTGTTTGTCTCGTCCGGCGGTACAATAAAATGTTACGAGCACTTTAGATTTGGGAGGGAGGGGACGCTTGTCGCAGGGATCCCAGATCTCACGATTTATCGTGAGATCTCACGATTTAGTACTGAGTCTCACGATCTCACGATAATGCGCCTGAATCTCACGATATTTTTTAGCAAGCTGCTTGCAGTAGCAAACCTTAAGTTTTTATGTAAAACGATTCTTTTTAATTAATCAAACAATTGAATTATGCTGTAAAGTCCAACCCAGGAACGTGCTAATGCGTTGGCTGATAATGACGGACGACTAACACTTGACAGTTCCCAGCAAGTGATCGGATACTTTCCATATCTGACCCTATCAATATTTTTAATAGTCTCAAGAATTACTATCAATAGTAATAGTACTATCGAAACTATACCAACGTTGATTCAACGGTTGATACGTAGTACACTAAAGTAATACATTTTATTTATAGAAAAAAAATATATTTGAAATAAAAAAATGCACCAGTAGGTAAGCAGAGACATAAGAAAACAGGTGAAGGCAACAAATTAGTTAGGGCAATCTTTAAAACATATTTATCATCTATAGTGCTGAATTTGCTGAGTGCATTCTTATAATTTTAGTTTATTTGATCGAATTGCGTGAAATTGAATTTAAAAACTACTAAAAACATGTAAATTTAAACTATCGAACAATCGATAGTTTTCGATAGTAACACACTATCGATAGAGATGTACTGAGATTTAAAAGTCGGTCATTCCTTGCTCTTCGCTCGGACAAAGTTCATCAAAATCGAAAATACTATACAGGGTGTTATTGAAATATACGTACATATTAAAATGGGGAATAGTATGTAATGACCAAAAACGATTGGCACCAATTTTAACTTTAAATTCTAAAATTTAAATATTGGGGAAGAGTCCCCTTTTCCGACCTACTAGTTTCCATATTTAAAGAAGTAAAATAAATCGAAATTGAACTTACCCATAGAAATTGCACTGTTGCCGTAGCAAAACCAATTAATTCAAAATAAAGTTTATTACAGTAATTGTTCAAAATGCCGTCCATTATTATTTACACACACTTGCAATCGTCTTTCCAAAGAACTTTGAACATTAGAAATTAGTCTTGGATTTTGTCGTAGTTCCTCGGCTACCGCATTAACTTTATTGGTTAATTGTTCAACACTATTAATAGGTTCATTATAAACCAGTTGTTTCATGTGACCCCACAAAAAGAAATCGCATGGATTTAAGTCCGGAGATCTCGGAGGCCACTTAGTAGGTCCATTTCTGCCTATCCACTTTTGAGGAAATCTAATGTTCAAAAACTGCCGTACGTTTAAATCAAAGTGAGGAGGAGCGCCATCTAGTAGGTACCACATCCGTTGCCTTAATTGTAACGGTATCTCTTCTAGGAGTACTGGCAAAATATCTTCTAAAAAGTGGAGATATCCTGGCCCATTTAATCTGTTCGGGAGAACATAAGGCCCGATTAAATACTGATCTATTATGCCAGCCCAAACATTTATTGAAAATTTTCTTTGATGCCCAGTTTCCCTAATGGCGTGAGGATTTTCATCACTCCAAATATGCGTATTGTGCATATTGAACACGCCATCACGAGTGATTGAAGCCTCGTCCGTATACAATAATATTTTTAGAAAATCAGGAATATCAACACATTTTTGAATCATCCATTCACAAAACTCCACTCTCTTTTCTTCATCACCTGGATATAAGGCCTGGACTTTTTGGATGTGATAAGGATGTAAACCTTGTTCTTTAAGTGTCCGCCACACAACAAATGGGGATACTCCAATTTCAAGACCTAGTCTTCTACAACTTAATTGAGGCCGGTTTTCAACAGCTTCCAATATTTCTTCTTCGGCCGCCAATGTTCTTTGTGTTCTTGTTCTCCCTCGATCTGCATTGACACTCTCAAATTTTCCATGGTCTCTTAGATGCTGAACAGTTGAAATAAACGTACGACAGTACGGAATTCTCCGATTTGGAAACCGTTCGCGATACAGGATTTGTGCTTGCCGAGAATTTTCTCCAGCTGCCCCATAAACCAGCACTATATCCGTTAGTTCAATATTCGTAAATAGTGGCATCGTAAAAAAATATTTAAAAGTAATCGTAACAACACTTTTTACCAACTTGGAAATGACGCGCTCGTGTTAGCCAGATTCGTAAATCAACTAAAATTTTAATAATCTATAGTTTCAAAAATGTATAGTTTAAAAACAATCATTTATCAAATATTCTAGTTTTTTGATAACGAGGGTAGTAAAAACCAGTCTTCGGAAATAGAAATTAATTCGAAAATCTTGGCAACATGGTTATTTCTTACAAGACTAGTTTTCTTATCATCTGACAAAAACTTGCATATTAATTACTGTTGATGTTTAAAATAGGTAAATAAACCTAATTTATATAGGTCATCCTCAACATATCAGTGAAGTACGTTTGTTTTAGAATTAATTTTCAAAAATTAATAACTCCCTTAATAAGGGGTATTTTTAAAAAATAATATTTTTCTACATTCAGTGGGGATCTGCGCAATACCCAGTTTTAATATGTACGTGTATTTCAATAACACCCTGTATATATATATTTAGCTAAACTGCGCATGCGTAGTACAATCTCACGATTTCTCACGATTTTTACACGATCAAGCTCACGAATTTAGGCTCAGTACATCTGGGATCCCTGTTTGTCAGGTCGCCGGAAAGTAGTTTACACAACTTGGCAAACAGGCAGGTATAATTCAACATTTGAATTATTTCGCAGAAGTGCATCTAATCGCCATCTATTGACAACTTAGTTAATTTGTAGTTTTTGTTATGAATTTCCTGGCGTGCAAATTCCGTCTTAAGTAAACCAAATAATGTATTTTTGTTTTGCTTTCCTTCCTCTTACTTTTTTTTGTATTATTAATTAGGTGTGTGATTAATTTGTATTGCATGAACAGGTATATTTTTTGTATGTCAAACCCTTGCTATAGAACAATCTGTTTTTAAAAGCAAAATAGTATATTATGCAACGATCATGTAATGATGGTTATTAATACACGAGCATTAACCGGGATACGAAACGAGCCAAAGGCGAGTTTCGTATGGTTTATGCGAGTGTTTTAATGACCATTACATGAGAGTTGCATACGCTATTTTTTCTACACCCGATAAATAATCAAGACCTATAAATATTATATTTATATTGGTATTGAACACAATAACAGTAATTACTCGTATTTCTATAAAAAATTCTACAAAATTGTAATTAATGGTATTACTTCAGGTATTGGTATTTCCCTAGATTTTTGCGGTAAAATATTTTGTACTGTATTTTCTGCTTTCTCCGATATGTGTGGAGGAGTCTTCTATATCGCTAATATCAGACATTTTAATATTATAATTATCGAAGTTTAGCTACCTACGAAAATTTAATACGTTTTGACAACTAAAATAATTACATAGGAACCTAGGACAAACGTCAAACAGCATGCTTGATTGAAAAATTGTAGGTTTCTATTGATTAAAAATCTGTATCGTAATGAAAAATCTGTATCATAATGGGTATCATTATGAAACGGATTATGGGCATATAAGTGCATTATTATAATACGGGTGTAGAAAAAATATATTATATTATTATATTATTATTATATTATTATATTAATATATTATTATATTATTATATTATTATATTATTATATTATTATATTATTATATTATTATATTATTATATTATTATATTATTATATTATTATATTATTATATTATTATATTATTATATTATTATATTATTATATTATTATATTATTATATTATTATATTATGTGATCCTCATACAGCATGTTCTTAAGACAATTATAATAATCCAGCCTTTCATCATAATCTGTTAATTTCAGACCTTGATGAAGGGTTACATGCAGTTTTTCCAGTCTAGTACAATTGTACTAGATCTAGTACATTCTCTGAGAATCTGGTACTCTAGTACACTCGAAACAAAATCTAGTACTTTTTTCAGCGTATGTTTCCATTTGAAGTGTAAAATATATTGGTAAAAAAATTGCAAGAGAAATTAAAATAGTTGTTAAAAATTACTTCAGAGATAAAATAGTAGACATTTCTCGAGAGCTAAAACATTGTTTAAAAATTGCACGAGAGATCAAATATTGTTCAAAAATGGCTTGAGAGGTAAAAAAGGGTGTTAAAAATTGGTCGAAATATAAAATAGTATTAGAAATTGCTTGAGGGGTAAAATATTGTTCAAAAATTGCTCTAGGGATAAAAATACTGTTAGAAATTTAATGAAAGATAAAAATATTTAATAAATTTTCGAAAGATTAAATAGTATTATAAATTGTTAAAATCGTGTTCAAAAATTGCTCGAGGTAAAATAGTATTACAAAATGTTAAACCCTTGTTCAAAAATTGCTCGAGGGATAAAAAAAATTTGTTGAGAAATAAAATATTGTTCAAAATTGACTCAAGAGATACCTACTATTAGAAATTTCTCGAGATAAAACATTGTTTAAAAATTCCTCGAACGATAAAATACTATTAGAAAATGCTCAAGAGATAAAATATTGTACAAACATTACTCGAGATATAAAACATTGTTAAACATTTATCGAGAGTTAAAATATTTTTATAAATTTGTCAAAGTTAAATTATTGTGCAGTTTGCTAAAGAGATAAAAAAGTTGTTAAAAATTGCTCGAGAGATAGAATAATGTTAGAAATTTATCGAAAGATAAAATATTGTTTAAATATAGCTCAAGAGATAAAAAAAGGTTTAAAAACTGTTCGAGAGATAAAATAGTATCATAAGTTATTAAAATCTTATTCAAAAATTACTCGAGAAATAAAAAATACTGTTAAACATTTCTCGAGAGATAAAACATTGTTTAAAAATTGTTAGAAAAATAAAAAATGTTAACAAAAATTGCTCGAAAGATAAAATAGTGTTAGAAATTATTAAAATTTTGCTCAAAAATTGCACGAGAGATCAAATATTGTTTAAAAATAGCTTGAAAGGTAAAAAAGCTGTTAAAAATTGCTCAAGTGATTAAATAGTGTTTAAAATTGTACAAACATTCCTCGAGGGATAAAAAAAAGTTGTTAAAAATTGCACGAGAGATAGAATACTGTTAGAAATTTGTTTAAAAACTGTTCAAGAGATTAAATATTATCACAAAGTGTTAAAATCTTTTTCAAAAATTGCTCGAGAGATAAAATAGTGTTAGAAATTGCTAAAATTTTGCTCAAAAATTGCACGAGAGATCAAATATTGTTCAAAAATAGTTTGAAAGGTAAAAAAAGGCTGTTAAAAATTGCTCGAGTGATTAAATAGTGTTAAAAATTGTACAAACATTCCTCGAGGGATAAAAAAAAGTTGTTAAAAATTGCACGAGAGATAGAATACTGTTGGAAATTTATCGAGAGATAAAATATTTTTTAAAAATAGCTCAAGAGATAAAAAAAAGGTTTTTTAAAAACTGTTCGAGATATAAAATATTACTAAAATATATTACAATCTTTTTTTTAAAATTGCTCGGTAGATGAAATAGTGTCAGAAATTTGTCGAGAGATAAAATATTGTTTAAAATTGTGTTCATGTTCTCTATAAACATTTTTTTGCTCTTTAATGACCATACTTCATAATTAGTAAAATCTGGTAGTTTTATAGAATCTAGTACATTTTTATGAAATCTCGTACATTTTTTAGATAAATCTGGTACATTACAAAAATATATTCTGGCAACACTGGTTACATGGTGGGAAAATAGAACGCAGTGCCTAGTAAGTCCTAAGTCGGAAGCTATTTTCCGTATATTTATTATGTGGATTTGCAGCAACGTATGTTAAAAGATTTGCCAGATTTTAAAATGTTTCTCTTGACTATCGAATTCGCAGAAGATATCTCAATGCATATTCCCTTGAGGCAATCGGAGCATTCTCAAAACATTCAAAATATACTTTTACAACGGAATTAGTATAAGGCATTATGTATTGTTAACTTATTAAACATAATATTTTAACACATACTTATTCAATTGACATAAGCTAATTTACATTTAAAAGCTTTATTGGTGTTTTATTTTCTATTTTGTTATGTTTTTAGTTCTTTTGTTTTTATTAATATATTCAATTTTTATTTTTCACATTTTTAGTTTTATTAAACCAATAAACTTACACTAAAGAGTTAATTAAAATCGGATATTAATAATTTTGTGTATTCATCACTACAGCTAAGCTATCGAAAAATTACTGACGTATTAAAGCCAATTAGATTAATATAATAGACTTTTGCTTACATTCCGTAATGAAAAAAATAATGGCATCGCCACTAAATAGCGGACAATATAGCCCCGGGTGAAATGACGTAGGACTAAATAGCGCAGAGTCAAAATAGCACTAGAAAAAATAGCGGTGGCAAAAAAAGAGCAGAATAAAATATCTCTATAACAAAATAGCCGAAGAAGAAACAGCGCGGTGACAAAAACACGCAGAGAAAATAGCGACTGGAAGAAATATCGTTGGACAAATTAGCAGTAAATAGCGACAAACAGCGCTTTTTAATTCAAAATAATAATCTTATTTTAAATACAAACAAAATTATATTTTAAATTGACACAACTTATGCAAACGGAACAGATCTATATTATAAACTTAGATTATGTGCTACATGCATAAGATGCTTTTCTACAATGGTAAATGTATATTCGGCTGCGATAACTTTTAATCTACTCTTAATTTTAACATATTTATTTCCTGGTCGCTCCTTATGCCTAATCCGACTTCTGTATTTAGCCACGTATATTTCCGCGGTGTAGTGCCATTACAGACCGTCCCATTACCGACCGCGACCAAAAACTACCTGCTCGAGTGCCACTACCCTGCCCGCGCAGGGTTTACTTATTTTTGTATATCCCACTACCGACCACGAGATTCTATCACATAATAAATATGTTGTAGTTCTGAAAAGAACTGATTTTGTTTTAGTAATTTACATTTTAATAATTATTGATAAGGAATATTTTTATTTCGCTTTCAGTTAGAAACTATATTAAACGCTTCCCGTAATATTATACATTGAATTCTTATTTTATTTAATTATTATTATTATTATTATTATTATTATTATTATTATTATTATTATTATTATTATTATTATTATTATTATTATTATTATTATTATTATTATTATTATTATTATTATTATTATTATTATTATTATTATTATTATTATTATTATTATTATTATTTAATTTATAATTGAATAACAAGAAAATCAATTGATTGGTTATTTTCGGAAATAAAATTAAAAATAAATTAATAAATACGAAGATTAACAATCATAAATAATATGTGTTATGAATTGACTAATGACATCAAAATATTCGTAAGTTTCTGGTTCAGATGTTAAGTGCGGATTACCATACCTATCTACGATGTTGTTCAACAGAGGATCGAAAACAACATATATCCGAAGAAACGACCTCCAAAATACATGCAAGTTGATAGGTGCATAAATAGGATTGTTGCAGAATTGTCTATTAATAACAATATAGGGGCAGCACTCCATATGCTGTCAAATATAATTACCATTTGAGTCACACAAGGAGAATATAAAATTACTAAAACAAAATCAGTTCTTTTCAGAACTACAACATATTTATTTTGTGATAGAATCTCGTGGTCGGTAGTGGGATATACAAAAAATAAGTAAACCCTGCGTGGGTGGTAGTGGCACTCGCGCAGGTAGTTTTTGGTCGCGGTCGGTAATGGGACGGTCTGTACTGGGATATAGCCATTTCCGCAGCATTTTGCTCTTTTTTAAACTGCTCAATTAACAGATGGCTTGTGACAATCAATTTTCCTCTGGAAGGCTTTTGTGCCATGCTTACACGGAATTATTAGTCCGGGGA
This sequence comes from Psylliodes chrysocephalus, assembly GCA_927349885.1. Taxonomy (NCBI): domain Eukaryota; kingdom Metazoa; phylum Arthropoda; class Insecta; order Coleoptera; family Chrysomelidae; genus Psylliodes; species Psylliodes chrysocephalus. Next base: position 79,726,543 of record OV651813.1, on the reverse strand, counting down.
AGATTTGTTTCCAGTCTGTCAAACATATTCCACATTTTGATGGGAAATCTAGCCTGAACTCCTAAAGTCCTTCTGTCTACGTTCTTATCCTCTCAATAATCAACCAGCGATTTCAAACATCTTGGAAAATTTTCACTAATTATTTCGGCAGCAAATTGTATATCTCGCTGTGGAATGAAACTGAGGGCTATCAATATTTTGCGTTTTACGCGTATATCTACATTTTCCCGATATTGTTTTGTTAAGTTCTTGGATTTTTCGCCTAAGTTTTGGGCGAGATAAAAGAAACAACCTACAATTGTGCAACCAGGAAATACCGTCGAAATTGAGTTAATTGTGGCCAGTTCGAAATCGACTAAAATGCTTAGAGGTTTCAGCAAGGGTTCTAATTTGCAAATATGATTCAACAACTTATAGTAAGTATCCTTCTGTTTATTTCTTAACAGAGCATATAGCATTGGTACTGATTTACCATCTATCATTGCGTGTATGGCAAATAATTGAGTAAAATGTTGTGAACTTACCGTCTATGGCCCAGTGTGGATGTTCTTCCAATACACTTAAATTGTTACAAGTACCAAATATACAAACATCCTATTACTATCTTCTTCTCCAGAATCCCATAGAAGGAAGGTTTGACCTTCATTTGTTAATTTGCTCTTTTCGTCGATGATAATTTGTGATAACGTCTGATTACTTCCTAATTTTATTTGATTTTTGTTTCTTATTCGATGAATAGATTTTCTGGAAGCTTCCCAGGTAGGAAGCTGTAGTGTCGCTTCTTCACTTAATGAGCTCGTGCTGGCTTGTTTAATTGCCCTTGGCCTTAAATTGGTTGACTCTGCCATATCTTTCATATTAACCTTTACCTTTTGAACTTCAGTATTTGCAGTATCGGTTATGTTCTGTAGTCGGTTTTTTTTGTCACAACCGACAACAATTAATCGACCTTCACATCCACTTTTCGTACATCTCCATTTCTTACGTCTAGCCTCGCGCGAGGGGAAATGCTTATTTTAGTCTCGCTAAACCCAGGCGAGGCGAGATTAAGTCACTTCTCGCGCGAGAATCTCGTAAGTCTCCCAAATGAATGTTGAAAAAGTCGAAATATATGCTTTAATTTTTCTAATTTAATTATTTTAAATACTTTCCTCGCATCATTAAAAACGTATAATTTTTTGCGTAAATGTAAATAATGAGAAATAAACTCCTTATTTATTTCTTCATTTAAAACCGTCATTGAGTTTATTTTTTAAAAATTATACCTAAGGTCTTTGTATGTATTTTTATAAAGTTCGTAACAAAAGCAAACAATTATATTTATTGTAGAACGGATAAATAGCTAACGGACCATATGGCTAGTAATCTTAACACGTTAAGTTTAGGTGTCGAATAATTGTTTGTCATGGGAAGGAAATTTTATTGACAGGGTCTGCCAGTCAAATGTACTTTGTTTGTCCATGAATCCTATAGGTAAAAGTAAATCTGCTGCCAAAATAAATGATTCAACTAATATTTTTGCATTACAGCAAGCAGTGAAACATTTTCACCTCCTAGGCAGATAAAATTCTATTGGGTTAAGTTAGCCTCTGTTACCAAAAGAGTGTCATACAGATTACCTAGCTAACGCATAGTTTGATAAAAATATTTGTCATATTATTTCAATTTCAATCGAAAATTAAAACCATTACTGATTAATAGCAGGCTGAAACTTTGTAAGTGGTTTATTTCTGTATATTTTGTAAAAGCAGAAAAAAATTAATTCTATTTTTATTTATTTTTGAAACACCGTGTTATAAAACAATAAGTTTATGAAAATAAAAATAAAAATTAATAAAAAAATAATATATCATATATTGTCTAAACTCAATATAAAAATTCATAAAAAATAAAATACAAAAAACATACATATCGTTCGTTCTACTTATAAATAACTAAACAATAAAAAGGAAAAATAAAAGTACTCGGTGCTATTTTAGTATTAAGTTTTCGAAAATGTCTTTTTCCAAACTGTAAGTGTACCAGGAATTGAGGCATAATAAATTCCTGGCAGAGTCAGCATTGAATCTATTTCTGTTTCGCGATAACTATACCTGCTTTTGAGAAGAATCTCTTAACTGGTACACTTGTAGCAGGAATACCTAGTAAATCACGCACTATTTTTGACAGGTTCTAAAATATTGATATCTCGTCTGAGATTTGAGATATTAGCAGATTTCCCATCATATAGAGAATACAGGGATGATAAAAAATCATCATTGCTGTCAGTAGAGGAAGATGCACATTTAGTTTCAGATAGGTAATGAAGATGATGTGTTACACTTTGAAGATAACATATCTATTACTTTTTGTTCGTACAATTCCTTTAATTATTTTCCCCATTCGGTAAGTTCAAATGTTTCAAGTTTATGCCTTGGATCTAGGACAGAGGCAGCGCAATGTACCCAGTTTGTTTTTTTGTAATGTTTTAGCATTTTGTCGCGTCCTGCTTGAAATCATTTATCATACTTTCTTCTAGTGCCCCCCTATTTATTTCCAAATCTAATATATGCAAAAAAATTCTAATAATTTATCTAACAATAAATTAAAACCCATAACAACTAATGGTAGTGTAGGATATGTTTCACCACATAAAGTTGTGCTGAGACATAAAATATTTCAAATATTTTAATATTATTTCCAATAAACGCCATTCATCATCAGTCAATTTTAGGCCTCTGAAAGTTTCACTAGTATTGAATAAACCTAGCAAAGCTTTTTCATTACCACTGCTCTTGATAACATATCACATGTTGAGTTCCAACGTGTGGATACATCAATTTGTGTAGTTAAGTATTTAGTATTAGAAGCTTCACATAAACTTTTAAATTAGTTTTGGTTTTGATCTGAGTTTTTAATTTTTTAAAATAACATTCGAATTTTTAATATGGGTGAAGGATTGCTTTCTAAAACGCTATCGTCATCCTCATCATCATCTTTGACACCGTCAATTGCGACATCCAAGACGTTGCGAGGTGAGGCGAGATTTCTCGCAACAACCCTGCGTCTCGCGCTAGGAGAGAGTCACTTTTTTTTTCTCGCTTTGCGAGGCGAGATTAGTTTCAAATCTCGCCTCGCGGTAACACTAATTATAAATCATCCATAACATACGCGATTTTTTGATAATGTCACTTTGACAAATAAACAATATGAACAAACTAGACGTTTTCGACCAGTTCGACTGTTCACGCCTCAGATAAACAAATGAAATATAGATGTGTTACGGGCGCAGTTTTACATAGGCTTTGTTTGAAGCCAGTATCTACGAACTTTTAACAGCCGTGGTCCCCATGGGCGTATCAAATAGTTTTTTCATCAGAACCCAAAAGCATTCTTTTGTAAATATTTTGTCAATAACAAATTTAAAGAACAATGCAACTCATGCATAAAATTTCATTTTACAAAAATTAAATTCTATTTTTTATTCAAATGTAATAAATGATACTTACAATTCAAATAATTACACTGTTAGTATTGTTTATAGGTAGATATCAGTAAACTATACAGGGTGTTATTGAAATACACGTACATATTAAAATGGGGAATAGTATGTAATGACAAAAAACGATTGGCACCAATTTTAACTTCAAATTCTAAAATTTAAATATTGGGGAAGAGTCCCCTTTTCCGACCTACTAGTTTCCATATTTAAAGAAGTAAAATAAATCGAAATTGAACTTACCCATAGAAATTGCACTGTTGCCGTAGCAAAACCAATTAATTCAAAATAAAGTTTATTACAGTAATTGTTCAAAATGCCGTCCAATATTATTTACACACACTTGCAATCGTCTTTCCAAAGAACTTTGAACATTAGAAATTAGTCTTGGATTTTGTCGTAGTTCCTCGGCTACCGCATTAACTTTATTGGTTAATTGTTCAACACTATTAATAGGTTCATTATAAGCCAGTTGTTTCATATGACCCAACAAAAAGAAATCGCATGGATTTAAGTCCGGAGATCTCGGAGGCCACTTAGTAGGTCCATTTCTGCCTATCCACTTTTGAGGAAATCTAATGTTCAAAAACTGCCGTACGTTTAAATCAAAGGAGCGCCATCTAGTAGGTACCACATCCGTTGCCTTAATTGTAACGGTATCTCTTCTAGGAGTACTGGCAAAATATCTTCTAAAAAGTGGAGATATCCTGGCCCATTTAATCTGTTCGGGAGAACATAAGGCCCGATTAAATACTGATCTATTATGCCAGCCCAAACATTTATTGAAAATTTTCTTTGATGCCCAGTTTCCCTAATGGCGTGAGGATTTTCATCACTCCAAATATGCGTATTGTGCATATTGAACACGCTATCACGAGTGAATGAAGCCTCGTCAGTATACAATAATATTTTTAGAAAATCAGGAATATCAACACATTTTTGAATCATCCATTCACAAAACTCCACTCTCTTTTCTTCATCACCTGGATATAAGGCCTGGACTTTTTGGATGTGATAAGGATGTAAACCTTGTTCTTTAAGTGTCCGCCACACAACAAATGAGGACACTCCAATTTCAAGACCTAGTCTTCTACAACTTAATTGAGGCCGGTTTTCAACAGCTTCCAATATTTCTTCTTCGGCCGCCAATGTTCTTTGTGTTCTTGTTCTCCCTCGATCTGCATTGACACTCTCAAATTTTCCATGGTCTCTTAGATGCTGAACAGTTGAAATAAACGACAGTCCGGAATTCTCCGATTTGGAAACCGTTCGCGATACAGGATTTGTGCTTGCCGAGAATTTTCTCCAGCTGCCCCATAAACCAGCACTATATCCGTTAGTTCAATATTCGTAAATAGTGGCATCGTAAAAAAATATTTAAAAGTAATCGTAACAACACTTTTTACCAACTTGGAAATGACGCGCTCGTGTTAGCCAGATTCGTAAATCAACTAAAATTTTAATAATCTATAGTTTCAAAAATGTATAGTTTAAAAACAATCATTTATCAAATATTCTAGTTTTTTGATAACGAGGGTAGTAAAAACCAGTCTTCGGAAATAGAAATTAATTCGAAAATCTTGGCAACATGGTTATTTCTTACAAGACTAGTTTTCTTATCATCTGACAAAAACTTGCATATTAATTACTGTTGATGTTTAAAATAGGTAAATAAACCTAATTTATATAGGTCATCCTCAACATATCAGTGAAGTACGTTTGTTTTAGAATTAATTTTCAAAAATTAATAACTCCCTTAATAAGGGGTATTTTTAAAAAATAATATTTTTCTACATTCAGTGGGGATCTGCGCAATACCCAGTTTTAATATGTACGTGTATTTCAATAACACCCTGTATATAAAATAAAAAGTAAGCCAAACTGAATTTACCCATTAGGTCACAGGAATACTGGTGAGATTGGTGCCTTTGCAGGTCCGTTTTAATCATTTCATCTTATTTTAAAACCAGGAGAAATTAATATTTCTGAAACTCAACAATAAAAAAAATCCAATTTACTTTTCCCTTATATACCTAAAGGTAGCATTCTTACCACTTGAAGTGATAAATTTAAATTTATTTAGCATATACGAGGGATGTCAAAAAATAGGAATTAAGGCAGTTACTTATTTTTAAAAATATAAATAAAAAGATATGTGATAGATTTTATCATTTCTTAAGAATAAACAAACATATTATAAGCTTTGAAAGTAATTTATAATGGATAGACACCAATCTATAAATTTGTTGAAACTTACCTTTATAGTCTGTAATCTTGTTCCAAGAAAGATCTAATGGAGACTGTTAAGCCTAATAGAAACAATAGATCTCCGTTTACAAACATATAAACTAGAAGCATAGAAAGTTTGAAGTGACGAGGCCTTTAAACCTTGACTAGCGGCATTAATTTTATTCGGATAATATATTTATATTTAAATAAAATGCTAAGATAAATTAATTGTAGCTTTATTAGTAAAATAGTAACATTACAATTTTCCATAAAAACGTCCCCAACTCTAGCAACATTTTCATTGATTTGTTATCGATTCAGGTTTTATATTTGTTCTTGTAAACTAAAATATTTCTTTATCATAAATAACAATTTTATAGATGAGAAATACATTTTTCATAAATTTTTAATGACATTTATAGATTTAAAATAGATATTTGTGTACCAAAGGATGTAAGTATCGAGTTGATCTTTTACGGCCGAATCAGAAATTTACGGCCGAAGCCAAGTAACTTCTGGCAAGTAATATTACATCCATTTAACAACTTATGTAAGAATAGAAAATCCGTATCATGCATTCATTTTTCACGAGAGCAATTATTAATAATTCCAGATATTTGACGCCAGTATCTAGCTAGTTTATTCCTACATGGTATGTATGTCTGAAAAACCTCCTGTATTCTAATAAATCACATAAATTAAATTTTGTCTATGTACAACTTGTGTGTGATAAAAATGTTTTATATATGACTCAATTAAGCTTCATCCAAAAATGTATTAACATACAATTAACGCAAATTGAAAAACAATACAATAATTAAACTATAAAATTTCAATATAAAATTATTAAAAAAATACAATATAAAAGTACCAAAGGTGGTAATTATAAATAAAAAAAGGCCAAAATTGGTTAGTGGAGTGTCTATTTTCAAAGAAATATAATGGAAATCCCATAGGAACCGAAGTTGTGCATGGGCTACATATTATATTTAAATGTATGTCACCAAATTGAATTATTTTTAGTTTCATACTAGATACATAGGTACCTCAACTGCTTCTGATGCATTTCAACTCATGTAATTTTTGGTCTCTTAAATAAATATGTTAGAAGCGAATATTGACAGATATTCTAGACAGAAACCTTCTACTTCGCTGAGTTAAAACGGGGGCTTATTGTCTAACCAGCATTTTTGAAAGCACTCAGCTCCTTCCATAAACGCGACAACTAGCAAAAGTGTAAAACACAAACGTTTTGGTATTCTCTACTTGTTGTGTTGTTCGTATTTGAAAAAAGTAAAGCGCATTCAAAAAAGTTTATTTTTAGAAGTAGATAAGTCAAACATTAAAATATATATCTAAATATTATGACTTGAATATTAAAATGTCAGCAAATATATGATGTTTATTGTTTATGATTCCTTACAATTCTGAAATTGGCCTTAATATATTCTAATTGAGTTTATAATTGTAATAATGTCAAAATGACATTCAAATACTAACCTTAGATATTTAGACAAATCAGCATTTACGATTTATATTATGACAGATTACAACAAAAATTAAAAACACATACGAATAGCAAAATCGTCTAGCATTTGAGACGTACTTTATTAGCATAACCAACTGGCCATCGACCGAAGTCCTTCAGCCTGAGAATACCATAATCACATGCTTGTCATTTTGGTGATCGAACTTTGTTGAGAAGTCTGCTTGGCGCTTTCATTGATATGCATTTTCAGCTGAAACTTAGAAAATAACCCCCTTTGACTTGTTCTAGAAACACACTTCTCATTTATACACTTTTAACAGGTTTTTTTAAAGTTTTTGGAATTTTAGATATTTTAATAATCTCCAAAATGATATGTGACAAATATTTTTTTAAAAACGGGCATTTTTAAATGTATCTATTATTTTTAGCATAACTTTTTGTCTCTGAATTTGGGTATTTTTATAGATGTCTTCTTTATAATTTGAATAACCTATTCTATAGCTTCTGGAGCAATGTCGGTGGAACAACTTAAATTTTCTGATCCAGTATGTGCATATTATAATTATAAATCTCTTCTAGACTCTGTCTTTCACTACATTCACTAGGAAGTAAATTTTCCCTAAAAAGAATTATAAAATATTTACAACATAATCATTCTATAAGTATAATTCATTTCATTACTAAGAAAAAAGAAACACTTTGGAGTAGTTTATATTTTCATAAAATGTTTTCTTTCCAGAAAGCACTGAGATTTATTTTACTTTGTCTAGGAGAATACAATATAGCATTTATTTTTTAAATTTAATCTCCAAGTTTATAATGCATGAAAAATTTGTATTAGGCATTGTATTACATAATATTATTATAACTTACTTGTATAACTTACTTGAAGACGGACCAAGTTGAGAAGTGAATAAAATAGGAATTGCTTCCAGATTTAAATTCGTCTTTTCCAGCAGAATTCATAACAAAATAATATAAAATGTTTCCAATATATTTTATATTTCCAATTTATGTTAATTTTATCAACTTCAACCTTCTCTAATTCTAGGATTTGAATACAAATTTCCATTGCTTCAGTTTGTAAGAAACCTGCGTAAAAAAATACTAATAATATTTTACAATATAGGTGTACCGCCCATGTGTTTTATTTACTTACCTTTGAAACGAAGTAGAACTTCTCCAAATTTGTTTTAGGACAAACAAACATTGAATAATAATGTTTAGACTAACAACTAACAAAATTCGTTAAAAAAACATTCTAGACACTCTAAAAACTTTAAAAATATGCCCTGGGAATATAAAATCACAAAAAATGTACAAACAAAACTGACAGTTCCCAAATGCTTGTTGACAGTTGTGAGTAATTGGCGCTGGTATTTAAAATAGACGAATCACATCAAAGACCAGGAAGAAAGAGAAAGTAATAGATAAAACGGTTCATATTAGCTTCAAACACATCCAGACCGTTACTTATCTATTATTCATTTGTTTATCTGAGGTTCACGCAGCCTAAGCATATAAAACAGTAAATTATTTAACAAACTTGATTTTAGTAATTGTTATTAATCTGTAAATTACTTCCCCTAATTTTAATACTTAGCCCAATCGTATTAGTATTTTAGATTCTGAAAAATTCGAAGCAGCAATTTTCCTTCGGAATTCGTTGGAGGGGGTCTCTGGTAGTCTAAATTCAAAAAGTTGGGATTCCAAAGTTGTCGTTACCTCCGCCATCTTGATTTAAAGGGTTATTTTTTGTATCTTGAATAACTCATTTATTTTCAATTTTACACGGAAAATAGTTTTTACAAAAGTTGTTTAAAATTAAATTTCCTACAATTCTGCTTTTTTTTGTACGATCGATTTTTTTCGATTTATACCCGAAAAGAGGGGGTGAATTTTTGGTTATAGAATAACTCGTTTATTTTCAATTTTACGAGAAAAATTGTTATAAACAAAGTTGTTTAAAATTAAATTTCCTACAATTCTGCTTTTTTTTTGTACGATCGATTTTTTTCGATTTATACCCGAAAAGAGGGGGTGAATTTTTGGTTATAGAATAACTCGTTTATTTTCAATTTTACGAGAAAAATTGTTATAAACAAAGTTGTTTAAAATTAAATGTCCTACAATTCTGCTTTTTTTTGTACGATCGATTTTTTTCGATTTATACCCGAAAAGAGGGGGTGAATTTTTGGTTATAGAATAACTCGTTTATTTTCAATTTTACGAGAAAAATTGTTATAAACAAAGTTGTTTAAAATTAAATTTCCTACAATTCTGCTTTTTTTTTGTACGATCGATTTTTTTCGATTTATACCCGAAAAGAGGGGGTGAATTTTTGGTTATAGAATAACTCGTTTATTTTCAATTTTACGAGAAAAATTGTTATAAACAAAGTTGTTTAAAATTAAATGTCCTACAATTCTGCTTTTTTTTGTACGATCGATTTTTTTCGATTTATACCCGAAAAGAGGGGGTGAATTTTTGGTTATAGAATAACTCGTTTATTTTCAATTTTACGAGAAAAATTGTTATAAACAAAGTTGTTTAAAATTAAATTTCCTACAATTCTGCTTTTTTTTTGTACGATCGATTTTTTTCGATTTATACCCGAAAAGAGGGGGTGAATTTTTGGTTATAGAATAACTCGTTTATTTTCAATTTTACGAGAAAAATTGTTATAAACAAAGTTGTTTAAAATTAAATTTCCTACAATTCTGCTTTTTTTGTACGATCGATTTTTTTCGATTTATACCCGAAAAGAGGGGGTGAATTTTTGGTTATAGAATAACTCGTTTATTTTCAATTTTACGAGAAAAATTGTTATAAACAAAGTTGTTTAAAATTAAATTTCCTACAATTCTGTTTTTTTTGTACGATCGATTTTTTTGTATTTATCCCTGAGAAGAGTGGGGGTGAACCTAAGTATTGTATTGTCACGTTTATTATTGATGTTGTACCATTATTTTTTCTGTTTGTTTTTTTTTGCTGATTTTCAAAAATGTTATTTGGTACAATTATGATTCCGATTTTTTCTAAGAGTTTACCCCCACTCTTCTCAGGGATAAATACAAAAAAATCGAGCGTACAAAAAAAAACAGAATTGTAGGAAATTTAATTTTAAACAACTTTGTTTATAACAATTTTTCTCGTAAAATTGAAAATAAACGAGTTATTCTATAACCAAAAATTCACCCCCTCTTTTCGGGTATAAATCGAAAAAAATCGATCGTACAAAAAAAAGCAGAATTGTAGGAAATTTAATTATAAATAACTTTTGTAAAAACTATTTTCCGTGTAAAATTGAAAATAAATGAGTTATTCAAGATACAAAAAATAACCCTTTAAATCAAGCTGGCGGAGGTAACGACAACTTTGGAATCCCAACTTTTTGAATTTAGACTACCAGAGACCCCCTCCAACGAATTCCGAAGGAAAATTGCTGCTTCGAATTTTTCAGAATCTCAAGCCTGTTCTTCACCTAATCCGATTGGGCTAACTTTGAATTAGAGAATATGGCAAACAATAAATATGTACGCGCTAATTTTCCTGTGATATTTTGACCCAGCGGTTTTTTAAACTCTCGCTATTTTACCATTACTCTATTACGTCCTGGCGCTATTTTATATGATTGCTTTTTGTGAGTGCGCTGTTTCGTGGTGGTGCCAAAAAATAATATATACAAATATATGCAAATTATAACATTCCATTTCAAATTTTCAAGAAAACTTCTAAAAAATGGTTAATATTTAAACAACGCCACCTAGTGTTGTGCTGAGTGTAGTGGTTAAACAACTGAATCAGAACTATATTCAAATATTTCACTAAACAATCAATTTACTTTTAATCGGTACTAAGTTTTTCAAAATATGATGAATGACACCGTAGTTATAATAGTTTTATTAAATTAAGGTACCCAGTCGCCCCTACTCTAAAACGGATATTATATATAGTCAGTGACTCATTCTTAACTTCAGGGCGCGCCAAGAGAGACAAAAGTAGAGAGAAGGAAATTCCAGTGGCCGATACAATTTCTTTTGAAATAAAATCGTTATTTAGGGATTTATTCAACATGATATTTGTAAAATGATAGATATTCTGTAAGATCTTCGGGTTTTTCCAAAGTAGGTGAAAAGTAAATTGAATGATGTAAAATTTAATTATTCTAGGAATTATTACCTGCAGTGTAGGACACAGGCAACAGGGTGTAATGCTATGGGTAATAGACCTTTTCATCATGTGATGAGCGCAAGCGCAGCCACCATGTTGAAATAGCGGTAATTCAAAAGTTTCGTACTGTTTTGATCGACAATGGCTGGGAAAGCAATATTATCTCTAGAGAAAAGTTAATCATTAGAACAAATCGTTGATGGTGATTAACTTTTTTATAACTGTAGAAGCGCTTAGTTGTGAGCCGTTGAAAAGGTGGTTGAAGTGTCTTGGACGTTTGTTACAATGGAACAAAGTGGACTGATTGAGAGGTTAGGTGTATCAATACTTCTTAACCATGTAAAAAATTAATGAAAACAAATAATAATTATAGCTCTATTCTAATTAATTATGCCAATCAACTATTAGTACTTGCAAAAACACTTAACATGAAAGTTAATCAAGAGTATAATTAATAAAATAAATTATTTAATATTTTGAGGATCAACATGACATTTTAAATCATATTACTGTACCTATATACCGAAGTAGTATTTAATATTAATAAAATATTGTTTAATACCAAATAAGAATTTTCTTCTGTTGGACAACTTCCTCCGTGAAAATGTAGTGAATGTATCTTTAGTAACATCATTAATCCATGTTTTAATATGGATTTTGCCTGATAATTTTTTACGATATTGCAGCCAGGGCTTTGGAAAATTTATAAAATATGTATTGCCTTTGAATGACTTATATCGTGTGTCACTTTTACATAACAACACCGTTTCGTTGTTCCTTTCCGTACAGATAACATAATTATAATTGATTTCAAATTTCAAATAAGACACTAAACTTATTATTACTTTACTTTTTCTTCCTTTTTTTAAATGAATATAGGTACTTAAATTAATATTTATCGATTATAATTTTTTTCACGTGGGCATTTTAACATGCTTGTTTACAAAACAGTACGAAAAAGATGGCTAATATTGACGCATGCGCACAAAAAAAATTGTGATGAAAAGGTCTATTCTATCAACTATTCTAAGAAACCTTTTATCGAAAGGACGAACCGTAGAGTACCTATACCTAATTATAAATCATTGCGTTTAATCCATTTTAAATTTTAGGTTGGGATTTTCGAATTTATAGTTAGTATGTGTCAATGTGTCCTGTGGTGAAAAAGGATTTCTCTGTGAAAAATAAAAGTTTAATTCTTTTGGTAGGTTTTTGTAATTTTGGCTAGTAGAGAACTTTTTACATATTATTTTAATGAAACTCATGTATTATTTAAAGCTTTCGGTACGTAATATTTATTCATTCTTTAAATTATTTTTTTTAATATGTATTATCTTGACATTGTTTTTAGTATTTTATTTTTTGCAATTGTTAACTGTTTATTTTGAAATATACCTAAAATAAATAAAAATTTAACAATTGTAAAAAAATAAAATACTAAAAACACTAAAACAATGTCAAGATAATACATATTTAAAAATAATAATAATAATAATAATAAAACTAATGAATAAATATTACTGAAAAAGGCACTTAACATTGCCGAAAGCTTTAAATAATACATGAGTTTCATCAAAATAACATGTAAAGACGTCTCTACTAGCACCCAAAATCGCAAGAACCTACCAATAGAATTAAGCAAGGTGCAAGAATCAAAATAAAAATTAAGCCGATACCTTGAATTGCTTTTTACTAAAATAAAAGTTAGATCAAAATTGTTTCAGTATATTTTATAGTATTTTTTTTAGTTCTTGGTCTGAAAAATATAAAAATATTTTGGAATTCAAAACAACATATAAAATAAACAATTTGAATGGTTGGTATAGCTAGAATATTATTATCATGATAAATATGAAAATCTTTTTTAAAATAGAGCTTCAAAATTACTAACTTTACGTTTCAATGCTATAAATCAAGTGACGAAAACTGTATAACAGTTAAAATCAAAATTCAACAATTTCAAAATAAAGTTATATTATTTGATTGTGTATTCACATCAAATTAAACCAAACAACCTGGTGCGATGCCATAAAAAATCTCAATCAAAACGAAACTATTTCAAACGTCATCGGAAAAAGCACGCTTTTAAGCTTCTAAAGTATCAGAAACGGATATTTAGTTGATCGAGGCTTTAAAGTGTACGTTTTCAATAAATTTGTATAATGAAATCGATATAACATTTAAAGTGTCCTTTTACTATTGAAGATTCCTTTAATTTGATTATGAAATTGGTCTTAAGTCTAACTCTCCACGGTAAAAGGAATAATGTGTCTTAGACTAGGAGTGTGATTTTATAACATCAATAATCACGAATTATCAGATAACATTTTAACTTCAACGTAAGTATCCGAGAACACAAATTTGTTAAATTTCCGCACACTTCTGCTGCGTCCTCCGCACACAAATTAGGATTTCAAGCGCGAATATTTTCATACAAAGTTTTTATCAATCCACGTTCACCCACAGTTAAATGTCTTTTCACTTTTTTGGCAGGCGGGCCAAGCTTTTTCCTGTTCCATTTTACCAATTATTGTGTATACGGTAACCTTCTTTCTTATCGAATTCCTAATAAGGTCCAAACAAAAATGAATATTATCGCAAACGTCAATTACCACTCTACGATAACGCAAACAAACGCTGAAGGTTGATGATGTGACAAGTGAATCGAGATTTAGTTTAAATGTTTAAACATTTAAAGGCAGTTTGTTTACAACACTTTGTTTACAAACAACTTAATAGAAGAACCATCTTATAACGGCTGGGAATGGGCTTTCAATTACTCAACCCCCATTAAAAATATTATTGAAAATACTCAGTTTGCAGCAGATTGGCATTACATTTAGCTACAATAATCAATAAGTAACCTACTGAGAATTATTTGATATTAAAAATTACCCAACCATTAAAAGGATTATCGAAAATACCAAGTTGAATTGCATTAGATTTGTCATTATAATATTCAACTACGACATGCAGAATTAATAAAAAAAAAAATAGTAAAATAAATTTTAATATTTTAACATTTTTGAGGAATTTTCAATGTTTTGTCAGTCAAGATTCACGAGGTTTAGGGATTATATGATTTTAAAAATTGTGAAAATTATTATTGTTCTCAAACTTACTATTTAAAAAAATTAATTTTATTTGTATGTTTAAAAAAAATAACGATAGATATCTTTACGCCCAAGCACGACTGTGGAACAAGTCTCGACATCGTAAATGCCGTTCTATGGTTTTAATAGATCGTTCAGTGTTGCAAACTTCGCGCGGCCGTCAAAAAATATCATACAAAATTACGTCGTCGACCGCGAACCTCCATTAAAATAGAGACTGGTTTCAAATGCCTCCTAAGCTCCCGTTACACGGGCAACAGTACATTTGACAACGGTGCGTGTTCTGTGTCAACATGATGTGTTACCATTTAGAACAAGCGGCACTTCGAGAGCATTCAGTAATTTTTTCTTGTAGAATATTACATATATTCAGCCGCTCTTGTTGTGTTGTTTTTTAACTAGGGACTGACGTCCCTGATTATTATTTCCGATTTCGAGTATAGTTATTTTATTGAATAAAGCAAAAACTTTTGTAAAATTAGTTCAAAATTACTATTCTTTTTTTTTGAAGCTGTAGGATAAATAGTTTTTAAAATACAGCCGCTAGAAGTCATAATGTAATTTACAGTTCCCCAAGGTATAGTTATAACCATTTGAAAAACACCATTAAAATAACTGACACCTTTATGTAGATAAATAAAAGGTAAAATTGATCTAATCCAATAGTATTATTTTAAAATTGTAACTGTACTTAACTGAAGAGTTTTTACATATAAATTACATTTATTATCGGGTTCCATATTTTCTTCAATTAAGATTGTGTGTAATTTTTAGTTATGAATTAAATCAACTTCGTAATTTAAATAATTTCGAGCTCTACTGAAAATCACAACTATATAACTGAAAGTAAATTTGCAAATTTGTTTCCCAGCGTAAATTTACAAAAAAAACACTTATTTAAAAAAATCGATTAGTTTTATCAGTGCAATATTTTTTTTTTAATTTGCAGATTATTCTTCTACTTCCTCGAGATCGACCCATATTGATGGACATTTTAAGAAACGCTACGTAATTTGTCAGTTTTGTGGAAAATTTTTGAAGAAAAATGATGTTTTTCAACATTTTTTTATTCATGTAGTGAAAAATAGAAATAAGAATCACATTGGCGGCAAACCTTTGAAAGAGTTACAGCAAAAATGCATAGATAATGTTGGAACTTGTTTCAATGGTTTTAATGATAAATCTAAATTAGATAAAATTATTACAATTTACAATAATAAAAAACGTTTCAAATGTGACATTTGTTCCAAAACATTTTCTCAAAAATTTCACGTAAAGCGTCATTTAAAAACACACCATGGTGAAAAACCATTCAAGTGTGATATTTGTTCCAAATGCTTTCATCTTAAATCTGTTTTACAGCGACATTTAATTATTCACAGTGGTGAAAAACCATTCAAGTGTAACATTTGTTTGAAAGGATTTATTCGTAAATTTTACTTACAGAGCCATTTACTAATTAGTCACATTAACGAAAAACCATTCAAATGTGACATTTGTTCCAAAGGTTTCACTCGAAAATCTTTATTAGATAATCATTTATTAATTCACAGTGATGAAAAACCATATAAATGTGACATTTGTTCCAAAGGTTTTAGTCGTAACTCTAACTTGCGCAAACATTTAATCATTCACAGTGATGAAAAACTATTCCAGTGTGACATTTGTTCCAAAAGATTTTATCGAAAATCTGAGGTAAAGGTTCATTTAACCTTTCACAGTGGTGAAAAACCATTCTTATGTGAGATTTGTTCCAAAGGTTTTACTCAATTATCCGCCTTGCGGACACATTTAGTAATTCACAGTGGTAAAAAGCTATTCAAATGTGACATTTGTTCCAAAGGTTTTAATCATAGATCTAACTTCCACAAACATTCAATCATTCACACTGATGAAAAACCATTCAAGTGTGACATATGTTCCAAATGTTTTCATCTTAAATGTGTTTTACAGCGACATTTAATGATTCACAGTGGTGAAAAACCATTCAAATGTGTTATTTGTTCTAAAGATTTTATTCAAATGTCTTCCTTACGGTCACATTTAATAATTCACAGTGGTGAAAAACCATTCAAATGTGACATTTGTTCCAAAAGTTTTAATCGTAGCACTCACTTGCGCCAACATTTACTCATTCACAATGATGAAAAACAATTCAAATGTGACATTTGTTCCAAATGTTTTAATATTAAATCTGTTTTAAAGCGACATTTAATTACTCACAGTGGTGAAACGCCATTCAATTGTGATATTTGTTCCAAAGGTTTTAATCGTATATCTAAATTGCGTAAACATTCAATGATTCATAGTGGTGGAAAACCATTCAAGTGTGAAGTTTGTTCCAAATCTTTTAAGTTCATATCTGCTTTACAGCGACATTTAGTTATGCACAGTAGTGAAAAATTATTTAAATGTGACATTTGTTCCAAAGGATTTAGTCGTAACTCTAACTTGCGCCAACATTTAAGAATTCACAGTGGTGAAAAACCATTCTTATGTGACATTTGTTCCAAAGGTTTTATTGATAATCCTAGCTTGCGAAAACATTTAATAAAACATCATTCACAATAAAAATAATGGTCAGGTTTCTAAAGCCATTTTAGAAGAGAAATGCAGAAAAAACAAAATATATGAATACTCGTATGAATGTAGATGTTAATAAAGAGCAAAAACCGATCCTACACTGAAAAGAATATTTTGTCATATTAAGAAAAAGTAACTGTTAGGTAAAATAACAAAATATTTTTTTTTTATTTGAATGAAAAATAATTTTGTATATGTAATTAAAATATGTATTTGTTTTCTTCAAAATTATTTTTATTTGCCAAACAGTTTTCATATGTGTATTTTTCACAAAAAAATGTGTTAAATAATTATTATATTTTGTAAATAAATAAAAAAAATTGTATTAAATATAAAAAGCATTTTGTTCTCCACACAACTTCTTTTGTTCTACCAACATGCCAATTTTGTGTTATTAACAAATTTCTCTTTATAGTGCTAGCGAGTTATATATTGTAATAATATTAAAAAACAGGAAATTATTAAAAACTGTAAAAAACTGAAAAATACTGACTTTGCTGTAGGTGAAGATCTAATAAACGAATATAGAGAAATACAGAAAATTTTGGTTAATGCACTAAAACAGTCAAGAAGAGAACACAAAAGAGCAATAATCAAAGGAAACAAGATTGATATTGAAGGTTGTGACCAGGGGCTGGTAACTCAAATGGAAAAACATGAGGACGGTAATTTAGTACCACTCCAATTAACGGGATGGCGCTCGTATCGAAATGTCATGTCAGTTGTCAGCTTGTCAACAAAACTTCATACTTGGAAAAATTAAAATGGCTGTCGCATTTGAAGGTGTATTGAATTTTGATTCATCTAGATTTATTTTTCAACACCTTCCAATTTTAAGCATGTTTTCAAGAGATGGGAACATGGATTTCATCAACGAACAATGAAGCACTCCCAGATATTGGTAGTGATGCAATTTATACCACGTATTAAATATGCGGTCGTCATATTAAGGATAAACATACAATTTGTAATAAGTGTCTTAAGAAAAATGCATCTTGTACTGGCATATCAATGGTAAGTAATATTTACAAACTTGTTTTTGATTCAGTGTTAAAATAATTGGTTTGTTATTTAAATTTCTTTTTGTTTTCAGTTTTTAAATGATCATTGTTATAAAGAAAATGTTGGCCCTTCAAAATACCCTGTAGATCGATGAAATATTTGAGCCTTAGCCATCAATATCAAAATTTGATTCAATGCCATTGACATCAAACAAGAAAACACCCCAAAATCTTCAAAGGTCCAAACGTGTGTAAGTTTAATTTAAGCTCGAAAGTTAAATTCATTTATCACAGTGCTCAGGTGATGAATAAGAATTTGATAACTACAGGTGCTGTACAAATAAATCAATAAAACAATATCGGATGAAGAAATGTTCCTCAACTTAACTAGTCGACTCAATAAGCATATGGCAAATTTTATCCACCCTCAAATTTGCCTTGATTGTAAGACACCAAAAGGATGATGCTTCAACTTAAGTTTTTTCAAACTTATTGCCACTCCAAGTTGCAAAACTTTTATATTGGTCTTGAGCACTCAAATATGTCGAGTTTGTTACAGAAAACATTTTTGATAGGTTTGTTTTATAAATATTTAATTATTTAAATGGTATAAATGCATATTTGTTTGAGTACCTATTTCCATGTTTAAATAGACAAATTATATGATGCGGCGTTAATTTACTGTAATAAAAAAAATAAATAAAATAAATTGCATTTTATTTCAAGTTTGAAATTAATGCAAAAATATAATGAAGAAAATCAAACAAAAAAAAATAAATTGGCAAAATATTTGACTAGTTTCAAATCACAAAACAGTCAATATGGTTGTTTTATGATTCGAAACTAGTCAAATATTTTGCAAATTTATTTTTTTTTTGTTTGATTTTCTTCATTATATTTTTGCGCGACTAGCAGAAAGTTAAATTTCAAAAAGCCCGCGCTAAGCGGCCATATTGAATTTTAGTACCACTCCAATTTGATAGATGGCAGCACATCGACTCAGAATATTATCATTGAGTTTCCCATCTATTCACATTAGTAATCTATGGTTGTGACTATACAGCAGAAGATATCCTAAACAATAAACACCAGAGTATTGCAGAATTTTCTCGACCACCCATTAGAAGAACTGCAAGTGAACCAACGGCAGATACACCTAAGGTGGAAACTGAAAGGTGGACACTGAAATAAAAGAAATAATTAAGGAGAATCAGATTATTATTAAAGATACAACCGTAAAAGATACCACAGAAAAGAAAAAAAAACAAATTATTGGAAAATTAACAAAACAAGTGACACTACTCCTAAAAAGAACACAATAGTTAATACCAGATTTAAAAATCGAAACAGACTAAATTCTAAATGATCCCGTATCGTGCATAAAATGTCTTTATCTATTTTATTAATATAAAAATACTTGTTATGCCTATTTTCGGTGTTTTATATATTTCAGGTTTTTAATAAGTGATTATTTGATTAAATAGTATTCTGTTATTGTCGGATAATGGGTACTTAAAACGAAATTTTTAATATTAAATAATTTTTAGAAATAGATTCGTTTATTATTAATTAGCTTCTTTTGTGTAAGTATACTTACTTGATAAACAGGCGCAAAAATGAATGCATATATTCGAGATGTCAATTACACTCCTGTAAAATACATTAGAAATTAATAATGTGGATCAATTAAATGCAATTATGAGCCAACATGAAAAAATTAAATTTAGTTTATTTCATCAAAATATTAGGAGTATTAGTAAAAATTTAGACGAATTAAGTATACATTTTAAACTAAATCTCCTTCAACATAGATTATATATGTCTGACTGAAACTTTAAAAATTTCAACAACTTCGCTGTTCACTCTACCCGGATATGATATTTTATACAATGTGGGTAATTTAAATAGGAATGATGGAATTGTTGTATATATCAAGAAAACGTAAAAGTACTCATGGAAAATTGTTCCCATCAACATATTTAAAGCACTACAAATTGAAATAATTTATGAATACAACTCCACATTGGTGACTGTTTTGTATAGATCCCCATCGACGAATGAAGCCATATTCATTGAAGGATTGAGAAATTACTTAACAGAAACTAGAAAGCAAAATATCACATTAGGGGAGACCCGGGCAAAATGACATACCATGTGTTATGCAGAAAACTGAATGAATAAGTGAGGCAAATGTAATTATTTTCATACATATTAATAGCCAGTGATATACTCTACAGCTTTAGAAACAGTATCCTTTATTTTTTTTTTAAACTTTATTTAGAACAAGTTAAACGTAATTGGTGACCTAACATTATTTTGCCCGCCCTGGTCGGGCAAAATGACATACAAACAAATAAAACGCAAAAAACATATTAAACCTGTAAATAAAACAAATAAAGTGAAAAATTCGGTGAAAAATATAGTAAAACTTTAAGACTTAGTCCTTGCAAAGGTCACAAATGAACATCTTTACATTTTTGGAGATCGTTACAATAGAGACATGGACAGTCATCTTCGTCGTCACTAACACGATATAGATCTTCTTCTTCTTCTTCTTCTTCTTCTTCTTCTTCTTCTTCTTCTTCTTCTTCTTCTTATTCTTCTTCTTCTTCTTCTTCTTCTTCTTCTTCTTCTTCTTCTTCTTCTTCTTCTTCTTCTTCTTCTTCTTCTTCTTCTTCTTCTTCTTCTTCTTCTTCTTCTTCTTCTTCTTCACTAGTTTCGTCTGCCATCAACCTGACCCTTGCAACAGTTCTTTTACTTTTTCTTAACTGCTCCAGTTTTATTTTATTTTTACTTTCTTGGTCATTGTCTACAAGCTTCCTTTTAACAACGTTTCTTTTGATCCTTCTTTCTTGTTCTTGTTTCTTCTCGATTTCCCTTTCTCGAATGCTTTGAAGATACAAACTTTCGGTTAAAACATCTTGGTATCCACCAATCTTACGTTTGCGAGTTTTTTTTATGTTGCTCTGAGGAACTGGTGACAATTCTTGTAAGATACTTTGAATATCGACCTTGTAATGAAGTCAATTTTTCTCAATCAATTTATTTTCATTTTTCATTATTAATAAATATTAATCGCGGTTGAACTGCTAATTTTCAGATGCGCGAACGCCACTCGAAGTGTCGATGCGCGATAGCTTTGAACGTAAGTGGGATTTTCGATTGGGAGAGGGACATTTGTTTGAACGATAGCGGAGATGCTATTAAAATTATCAGTTCGATATAAATTTTGATTGCCAGCAGTTTAGTCCGATAAGCCGCAGTAGAAATCTAAACACCGCCGATATTTTTTTCCGTTTTCAATATTTACGAATCCGTTAGGTAAAAAAACCTGTTCCGCTTTTTACATTTGCAATTGAAACGGTATTTCATTTTAAATAGCGAATTAGTTTGTAGGAATAGGAATATTTTTAATAGACACTGTTTAGTTAAAAGAATTAATTTGATTTAAATAATAAATAATAGGATTTGTTTCTTGGCAAATAATACCGCGTCTTTATTTTTATTTTATAGATAGGGTTTAGTTAAAAGAATTAATTTGATTTAAATAATAAATAATAGGATTTGTGTAAACTATGTTAATTAATTTTAAATGAAATAAATCTGATTTTAATATAGAATCGAATTTAATCGGTGTTAAGAATAATAATACATAAATGAAACGTATCGAATGAATGTCTATGAAAGAATGCCGTGCTAATCACCAAATATTCTTATGTGTCCCAGTTCGACGTATCGTTCTACGAAATATGAGTAGCACTCGTGAATCATGACAGGGTGGTCCTAGCCTAGCGATAAACGAAACATCCGAGTGGTTACAGTCGGCTAACCTGATAAATTTTCGCGTCCTCCCGAAGAGTAATCTGTAACATACAAAACAAACAAAATATTAATTAAATTGAAATTAATGAATGTGAGCGCGAATATTTCTATAACAAATATACGGCTCCACTAGTATCGCTTTCCGAAACTTTCGTAACAGTTTCATTTTATCTGAAGGACCAATGCCCGTATAAGCTGTCCTACAACGTTTGGACCCTGGCAGTTCGTCAACCACGTACCGATCGTCATCGAGTACTTTCGTAACTGGGGTCCTTTATAACAAGGTTCAAGCTTCCTGCTCCGTCCGTCATTGGAGCCTTTATTTGCTTGAATCAACACATGTTGGCCAACCTTCAATTTTCGTAACTGAGCATGCTTATTATCGTAACACATATTTTGGTACCTCTGCGCATCTTCTATCTTTTCAGAAAACTTATTTCTGATAATTTCCAAATCTGGACATTCGTTATCGTCACAGACTTCAGCCGTCAAAAATCATTAACTCATCCAGGACCATCGAGATAGAATGAAGTAGAGACGACATAAACACTTTTTTGCCTTATAACAGATGAACGCACTTCGAGTAATGGAAAAGTGTAATAAAAATGACGACTTAAGAGTCGTACGTTGATTTATTTGAAATCAATAATTTTATGTTTGAAGATTGACGAAACGAAAATGTTTTTATATCACTTAATTGAAGTTATTTTACAAAAAGGCATTTATTCTCACCAATAGTGACTAGTATCGTGATAGTATCTCCTCTTCATTTCATCTCAATATCCAAATAGTTCGAAGGGAGTTTTCCCTGTAGTGGAATTAACGGTCAAATTAATTCCCCATTTTACATCTGCTACAGCTTCGTCCCAAAGATTTTCGTCATTAGTTGAAGCTATAACTGTTCACCGTTCTACTTGGCCGTAAGCCCGATGAGTCTAAGTAGTACATACTACATGTTTAACACCTAAAGTCAAACATACCTGTTTAACACCTAAAGTTAAATACACTTGTTTAACACCTAAAGTTAAACACACTTGTTTAACATCTAATGTTAAACATAGCTTAACACCTAAAGTTAACAGTATTCCTTAAATTTTTTTTATAAAATCAGTGTCACAGTTGCAAATAAAACTGCGATGAACCCTGAACATTTCTATTACGTCATCTAGAAATTCAGTACAGGCACCAGCCCAGTTTTGTATTCTTGTATCAATTTTAAAAATACAAATTTCGTAAAGCCGTTAACTGCTACGATGAGATAAGAGTTTTCCCCAATACTCTTATATAAATTTCTTAAAACCGTTAATCGATATGATGAAATACGAGTTTTCCTAACACTTTTATAAAAATTTCTTAAAGCCGTTAATTGATATGATAAGATACGAGTTTTCCTAACACATTTATACAAATTTCTTAAAGCCGTTAATTGATAAGATATGAGTTTTCCTAACACTTATACAAATTTCTTAAAGCCGTTAATTGATATGATGAGATACTAGTTTTCCTAACACTCTTATACAAATTTAGTAAAGTCGTCAACTGCTAAATGACCTATCACGAGGGTGATGCAATTTACTAACATTAAAATTATTAGTCATGCTGTTTTTTGGGATAAACCATCTTTCCTTTTGCAGTTTTTGAAAGTCGTCTATTCTTTAAACAATATTCTTTATAAATTTGTCGTTCGTCTTTCGTAATTATCTCTAGGATCTCGTGACAAAACATTCATAATATTGTTACAAGCGTTGTCTTGAAGTTGTGCTTAAAGTATCCGGTTAGCCTCCTTAATATTTACAATCATTACGTCAAGTGATTGATCCGTGGGTATAATAGTACTTCGGCTCAGAAAGTTTACGTGGCTGATCTTAGTGCCAACATGGTATTCAATAACAAAATCGAATTCTTGAATTGATAGCCACTATCTTACGATGCAGAGAATTAAGTCTCGTTTCATACGGGTGTTACGAAGTAAGTTACAATCGGTGACGATTTTAAACTTTATGCCACTTAAATATATGCTGAACTTTTTAAATGCGCATACAGACGCTAAAGTTTCAAGCTCATAAATAATATTTTTGCTCTTTTTTGGTTGTGGTTCTACTAAAATATTATAGTAGCCTAAAGTTCTGTCATTTTGACGTTATAGAAGTATTCGTACTGGTCCGACTTTACTGGTGTCACAATGTTCTTCAATTTTCACTCATCTGTTATAAATAGCATATATGGATCGTCCTACTAGCTTCTTTATTTTTAAAATCGCTGAATTTCTTTGACATCTTTAGGTGCTGCAAAATCTACTACCGTGTCCTTGGTGTGTCGTCTTCAATTCCGATTTGGGCGTCCTTTGCGGGTGTTTCCTCATCCTGTCTCTTTCTAGGGGTCTTTCATCCTCCTCTCCGTTATGGGTCTTCATCCTTCATCCACCGGTCTTCATCATCCATTCTCCCTTGTAGGTCTAAATATTTTGTTCCTAATCCTTTGTAATACAGCAGGAGCATTTACCAAATCAAAAGTCATGCAGTATGAACCGTACATTACAGTTTAATGTGATCAACATTTCCGTAACAGTCATTTTAGCAACCTTTCGTAAACTAGTAGCGAAACAATCCCCATACTCGTTAAGTAATTTAGAATGTTCAATTCAATTGAATACTGAATTAGTTTGTTTCTCAAGATCGAATAACGTAAAATTTGGTAATACAGCAATATCTGTTGCTTATCAAGTTTGAGATGGTAACTATCTTTGAAACTCTGGTACAGGTATAACCTCTAGCAAGTATTCTATCTTTTTCGTAACAAACAGATTTAGCGGACACATTGGCAACATGAATACAGCAACAATTATTTATGTTAATAACAACACACTGTAAAATATGAAAATTATTATCTTACTTTCTATATCTTAAATCAACAAAAACATCTTAGATCTACAAAAATATCTTAGATCAACAAAAACATCTTAGATCTATAAAAATATCTTAGATCAACAAAAACACCCTTAACGTTTTCATTTTTAATTAGCCCTACAAATTTCTGCGGAATGATAGTGGTTTCTTCTACACATAAATTAATTTTCTTAGACAAAGACTCGTTAATATGTGTAACGTTGACGTTATTTTAAAATAAAATATGTCATACTTGGTTGCATCTAACGATAACTGTAACCATATCATTATTTTAAAATGGCTAACCTACAATAACAGGGACATCCTGTATATTAACTGGTACGTCATCGGTAGCAGTAGCTAAATCAACATTCAAAGTTGTCGTAATCTTTGAAAGTACTATAACAAAATCTCCAGCATAACCACACAAACATAATAATGTGGGCTGACCCTGTAAATGCAACTTGACTGCATCCGATTCACGAATTGTAACTGCATCACAACCCGAGTCTACAAAGCCTCGTATATATTCACCATTAATAACACAATCAATAAAATAGCAAGTACTAGACGCCTGATTATTAGATAAAATTAAAATTGGTTTCGACTCACCCTTGTTTTGTCATCAGCTGGTCTTTTACTTACATCTATATGCACAACTTCCTGCTTCGTGTCCTAACCGATAGCATTTTGTGCATTCAACACGTGGTTCCGGATACTTTGACTGAAAATTACATTTACTTTTACATTTAAAACATCAGATTTTGTATACGGTTTAGTACTTCGTGAATTCGAAAGTGAATAACCTAACTCCACTTTCAAGAACGGCTTTATCAAACCCTCTGTTTTTTTTTGAGTCGATACTTTAATGATACTTTCCTTACGTAGCATTAACAGGTATCCTTTAAACAATGCCTCTGGTTTTGCGTAACGACCAGCGCGAGCAGCATTTTGGATGGTGACTTGGGATTTCGTCTTGACATTCTCTGTATTACTGTTTCCAACTGTCTAATTTTAGCTTCGTTTGTAACACTTAAACTTTGTTGACTGGAACAGGAATCTAAACAAGGAGCTGTGCTGTGTACTATATTTTCTCGCGATATACTTAACTATCGCTTCTTTTTACGACCCCCTTCGTTAAAGGGTGACCTATTGTCTCGTCTCCTCGGAATATAATTACGTTCAGATCGTACGCCTATATAGTCTAAAAGTGTTGCTCATCGTTCTTAACAGGATCATAACACCAAGTTCTTAACACTATCTTAACACGAATCACTAAATAACTTAACTAATGGTATCCTTTTTAGTTACGTAACAACTTAAGTTTTCTGCACGGCCTTATATAAAATATTTCACTTACGTCACGTATGTTTTTCTATAACAAAGGTAAGCACACCTGAACTGTAAACTATGTTAATTAATTTTAAATGAAATAAATCTGATTTTAATATAGAATCGAATTTAATCGGTGTTAAGAATAATAATACATAAATGAAACGTATCGAATGAATGTCTATGAAAGAATGCCGTGCTAATCACCAAATATTCTTATGTGTCCCAGTTCGACGTATCGTTCTACGAAATATGAGTAGCACTCGTGAATCATGACAGGGTGGTCCTAGCCTAGCGATAAACGAAACATCCGAGTGGTTACATTTGTTTCTTGGCAAATAATACCGCGTCTTTATTTTTATTTTTATTTTATAAATAGGGTTTAGTTAAAAGAATTAATTTGATTTAAATAATAGAATTTGTTTCTTAGCAAATGATACCGTTTCTTTTGTTTTTATAAATAGGGTTTAGTTAAAAACATTTGAATTTATTTCTTGACAAATATTCCGTTTCTTTAAAAAGGGATATAATTTGAATTAAATATTAATTGATAGGATTTAATTCTGTAATATTGTAAAACCGAGGATTTTAGACTTTTGATTGTTAGTCGGTTTTAAGAAATTATTCATTTTCTTTTGATAGGTTAAATCGGGATTTAAATTTGACTTTATTCATAAATACTTTTGTTTAGTAGGTACCGCGTTGTAATTAAGTTGAGAATATTTATAAACGGAGTTTTCGAGGAGACGTTTTCCCTCTTTTAATAATTTGTTTATTTCTTTTACCGTATATTTGAATAATCTTAAATAGCATCCTGTCCTGGTCTGAACGGGCTCGTGATGACGATCAGTTCACCCTTGGAGTAGGTGCTATCCGCGTTATATATTTTTTTTTTTGAGTTAATCTGTAAACCGCAATTTTTTTTTAAATAATTTTAAATAGTATCCTGTCCTGTTTGAACGGGCTCGTGATGACGATCAGTTCACTCTTGGAGTAGGTACTATCCGCGTTAGTAAATTTTCTTTCCTCCGATAATAATTTACTTTTTTTTTTATCGACTATTTAAATAATTTTAAATAGTGTCCTGTCCTTGTCTGAACGGGCTCGTGATGACGATCAGTTCATTCCTGGACTAGGTGCTATCCGCGTTAATTTTCTTTTCCGCTGTATATGCTTCATTTTTTTTTTCGTGCAAATTGAAGTTATAGAAATCAAAAATAGCTTCATTACCCTGTCTGAGCGGGCTCGTGATGACGATCAGCGCATTCTGGGATAATAGGCTACCCCGGGTATAAATTTATTTTTATTTTCTTTCCGTGTATTTACTATAAGTCCCTGTCTCCTCGCACTCTCTTCGACCGTTTATTTAATTTTTCCTCACGTAAAGTGCAAAATAAATACATTTGAGTTTAAATTCCCGATACCGCGGTTAAACAGTGTGATATGCAAGCATCACCCTGTATGTATATTATATTTAAGTAGGTTAAGTAATTCATTGTTTGCTTTTTAGACAAATTATATTTATGTTTAGTTATTATATTTAATTAATATATCAACAATATTATGTAGGTGCATTCCTTTGGTCTTTTGAAAAATAACAATAAAATGATACTTACAATTGAACGGTTGGTTTTTATTTATTGATTATCTTTATAAAAAACCCAACTATCAATTTAACTACGAGAATATCACATGGCGATCCTGCCACTCAAGAACTAGTTGATAATGGACATATAATTATTAATTAAGAAGATATTGGCTGGAGCTAATCAGTCAAAAGAAGAGGTGATTATTACACAAGCTGGAAATAGCGGTGGCGTTTCTGGTTCAACAGGCAAGGGTAATGTTTCGGCCTTTGAAATTATGGGAGCTGTAGCGTTGGCATTAGTTACAATTATTATTGGAGTAGTTTTGTACAAGCGATGCAGAAAAGCCATAGAAATAAAAATTAGACGAGAGATATCTAGGTCCCAGGAAATAGTCTAAAGGAAGAGAGAAGAAATATTATTTTTTTAGGCATTTTAGGTGAAGGAAGAATGGAAAAATTAATATTTAATATAAGGACAGTTGCTGTATGGAATGATTGAAAAAAAAAATGTATAAAATGGAACAAATTTTTCTTTTGATTTTATAATATATAATAATGTATGTAAGTAATATTTATTTTACCATATTTTTGTGTACTTATTGCATATAAATGTCACTAGAATCATTTAAAGAAATTTATGAAGACCTTAGCGTGTTTTCAAGGAATCTTAGCAAAGATCCTATAGATAGGCGTAATAATTTAGAAAAAACTAATAAATATTTAGATAAGTTAAATATTATAGAGACTGAATTTACTTTGGTTAGAAATACATTTAATGAAGGTAATTATGATATAGACATTAAAGCTAAAGCGAAACCTATTGTAGATGGTACAGTTAAATTAATTAGTCGTATTAAGGAAATTTTAGAAAATAGAATTTTTCAAATTCAAAGTAGTGATTCGTTAATAGGAGAAATGGCTGAAGCATTTAATTTAAAAACGGCCTCTGGCTTAATTCCCCTTATGGATGATACTGAGTCATCCATAAAAATACTTATCGATGCAATTGAGTTATACGACAGTTTTTTAGACGCTAATGGTAAAAATGCTTTAACTAAATATGTATTAAAAGCACGATTGTCTCAAGGCGCAAAGCTTAGACTTAATCAAAATTATGCTTCTAATGAAGAGCTTATTAGAGATATTAGGGATAAATTAATTACTAAAAAGTCAGTAGCGGCACTATCTGTAGAGTTACATAGTTTAAGGCAAAACAATAAATCTATAGAAACATTTGGAAAGAAAGTTGAAGACTTAATGATAAATTTATCAATAGCTCAAGCAGAAGGTAACAGTGCTTTGGAAAGGTCTCTAACAGTTGTAAATGAAAAAATAGCTATTAATGTGTTTACTAATGGGCTTAAGGATGAGCAAATTAAAACAATTATTAAGGCTAGGAATTATAATAGTTTAGCAAATGCTATAGTAGGGGCTAGAGATGAAGAAACAATTAGAAAAACAGGTCCTTCACAAATTTTCCATATGCGAGGTAATTCAAATATTAGACGAGGTAATACTTTTAACCATCGAGGCAGAAATAATTTTAGAAATAACAATAGATATAACTTTGAAAGGGTAAAACCGTATAATAGCTCAAATTGAAAAAAAAAACAATTTCAGGTGAATTTGATTTTTTTTTTACGGGGGAGGTGTGATATGCAAGCATCACCCTGTATGTATATTATATTTAAGTAGGTTAAGTAATTCATTGTTTGCTTTTTAGACAAATTATATTTATGTTTAGTTATTATATTTAATTAATATATCAACAATATTATGTAGGTGCATTCCTTTGGTCTTTTGAAAAATAACAATAAAATGATACTTACAATTGAACGGTTGGTTTTTATTTATTGATTATCTTTATAAAAAACCCAACTATCAATTTAACTACGAGAATATCACAACAGTTATTTACCGAGTAAATAACCAAATTAATATTTTTTTTCTGCGATCGAGACATGTATTTTTCTTTGATTTAATTTTGACGTCTGATTAAGACTAGTCGCGAATTAATACCGTCCGTTTTGTTTTTTTTATATTCAGGGTTATATTGACTATCACCACAACTGGGGTGGGCGTTGAAATATTTATTTATTTTTTTTTTGTTGTAAATAGTTAACCACAATATATGTGTCAATGTTAACCTGCCGTATTACTGGTTAATAATTCCCTACTTTATTTCCCCCTTATATTTCAGCTAGTGATAAATTTCTGTACGAGTCCAAGCAACGATTAAAGCCCGTTACTTGTGGCCTACTATTACCTGTGTCTAAGTGACCTTTGACCCCTGGAATTTTTCATCTCCATCTGTAGCTACCCGAGTACTTTCGACGCCGTTTCGAAAGTTTGTGGAGTAAACCATCATCAAAAATCTGGCGCTCGAGAACCGCCCGTAACCAGGGTCATTCGTAAGGAACCGTTTTCTCTGTGGCGAGAAAACCCCTTACAAATTTGGCGCCCGAGCAGGGACCTGGTTACCTAGTTACTTCCCGATAGGTAATCCCTTGCTATTTCCGCCCTGCCACCGTATTCGATACTTTTTCTGACTTGCTTTATTTTTTTCTTAACCCCGTCTTTTTCAGACCCCTGTACGCTTAGTACGTAATCTAGTCCGCTCCACTGTAAATGAAAACTTTTTTTTGCCGTCTTTATAACCAGTAATAAACCGGATAACATTGACTAGCCGTAAGAGTAGAGTAAATTAGAACTTGATAAGCCGTTCACGATTAAGTACTACAGTTTCAACGCCGCCTAGATACCTTTTTTTTGTAAATATCTTTCTTGCTTAAACCCCCTTCCGTAATAACAAAAACCCGCCCGCTGTAACCTACAGATTGAACTTTGTGATTCCACCAAAATTTTTAAACTTAAAAAAAAATTTATTAAAGTATTAACTACAATTAAAATGTTGTCTACTACGGTTACACAAGTTTCGGTTGTTCCGGTGTCAACCTTCGGGCCTTCGACGTCGCTCAGACGGCAGCTAGGGGGTGGATAGCTTACAAAAATTCCGGAAATAGTAGACAAATAAATAGGCGCCAACTGGGTCTATATAGTGGCCAAACTATGATCCTATTTCCCCAAAAACCCAGTAAATGAGGAAAGAAATAAAAGACAAACCTCAACTTATGTTCCTTTATAAAGAAAAAAAAAATATTTACTAAATATACAGATTAATTACCTAATGGCTTAGGTAATCAAAAAAAGTTGGAGGAAATAAAAGGGAAATTTACACTGTATATGTATATGCATAACCCAAAATAAATTATTAAATCAAAATATGGCACGGTTCGTCGTTAGCTTGGTACCAGGCATGACGCATGCGCAAAATATTAATTTCCACCTTACATAAAAAAATAAAATATAGAATAATAGTTATCTTAAATATTGTGCATAACCGCACCTATACTACATCGTATATTATAAACTAAACAATACACTTATAATCCTTATAAGCTTATAACCCTCTCCAAATTGGAAGGTGATATCTGCTTAACTTTTAGTTAAGACCAAACTACCCAAAAGAAAATTATTAAACCATGAAATTTTATAGTTAAGTATAATTCATAGAACTAAATAAAAATATAAAAAAAAAATAAAAATACAACATATAAAGGACTTTAGACACAGAGGTTATTTACTTAAACTCCCAGATTGGAAGAGGTTACTTAATCTCTGCCCCCACACGGGTCTTCTGAGATTGCTTAACTTAATCGTTAAGTCTGGACCATTTAATAATGAATAAATTGAATAAAGTAAAATTATGGCAGTAGCCCTTAATAACTGAAGAATTACAACTTAAACGTGGAAGCAGTCCAAGTGTTCTGCGACCCGAAGGATTACTACATCAGCATTAAGTGCTTAAATTAAGTAAAACTTTAAAATATTAATCAATTAAACGATGTAACATTTGATAATACTTAAGTAATGAGTGAAAGAACCTTAGAACATTCTGTGCTCAAAAGTATAAATAATGTTGAGAATACCTTGACAACATTCGGTTGAAAGTGAATGTATAGTTTAACAATGCACGCATGAAACCTTCAATATAACGTATAAGAAAAACCTGATAGTAGGGTGTCTTCTTTCACAGCATTCCCATCTTCCTATCCAGAACAAGAATCATCATTGTAAATCTAGCTGTAAGTAAGCTAGGCGGCTAGCATACCAATGTTCTTTGTTCCCTCGATGAAACCGTTGAACTCCGGACGATATAACCCTCTGTGTACAACTGTTGAAATCCTGGGTCAACAACCCCCTGGGTGAAAATGTCGTCTAATCCTGGGCTAACAACCCCCTGTGTGAAACTGTCGACGAATCTTGGGCTAACAGGCCCCTGGGTGAAAATTGTCGACGAATCTTGGGCTAACAGGCCCCTGGGTGAAACCCTTAAAATATTACAAAGAAAAATGTCAATACACGTTGACTCAAGTATCCCGAACTATAGGATTACCCAAAAATGTACATAAACTAGAAACTATTCAGCATCTAGGATGAAGAAAAAATTACATTGGCTCAACATTGAGTCATAAACAGTATTATGAGCTCAAATAATTAAAATTCTGTTACACAATGCCATAACATAAAAGAAATTGCCAGCCACATGGTTGGTAACATAACCAAATATATACAAAACATACCTTTTTCGTAAAGGGTTAACTTGGTAGCCTTCCAAGGATGAGAAACACGTGAGAAGATCCACAGCACAACAATATTCCACACTCCAAATTCTGTGACCTTCCAATTATTGCGTTAAAATCCTATAATAGATATGGGCTGGACCAATGACCATAGGAATTTACCAATACACTAAAATTCCTCTCAAAATACGAAATGTCCATTTACCCACAATTAACCATGAAGTAGAATCTAAAATCCCCTTTAATTAGGGTAAGCCGATGGGGCTAAATATTAAGAAAATTCTACTTCGACGCAAAATTCGTCCTTCTTGTGATTCAATCACCCACTGACAGAAACAATACGTCAGCCGTCCAAAATGGCCGAAATCCCTTTCCGATAAATGTCAAGTGGGTTCAGAAATTCATCCTCAAGAATTCCCCACTATATAACTTAAGAGACCATTTACGAAAGGTACCCTAAAAACTATATTTATATACAGTATAACTACATTTGGGAAACTGTTCCCGACAAAAATTAATACAACAGCGATCGCCAAAAAATCCCTCACGACTGAAAATCGCTCATTGTGAAACTACCTTACCTCGGGTTCTGAGCCCGATATTGGAACGTCCCACCAACATGACACTTGTCGGTGTTCTGTCGTCAAATGGCGTTTATGTCATTCACTGTCATAATTAATAAACATTAATCCAATTCTGACAGCTATAAACAAAAATAAACACAAGAAAATCTTAAAGAATGGTATCGTAAATAATTAATTACCCAAAGGTGAGACTATAATACATAATATATATAAATTTACAACGAAACTTGGTCTATTTTTAGGAGAATCTGGCAAATTAAAACAGTGAACACTACACTGTAAATATGACCAATGTACAAAGTATTATACTAGTGGTGAGATGGAATAAATTGTAATAATGATGTCCAAAAGTTAGAATACAGGTGAAATTAGTTAATGACAAAAATAATAGTGATCTCATCAATACGATTTTACCCTTTTTTTCGTATGATTAACCAGGTAAGCCAAAACAATTTTATTAATTCGTGGGGCCAAAAATGAACGTTACAGATTCCCCCCTTACTTCAAGAGAATTCACTCAGGTGAATTCTCACCAGCGCTAGCTGTCTTCAAATCTTTAATATTCCAAGTCCCTTTGTCATTACCTTTTTCGTCCATCAAAACATATGTCCACGGAGATACCTTTTTCTTAACTAAATAGGGACCAACCCATCGAGGTGCTAGTTTCTTAGTATAGTACCGCGCAGCATCAGAAGAAACAAAATTCTTACGCCAAACCAATTGATGAGGAAGCAATTCCTCCCTACGCCGCCGAAGATTATAAACCCTTTCGTTTTTCTGCGAAGCTTTATCTAGTCGTTCCCTGACGTCCTTAAACAAATCATCAAATGCCTTGTTATTCTCAACATTATTAATACCAATGTCAGCAGAACAATCTCTCAGTTTATCTTTAATTGCAAATTCGCTACCCTTTAAGACCATATTTCTCCCAAAATTAAGATAGTAAGGAGTCTGTTTAGTAGACTCATTAAAAGAAGTACGTATAGCACAAGTCACTTTTGCTAAGTCAACGTCCCACTTTCGGTGATTATCAGAAACATACATAGCCAACATCGTTTTTAAAGTCCTATTATACCTTTCAGTAGGATTCGCCTGAGGATGATAATGGGCGTTAAACCGTACCGAAACTTCATACTTCTTTATTAATGAAGAGAACGCTCCCGAAGTAAACTGTGGACCATTATCGCAAAGCAACAAACGCGGAATACCAAACAACAAAAATACCCCCTCTTCAATTCGTTTAGCTACTATTGGTGCAGTAGAGGATTTCAAAGGAAAAGTAAGTGTAAACTTGGTGAACAGATCGACAACGACTAAGATGAATCTATTGCCAGCCATGGATCGAGGTAGTGGACCTATCAAGTCAGTAGAAATAATTTCCCAAGGACGAGTAGCTCTGGGTTGGGGTGTCATATGTCCTTTAGGGCCACTCTGGTCAACCTTATGCGCTGCACAAACCGAACAATTCCTAACAAACGCAGCCACATCTGACCTAAGTTTGGGCCAATAAAACCTTTCACTAACACGCTTAAAAGTTTTCAACACACCCATGTGTCCAGCTAAAGGCAAATCATGCAATTGTTGCATAATCCCTCGCCCATCCCCTTTAGGAACAACTTCTTTCCAATCGTCAGCAACATCTCCTAAAGTCTTATAATTTGTTCTAATGTGTTTGAATAGCTTACCATCAATGACTCGCCACTGTGAGTACTTTATAGGGTGTTTTAACACCTTATCTATCATACCACTGTACCAACGATCTTTAACAACAGAAACCTCACTAATCTCAACATCCGGTATAGCCCTAGACAAAGTATCCGGCACAACATGATCTTTACCCTTGCGATGAACAATCTTAAAGTCGTATTGTTGGAGTTTGACACTCCATCTGGCTAATCGACCAGCAGGGTCCTTTAGATTTTGTAACCAAACCAAGGAATAATGATCGGTGATTACTGTAAATGAGACACCCTCTAAATACGGTCTAAGTTTCTCTACTGCCCATAGAACAGCCAAACATTCACGCTCCGTAGTGGAATAAACACGTTCCTGCTTAGTCAACGAACGACTCAAATAACTAATTACTCGATCCCCATCTGGATGAATCTGAACGAGGACAGCACCGAGTCCATAACCACTAGCATCACAATGAACTTCAAATGGAAAATTATAATCAGGACAACTTAGCACAGGGGCCTTCACCAAACATTCCTTAATCTTATCAAATGAAACATCACACTCTGGTGTCCAGCTAAACTTTCTACCCTTACGCAACAAAGCCGTAATTGGTGAAATCAAAGTGGAAAAATCGGGAATAAACCTGCGGTACCATGAGAAAGTTCCTATCACACCACGAACATCTTTAACACATTTAGGCGTAGGTAACAACAACATAGCCTTGACCTTGTCAGGATCCACATGAAGTCCAGTCCCATCTATAACATACCCTAAATACTTCAATTGGGGACGACAAAAATAACACTTATCCCAACTAACAGTCAAATTTGCTTCTCTAATACGCCTAAAAACTTCCTCTAAAATAACCAAATGTTCCTCGAAGGTCTGAGTAACAATTACTACATCGTCTAGATAGGTGAAAACGTTAGGTTCCAGCTCGGGTCCAAGAACTTGATCAATAAGGCGTTGCCACGTCGCAGGGGCATTATGGAGTCCAAAGGGCATTCGGTTAAACTGAAATAACCCACGTCCAGGGACAGTAAAAGCTGTAAAAGGCCTTGAAGACTCAGCCACCTTTACCTGCCAATATGCAGATTTGATATCCAATGTGGATAAATAATGGGCATTACGAAGTTTGTCCAAAGTATTGGTAATATAAGGAAGAGGGTAACTATCCCTTTCAGTTACAGCGTTCAACTTGCGATAATCCACGCAAAAGCGAAAAGTACCATCCTTCTTCTTCACCAGTAAAATCGGCGAACTCCACGGGCTGTTAGATTTCTCAATAACACCAAGACGAAGCATTTCTTCCAACTCCTTATCAATATGTTCCTGCATCACCGGAGAAACTGGGTAATACCTTTGTTTAATGGGTGGAGAATGACAAACAATGGTGTGTTCAGCAACATTAGAACACCCTAAACTAGTTCCCATTAAAACTTTATTATGCTCAATTACAGCATCCAAACGAGCTTTCTGCAATTCACTAAGCGTAAAACTGCTCCTAAGATGATCTACTGTGGCAATATCAACGGAAGACTCTGAAAAATGCCACTCATTATGTCTAAGATCTGGTACAACCCCCATTATTCTCCAAAAATCAGCACCCAAAATAAGAACATGTGGAACATCTAACACTACTAAAACAGGAATAATCTTCACTTGATCTCGAAGGGCAAATGGAACCAAACACTCACCAATACACTCACACATCTGTCCATTCGCAACCCTACAACTAGTTTTCTTCGAAGTATCAACTTCTAAACCTAAAGTCTGCAAAAGTTTCCAACCAGTACTACCTACAATA
Organism: Psylliodes chrysocephalus; assembly: GCA_927349885.1. NCBI lineage: Eukaryota > Metazoa > Arthropoda > Insecta > Coleoptera > Chrysomelidae > Psylliodes > Psylliodes chrysocephalus. Next base: position 79,690,139 of record OV651813.1, on the reverse strand, counting down.
GTCTTCGATGCACCCGAATCCAAAAGACCTAATAACTCAACTCCAAATACGTTTACCTTAAGGTAGGGCCTTTCATCATCCCTAGCATGATCCAAAATATAGTCAAGAATGGGTTGAACTTTAGTCGAACGTTGTACAGCACTACTCTTTCGACCAGTTAAGAGCGCCTGACTTCGTTTCCCTGGTTACACCTTGGACAAGTCCTCACTGTATAACCTTCACGCTGACATTTAAAACATTTCAGCTGCTTGGGAAGAAGACAACCAATTGCTCGATGCCCAGGTTTCTTACACCGATAACATACAACTGACGACTCTTTACCAATCGACATACTATCTACCTCCAAACGATCTACTTGACGTGTGTCAACATCGACGAAAGCCAAATCTCTTTCTAATACATTACCTCTTCGACTGTTAGGCTCAACATAGCTATTTATAGAATCGCGTCTATCCTCCATACGACGACATACTTGTCTCAACTCCTCTACAGTACTAGGGAGTGGATCTCTCAATCTATCTTGATAAAAAGGGTGTAAATTCTTAATAATAATTGACATTTTTGCATTTTCAGGCACAAAACATCCCAACCTACTAAAGTAACTAGACATAACAGCAAGATAAACACCTATAGACTCAGACGAATGTTGTGTCCTTTTTCTGAGTTCATCAAACAAATCATCAGTATGATGTGCAGTTAAATACTCTCGTTTGAACTCATCTTTTAATTCACACCAACTGTGAGCACGAAGCCTGACATCCTTGTAGAATTGATAAGCTTTGTCGGAAAACAAATCAACACCTGAATCTAACAATATTTCTGATGGAACATGGCGAGCGATACGAAGTTCTTCTACTCGTTCGAGAAAAGCTGTAATGGACAAAGACCTAGATGATCCAGAAAACTTTTCTAATCCCCACTTATGTGGCGGTACCATTTTAGAATTTAGGCTATGAGACATATTAGCCTGCGAAATATTAGTTTGAGAAATATTAGCCTGAGAAGAAGCATGTGGAATACTAACAACAGGAGACGAAGTAGCAGCATTTTGCACACCATTCAAAAATTGTCCATCTAGATTACTGGTCACGACACTCAATGCAGCTGGTACAATAGCATCTTTACTAGGAGGTGGTCGCGATTTCGTCTGAAACTCATCATGCAAACTAATCAATTTGGTCAATATTTCTGTTCTTTTGCCTTCAAGTGTTACATCTCCAGCAGTATCAATTTGATCAAACCTATTCCATGTGTGTGACAACTTACTCTGCAGTTTCTGAGTCTCGCTGACATTAGCACTCCCACTATAACTACTTAACAAAGCGTCTAACTCCATACATTTCCTGGAAAGAGCAGCCTCATCATCAGCAAACTTAAAAGGATAACTAGGGTACTTAAAACTATCACCAGCTTTTTCCATACGCAGAGCCATAGAAAGTTGAGTTCGCATCTCTTCTGCGGTGCCAACATTGAGACCTCTAAAGCGAAGTTCCCACTCAAGCTCCTCTTTCTCCAAACGATTAATAAACATTTTACGAGCCATCTTAATATCAAAACTCATAAACTCGATATAAATAAAAGTTCCAAAATATACAATATATAGTACAAAAATAATAATAAAGTCAAAATTTCAACTATAATACACAATCAGTTGACTTTCTTTAAATACTCAAAATTCAAATAGTAAAAATCATTTAAAAAGGTGAATCAATTAATCAAATTGGTACACTATTCAGTTCTTACAGCAAATGGTAAATGCATATACATATACTCAATTCTATCAGCATGAAATTTATCTAAGACTTATATTCATCAAAAAGTCAAGGTAATTACTTAAAATATAATATTTTAAACACGACGGCCCCACGTTGGGCGCCAAAAATGTAACCTACAGATTGAACTTGGTGATTCCACCAAAATTTTTAAACTTAAAAAAAAATTTATTAAAGTATTAACTACAATTAAAATGTTGTCTACTACGGTTACACAAGTTTCGGTTGTTCCGGTGTCAACCTTCGGGCCTTCGACGTCGCTCAGACGGCAGCTAGGGGGTGGATAGCTTACAAAAATTCCGGAAATAGTAGACAAATAAATAGGCGCCAACTGGGTCTATATAGTGGCCAAACTATGATCCTATTTCCCCAAAAACCCAGTAAATGAGGAAAGAAATAAAAGACAAACCTCAACTTATGTTCCTTTATAAAGAAAAAAAAAATATTTACTAAATATACAGATTAATTACCTAATGGCTTAGGTAATCAAAAAAAGTTGGAGGAAATAAAAGGGAAATTTACACTGTATATGTATATGCATAACCCAAAATAAATTATTAAATCAAAATATGGCACGGTTCGTCGTTAGCTTGGTACCAGGCATGACGCATGCGCAAAATATTAATTTCCACCTTACATAAAAAAAATAAAATATAGAATAATAGTTATCTTAAATATTGTGCATAACCGCACCTATACTACATCGTATATTATAAACTAAACAATACACTTATAATCCTTATAAGCTTATAACCCTCTCCAAATTGGAAGGTGATATCTGCTTAACTTTTAGTTAAGACCAAACTACCCAAAAGAAAATTATTAAACCATGAAATTTTATAGTTAAGTATAATTCATAGAACTAAATAAAAATATAAAAAAAAAATAAAAATACAACATATAAAGGACTTCAGACACAGAGGTTATTTACTTAAACTCCCAGATTGGAAGAGGTTACTTAATCTCTGCCCCCACACGGGTCTTCTGAGATTGCTTAACTTAATCGTTAAGTCTGGACCATTTAATAATGAATAAATTGAATAAAGTAAAATTATGGCAGTAGCCCTTAATAACTGAAGAATTACAACTTAAACGTGGAAGCAGTCCAAGTGTTCTGCGACCCGAAGGATTACTACATCAGCATTAAGTGCTTAAATTAAGTAAAACTTTAAAATATTAATCAATTAAACGATGTAACATTTGATAATACTTAAGTAATGAGTGAAAGAACCTTAGAACATTCTGTGCTCAAAAGTATAAATAATGTTGAGAATACCTTGACAACATTCGGTTGAAAGTGAATGTATAGTTTAACAATGCACGCATGAAACCTTCAATATAACGTATAAGAAAAACCTGATAGTAGGGTGTCTTCTTTCACAGCATTCCCATCTTCCTATCCAGAACAAGAATCATCATTGTAAATCTAGCTGTAAGTAAGCTAGGCGGCTAGCATACCAATGTTCTTTGTTCCCTCGATGAAACCGTTGAACTCCGGACGATATAACCCTCTGTGTACAACTGTTGAAATCCTGGGTCAACAACCCCCTGGGTGAAAATGTCGTCTAATCCTGGGCTAACAACCCCCTGTGTGAAACTGTCGACGAATCTTGGGCTAACAGGCCCCTGGGTGAAAATTGTCGACGAATCTTGGGCTAACAGGCCCCTGGGTGAAACCCTTAAAATATTACAAAGAAAAATGTCAATACACGTTGACTCAAGTATCCCGAACTATAGGATTACCCAAAAATGTACATAAACTAGAAACTATTCAGCATCTAGGATGAAGAAAAAATTACATTGGCTCAACATTGAGTCATAAACAGTATTATGAGCTCAAATAATTAAAATTCTGTTACACAATGCCATAACATAAAAGAAATTGCCAGCCACATGGTTGGTAACATAACCAAATATATACAAAACATACCTTTTTCGTAAAGGGTTAACTTGGTAGCCTTCCAAGGATGAGAAACACGTGAGAAGATCCACAGCACAACAATATTCCACACTCCAAATTCTGTGACCTTCCAATTATTGCGTTAAAATCCTATAATAGATATGGGCTGGACCAATGACCATAGGAATTTACCAATACACTAAAATTCCTCTCAAAATACGAAATGTCCATTTACCCACAATTAACCATGAAGTAGAATCTAAAATCCCCTTTAATTAGGGTAAGCCGATGGGGCTAAATATTAAGAAAATTCTACTTCGACGCAAAATTCGTCCTTCTTGTGATTCAATCACCCACTGACAGAAACAATACGTCAGCCGTCCAAAATGGCCGAAATCCCTTTCCGATAAATGTCAAGTGGGTTCAGAAATTCATCCTCAAGAATTCCCCACTATATAACTTAAGAGACCATTTACGAAAGGTACCCTAAAAACTATATTTATATACAGTATAACTACATTTGGGAAACTGTTCCCGACAAAAATTAATACAACAGCGATCGCCAAAAAATCCCTCACGACTGAAAATCGCTCATTGTGAAACTACCTTACCTCGGGTTCTGAGCCCGATATTGGAATGTCCCACCAACATGACACTTGTCGGTGTTCTGTCGTCAAATGGCGTTTATGTCATTCACTGTCATAATTAATAAACATTAATCCAATTCTGACAGCTATAAACAAAAATAAACACAAGAAAATCTTAAAGAATGGTATCGTAAATAATTAATTACCCAAAGGTGAGACTATAATACATAATATATATAAATTTACAACGAAACTTGGTCTATTTTTAGGAGAATCTGGCAAATTAAAACAGTGAACACTACACTGTAAATATGACCAATGTACAAAGTATTATACTAGTGGTGAGATGGAATAAATTGTAATAATGATGTCCAAAAGTTAGAATACAGGTGAAATTAGTTAATGACAAAAATAATAGTGATCTCATCAATACGATTTTACCCTTTTTTCGTATGATTAACCAGGTAAGCCAAAACAATTTTATTAATTCGTGGGGCCAAAAATGAACGTTACACCGCGTTCGTTTCTTCTTTGAGTTTATGCCCGAAACAACTGCCGACGACATCAGGAAAACAGACACGAAACACGACTTATCTACGGAATTAATAGTACCGACCACCGTAACACACGAAACAGACACATCAGAACCAACAGAGGTTCAATCTACGACCACTACCCAAGTATCCTGGGTATATTTATTAAAGAATTCAGAGATTACCAAAGAATTGGAAAATAATAAACTCGCTGTCAGTGGCACTGTACAGGAAAATCGGAAACGTTTGGTTTCGTTTCTGCGACGCATAGATACAAATTTGGCAAGTGAACCGCTTGGTGAAATAGCACAAACGACAATGACACCCCCACCCGCCGTTACGCCTGAACCAATAAAAGTCCACGATTGGAAAGTCTCTTTTGGAAACCGAGATGATCCAGTAGCTTTCCTAGAAAGACTAGACGAAATATGTGCAGCAAAAGGATTTGATAAAGACCGACTGCTCCCATGTTTACCAGAATTACTCTCCGGAGACCCAGCGTTATGGTTCAGAAGTAATCGTACCTCCTGGAATACATGGGAAGATTTTGAAACTAGTTTCCGAACTTTCTTTTTCCCAATTAATTATCAAATCGACTTAGAGGTCGAAATAAGCCGAAGGTTGCAGCGTCGAAATGAAAGCGTAACCAGCTACGTCATCGACTTGCAGACCTTGATGAGGAGACATGGCAAGCTAGATAAGGATCAACAATTAACCTGGCTATACCGAAATCTGCTCCCCGAATATCGTCAGCAAATCCGAAAGACGGATTACTCCGATGTCATTACTTTTAGTCAAGTGGTTCGAGAATTCGAGCTTCTAAGGAAGGAATTACAGGGCATACCGTCGACTAGCTCCGCTCCAAGGAATACCGCTCCCCGTTATCCTTTACAATCCGAGCCTATCCGAAACTCCGTTCACGAGTCTACCCGATTTAAACCATCCGAGTCACCCCACTATTTCCCGTCCGATCCTCCACGTTTCTACCAAGCTAAGCCACCCGCAACCGACAATAGACCCGTTTCCTCACCTGTCCCCACCGTCCGTAATCAGCCGCAAAGATTTGAACCACAACCATCCACCTCACGTGGAGAAGTGTTGTGCTGGAGATGTGGACAGAAAGGACATTTGAGAACCCATTGCCAGAATCCAGCAAGGATATTCTGTTCCCGGTGCCAAAAGGAAGGCGTATTGTCAAAAGACTGTCCGTGTAGCCAGTCGGGAAATGGGACAGGAGCTGTAAGGAAGGGAGGCCCCACAGCTTCAGCCGGCACTAGCCTCTCAAGAATCCGTTATCACACCCGCACACGATCCCCGACCACACCTATCCCTGGAAATAATAGGTGAAAATTTTTTGGCACTCATCGACACTCTAGCTTCGAAATCCTACGTTGGAAACCGACTAGCGAAACATCTTTCCCAAAGAGGGCATAAATCCAAAGCAGTATCTTCTTCTGCCAGATTAGCTAATGGAAACCTGATTCGCGTCCAGGATGTTTACCAGGTACCGATGCAACTTGGTAGCCAGAGAATTTCCGAGGAACTGGTCCACTTTCCGAACTTGAGTGCTGATATAGTGCTGGGGATGGACATCCTAGCCAAGCACAAGTTTCGTCTGGAACTGGGAACTGGACAAATTTCGATAGGTGAGATGCCGATGCCACCTATTGAGGAAGCCGTAGTCGATTACCCCATTGGGGTAATCGAACCAATAGAACCCTCTACATTAGAATCCGCCGACACAAAGCCGATAACCGAAAACCACTCCCGAGTAGTACAAGCCCTAGTTCACGCCGAATGTGAACCCGACGATTTCTATCCACCTACTACTAGTCAAACCGAGGTTCCAAAGACACTGGACAAAGAGTCCGCAGTAGTTAAAGAGGACAACATACAAATTTGGCAGCCAAAGAATTCTACTCCATGTAATAATCCGATCCGGGTCGCAACCCCAACGACAAGTAGAAAGTCAGTCGATTTTCAGTCAGGATTGCCCCAGGAAATTACAGACGAAACCGAAGGCACCAAATTTACTGAAACCTACCATGAACCTAGAAAGGAAGTCCAGATCCGTGGAATAGACTGTCCGATACAGACTATCACGCCCCTTACTGATCGGTCACTGACTCTAGAACAATCCGATATCCTAGATGAATTCCTGCAAGCCCAACTACCTGCATTTTACGACATACGTGGACCGACCGATCTCGTAGAACATGAGATCCGGCTAGTTAAACCTGAACCTATCAAGCAAAGATACCGACCTCAGAATCCAAAGATGCAGGAGGTTATCAATGAAGAGGTAGATACAATGTTACAAGAAGGAGTAATAGAACCCTCCAAAAGTCCGTGGAGCTCGCCCGTTGTCATCGTAAGGAAAAAGGATGGCAAACACCGATTCTGTATTGACTTCCGTAAGGTTAATGAAGTCACAATGAAGGATGCCTACCCTCTGCCGTATATGAATGCCATTTTAGACAAGCTTCGTACCGCAAAGTATATTTCAAGTCTTGATTTGAAGAGTGGCTATTGGCAGGTACCACTATTGTCCCGAAGTAAACCGATAACCGCATTCACTGTGCCAGGAAGGGGACTCTTCCAATTTCGAGTCATGCCTTTCGGCCTTCACTCAGCTCCAGCTACCTTTCAAAGACTAATAGACCGAATTATTGGGCCTGAGATGGACCCGCATGCATTCGCCTACCTGGATGACATCATCATTCTAGGTGAAACTTTTGAAGATCATCTAGCTAATTTAAGAGAAGTCTTCCGACGCCTAAGAGAGGCAAAACTTCAAATAAATTTTGAAAAATGTCATTTTTGCTTACCGAGCATGAAATATCTAGGACACATAGTCACTGGAGATGGAATAGGCACCGACCCCGAAAAGATAGCATCAATTGTGCAGTTCGAGGCACCGAAAACGATCCGTGAATTGAGAAGATTTTTGGGAGTTGCATCCTGGTACCGCAGGTTCGTCCCGTCCTTCTCACAGGTGGTAGCTCCACTCACAAAGTTACTGCGAAAGGCGTACAAGTGGCGCTGGGAGAAAGAACAAGAAACCGCATTCCGAAAATTGAAGACTATTTTGACTGAGGCACCGATACTCAGTTGTCCAGATTTTACCGTACCGTTCACGTTACAAACTGATGCTTCTGATCATAGTTTAGGAGTAGCGCTGACACAGAAAAAGGATGGCATCGACTATGTCATCGCATATGCCAGTAGAACTCTGAGTCCGGCCGAGAGGAACTACTCAGTTACAGAAAAGGAATGCCTCGCTATAGTATGGGGTATTGAAAAGATGCGAGCTTACCTAGAAGGATACCACTTCATCGTACTCACCGACCACCAATCACTGAAATGGTTGCATTCAATTGTGAGTCCGTCCGGCCGTCTTGCAAGATGGAGCATTTTCTTGCAACAGTACGATTTTGAGATCAAATACCGAAAAGGAACGCTAAACCGAATAGCTGATGCATTATCCAGAAATCCGTTGCCAGAAATTCAAACTATGTCAGACACACCAGATGTGTGCGCAGTGGATGAAGATACCAAATGCAAATGGTATTCATCTAAGAAAGCCGAGGTTGAAAGGAACCCTGCCGATTATCCAGATTTTTGCATCAAAGAAAACCACCTATATCGTCATTTTTGAGACATAAATGATTACAAAGAACCAGAATTGTCCGATCCGTGGAAGTTATGCATACCAAAACCGCAAAGAGACCGCGTTCTGAAAGAAAACCATGATGCGCCGACTGCAGGCCATGCCGGAATCGCCAAAACTATTACCCGCATAGCTAGAGAATATTATTGGCCTGGAATGTTCCGAGACATTACTAAGTATGTTCGAAGTTGTTTGCAATGCCAGAAATACAAACCGTCACAACAGCAGACGCCGGGGAAGATGAACCCATCACCGAATAGTCAACCATGGGAAGTTGTTAGTACAGATCTTGTTGGACCGCTACCCCGGAGTAGAAGGGGTAATGCATATATCGTCATGTTTATGGACAGATTTACCAAGTGGGTGCAATGTAAGGCTATTCGAACTGCCACCGCAAAGAGCGTGAGCACCGTTTTCTATGACGACATCGTCACAACTTTTGGATGTCCAAAAGAAGTCATGACCGATAATGGCACACAATATACAAGCAAACTCTTTGAACCCGTTCTAAAAGAGTTAGGAATCCGTCATCGATGTACACCGGCTTACACACCGCAAGCTAACCCCGTAGAGCGAGCAAACCGAACCATAAAGACAATGATAGCACAGTTTTGCGAGAACATACGTTGTCATCAGCCGTAGATCATGTGGCTGCAAAATTAGCTCCGAAATACTCCGTACACCGTTATCAAGGTCGTATCCCCCGTCGTCTACAACCTCAAAGATGCTGCAGGAAAGAGAATCAATCACGCACATAAAAGACCTGAAACCGGCCGTCGAGTCAGCTTAGACACCAACCTCACCCGCCGTCGCCGCCCCTGTACCGTCTGGAAGGTACCGATCGATTGGAGTACAGGTAGACCTACGTCCACGACGCCGCACTGTCGGCCTCCAATGTTTCCGATAATGGTAGTTCCGAGTCCGACGATATGGTATGGGCATGGTATGGTTTTGACTCCGGAACAGAAGAGAGTAAATTATATTTTCAGTTTGTAAATTTTATTATTAGTTTTGTAATAATTAGGTAGGCGGATAAAGGAAAAATAAAGGCAAACGATGTTCACCTTTATTTTTCTTTCCGAAGTGAGGGGGGGATGTAATGAAGTAAATTTTTCTCAATCAATTTATTTTCATTTTTCATTATTAATAAATATTAATCGCGGTTTAACTGCTAATTTTCAGATGCGCGAACGCCACTCGAAGTGTCGATGCGCGATAGCTTTGAACGTAAGTGGGATTTTCGATTGGGAGAGGGACATTTGTTTGAACGATAGCGGAGATGCTATTAAAATTATCAGTTCGATATAAATTTTGATTGCCAGCAGTTTAGTCCGATAAGCCACAGTAGAAATCTAAACACCGCCGATATTTTTTTCCGTTTTCAATATTTACGAATCCGTTAGGTAAAAAAACCTGTTCCGCTTTTTACATTTGCAATTGAAACGGTATTTCATTTTAAATAGCGAATTAGTTTGTAGGAATAGGAATATTTTTAATAGACACTGTTTAGTTAAAATAATTGATTTGATTTAAATAATAAATAATAGGATTTGTTTCTTGGCAAATAATACCGCGTCTTTATTTTTATTTTATAGATAGGGTTTAGTTAAAAGAATTAATTTGATTTAAATAATAAATAATAGGATTTGTTTCTTGGCAAATAATACCGCGTCTTTATTTTTATTTTATAAATAGGGTTTAGTTAAAAGAATTAATTTGATTTAAATAATAGAATTTGTTTCTTAGCAAATGATACCGTTTCTTTTGTTTTTATAAATAGGGTTTAGTTAAAAACATTTGAATTTATTTCTTGACAAATATTCCGTTTCTTTAAAAAGGGATATAATTTGAATTAAATATTAATTGATAGGATTTAATTCTGTAATATTGTAAAACCAAGGATTTTAGACTTTTGATTGTTAGTCGGTTTTAAGAAATTATTCATTTTCTTTTGATAGGTTAAATCGGGATTTAAATTTGACTTTATTCATAAATACTTTTGTTTAGTAGGTACCGCGTTGTAATTAAGTTGAGAATATTTATAAACGGAGTTTTCGAGGAGACGTTTTCCCTCTTTTAATAATTTGTTTATTTCTTTTACCGTATATTTGAATAATCTTAAATAGCATCCTGTCCTGGTCTGAACGGGCTCGTGATGACGATCAGTTCACCCTTGGAGTAGGTGCTATCCGCGTTATATTTTTTTTTGAGTTAATCTGTAAACCGCAATTTTTTTTAAATAATTTTAAATAGTATCCTGTCCTGTTTGAACGGGCTCGTGATGACGATCAGTTCACTCTTGGAGTAGGTACTATCCGCGTTAGTAAATTTTCTTTCCTCCTATAATAATTTACTTTTTTTATCGACAATTTAAATAATTTTAAATAGTGTCCTGTCCTGGTCTGAACGGGCTCGTGATGACGATCAGTTCATTCCTGGACTAGGTGCTATCCGCGTTAATTTTCTTTTCCGCTGTATATGCTTCATTTTTTTTTCGTGCAAATTGCAAGTTATAGAAATCAAAAATAGCTTCATTACCCTGTCTGAGCGGGCTCGTGATGACGATCAGCTCATTCTGGGATAATAGGCTACCCCGGGTATAAATTTATTTTTATTTTCTTTCCGTGTATTTACTATAAGTAATTCTTTCGTGTCCCTGTCTCCTCGCACGCTCTTCGACCGTTTATTTAATTTTTCCTCACGTAAAGTGCAAAATAACTACATTTGAGTTTAAATTCCCGATACCGCGGTTAAACAGTTATTTACCGAGTAAATAACCAAATTAATATTTTTTTTCTGCGATCGAGACATGTATTTTACTTTGATTTAATTTTGACGTCTGATTGAGACTAGTCGCGAATTAATACCGTCCGTTTTGTTTTTTTTTTATATTCAGGGTTATATTAACTATCACCACAACTGGGGTGGGCGTTGAAATATTTATTTTTTTTGTTGTAAATAGTTAACCACAATATATGTGTCAATGTTAACCTGCCGTATTACTGGTTAATAATTCCCTACTTTATTTCCCCCTTATATTTCAGCTAGTGATAAATTTCTGTACGAGTCCAAGCAACGATTAAAGCCCGTTACTTGTGGCCTACTATTACCTGTGTCTAAGTGACCTTTGACCCCTGGAATTTTTCACCTCCATCTGTAGCTACCCGAGTACTTTCGACGCCGTTTCGAAAGTTTGTGGAGTAAACCATCATCAAAAATCTGGCGCTCGAGAACCGCCCGTAACCAGCGTCATTCGTAAGGAACCGTTTTCTCTGTGGCGAGAAAACCCCTTACAACCTCTTTTGAAGAGCACGCATGTGCTTGATCCTGATATACTGTAAACGTTTGTTCTTGCTCTCTAGGTTCCGGTTCAGTATTTACTTCAGGTTCTTCCAGATCAAACTTTTCGTTAGTGGGTTCTTCTTCTGGGGCAGACACGTCCGTTGAAAACTTAGGTAAAAAGACATGGTCAGAAAAAACATTAGCGTCAAACGGCGATATTCCCGTAGCACGAAACGCAGAGGCTGCAATTTAGAGTGTAGCTGTTCTTTCGTAGGCGTAGTTGAAAAGTTTGGCTATCTGATAAAGATTAACTTTACGACCTGGATTTTCTTTTATCCAGTGGTTAACAGCTTGGTTGTACTATTTGTGAAGGGGACCAAAAAATCCTACGTCCAATGGTTGTAGGCGGTGGCTGCAGTGTGCAGGAAGGCACAGAAGAACTACTAAATTTTGTTTAGCAAGTTCTAAGGCCTTGTAGCTCTTATGGCTAGAATGGCCATCCAGGATTAACAAAGCTTTTTTTCTGAAGAGGGCCTTACGTGTTTTATAAAGTGTTTCATCCACGTTACAAACAAATCTCCCGTCATGTAACCCGTGTCGTTGTAAAGTTTTAAGGTTCCAATTGGTGCTCCATCCGGATTGAACTTTTTTTGCGGAAAAATTATGGATGGCGTTACATACATTCCCTCAGAACCCATGAACACGACAACTGTTGTGTGCTCCCCTCTCTCTGCACTTGTGATAGCAACCACTTGTTTTTTGCCTTTCTGTGCAAACACTTTTGGGGGAACTTGCACTGTAGTCAGCGCAGACTCATCCATGTTAAAAATCATTTTGTTATCAATTTTGTGCTCGTCGATGATTTGTTCTAGCTTGGTGAAAAATTTATTTACTTGTGGCCTATTAAACGCCTCTGGCAAGCGATGTAGCTTCTGTAAGACGTAATGATAACTGAGGATTACCTTGACGAAAACCGTGAAGCCACCCCATTCCAGCCATCTTTTTATTTTTATTAAACGGGTGTTTTATCTTCATTTTAACGGCAACTTCATACGCCAGTGTTCGTACATCCATTGCCGTCAACCCAAAAAATCTTGATTCTAAGTCCAGATTGTCCAGAATATGGTTCACAGTTGCAGCTTCAAGGTCTTTATTTAATGCAGATTGAAAAGAAACAAAGCGTTTTTCAATATTAACAGCGAATTTGTTTTCCCAAGAGCTCGACACCGTAAAGTTGAAGTTAACATTGAAGGACTTGCTTGCTTTTAACCAACCCATTTCGCCACTACGGACAGCTTGGAGGGCGTTCTCCATATCGACATCATTCCATGATGCTCTATTGGTTTTCCTTTTATACGAATAAACCATCTAAAAAAATAAACCTTTATGAAAGACTAAAAAAAGCAGGCGGGAAAAATGACATAATAATTCATTTTACCCGCCACTACGGTGTCGTTTTTTTTAATATTGTTTCAAATTTACTGAAAATGCAATTAACTTCCAAAAATGTGATATTGAGTTATAGTGTATGAGTGTGTAATCAAGGCAATGTCTCTAAACTATAGTAAAAATTAATAATACGCAGTTAAATAATTTGGCAAAGTATTACTTATATTGGAAGTCAATACCCGAAAACCACAAACAGCACAATGAACTCGTCAGATGGAAGTCTATTGAATCCCTATTAGAGACAGTGCAGTGTTGTCAGCTTTTGAACATTTTTCTTGAAGAGGGACTGTATACTACTACTAAATTTATTTAATAAAGGAAAGTCATTAAGCCCGAGTATGTCATTTTTCTCGCGTCTCCCCTATAGCAGGTGACATTAATATAAACATTGAAGTGGAAAACAAAATTTCATCAGAATATTTGAAAACCCTTAGTGAATAAGACTTTTTCTTACGACCACCTAGGAAAGTGACACATCACACTATGTAGTCCAATGGAAAGTGCTCTATATCACATGCGTATGAATAAGAATTTACTTTCCACCCGTGTACGAATATGCTACTTTCCGCAGCAGCTGTCGCAAAATGTCAAATGCATCATTTCTATTTTGATCTATGTAATGTCCATATTAATACTAAAATCGATATGATTGTTAAATAATTATTGAAATTGTTGTAAATTAGATCCTAGATATTTATCTTTAACAATTTTAGAAATAATTTTAAAATAACTAAGTTATGTTTGCTTTTTATTCTGGTTAAACACATAACCGATTAGATCATTCAATCAACTTTGCCATTTGAGACCTGGCGAGCGACCGCGTTCAAATCCTTGCGGGGGCAGAATTTTTTTTATTTTTTTTTGTTTAGAAAATATGAAAATTGAATAAATACGATTATTGTTGATTATTTTTTTAAATGCATTTTAATTATAATAATAACCTGGTTTTACATTTTTTGATGAAATTATTTTGTGGTCGTAGGAAAAATATTGTAATCACTTGTGTGAAAAGTGATTTTCCACACTCGTGTGATAGTCGCACTCGGCTTGTACCTCGTGCGACAATATTTCCTACTCGTGTGAAAAATCTCACTTTCCACACTCTTAATGTAATATACTATACATCTCTTATCAATAAAAGTACTCGTATCCAGGATGAAACAAAGAGTTGTATAGATCATATGTTTGCCAAAGATATTCTTGATCCCGAAACAAATTGTACAGGGGCAGTACTGGATCTTAATGTAACTGACAACAGAGCTACCTTTATTACTCTTCCAGCTAAAATAGTAAAAAACTCACATGAACGTATAATAACACAAATAAATAATAAAAAAAATTAAGGCCAAATTACGAACTCATGATTGGAGCTATATGCACAACTCAGTGGATGTTGAAAATCTTACAGAGATTTTCATAAGTGATTTAAAAAAATTAAATTAATAGAACCAAAAAGAAATGAAATTAAAAGAAATTTATGGATAACTCAGGGATTATTAGTTCAATTAAAAGAACAAGTGAATTATATAGATCCTACAAACAAAATAATAATATGGAAATATAAAGTACTTTTGTAAAATATGGAAATAAATTAACGAAATTGATAGCAGAAGCGAAGAAAAACTATTACAAAAAAAAAATTATTCAAAGGGGTTGTGGAACACAAACAAATCAATGAAAGCAATAAAACATTACAGATAGAAGAAATATTTGATGATGAATATAGTATAGTAAAAGATAAAAAAAATGTGACAAATATATTTAATAGCTATTTTCCAAATGTCGGCGAGCTAAACGCATTGTAAAATCAAACACTCCAAATCCACGTCCTACTTTTAATACTTACAACTTTTTTCTAGAACCTGTAGACGAAAAAATAATTAAAAACATAATTAATTCACTCAAACCTCACTAGACACCAGGTTTCGATAACATTAAGATTGACACCATACAGCACATTGCTGATGAGATAAAACAACCCTTAACATTTATAATTAACAACATTTTCGAAACTGGTATGTGTCCTTCCCACTTTAAGCAGTCAATAGTAATACCAATTTATAAAAAAGGAGATCGGAAAAATGTATGCAATTACAGGCCAATTTCTTTAATTACCTGTATAACTAAGATTTTCGAATCATCTTTAAACGATAGGCTAAATGTATTTTGTACTAAACATAATTTAATTTCTAATAAACAATATGGCTTTAGAAAAGGTATATCAACAATAGACGCCATAACTAATTTGACATCAAAAATTTATAAATTAATAGATACAGGTATCCCCACAATAGGTATATTCCTAGATTTGGCCAAGGCGTTTGACACAGTGTCACACACTCAGTTGTTGGACACCTTGGAAAATATAGGAATTGGAGGCATACCACAGCAACTAATGACAAGTTATCTTGAACATTGAACTCAAACAGTAAAAATCAATTTAGTGATCTAACTAACTTATCGTATGGTGTGCCTCAAGGAACTATTTTGGGCCCACTTTTATTTTCACTTTATGTAAATAGTTTGCTAAATCTAGAAATATCTGGAGAAATTACTTGTTTTGCTGATGGCACAGTTATTCTGTACAGTTTTCACACATGGCAAGAACTGAAACAGAATATTGAAGCGGATATGATAAAAATAATTGAATGGTTTAATAAGTTGTTAACAATCAATTTCGACAAAACTTTTTTTATACCCCTTGCATCGTATGCTAACAGCATGCCTACTATCAAACACTAACGATTAAAATCAATAATGCAGATATCAATATCAAATATTTAGGGGTTATTATTGATTGTAATTTAAAAGCATATTCAAAATATTACAACATTAAGATGACTATTTTTTACATTTAAATATTTTTCTACAATCTTTAGTATAAATCACCTAAAAATAATTTACTACTCACTTGTTGAGTCTAGGCTACAGTATGGAATACTAGCATGAGGTGGGATTTATCAAGTTCATCTAAGGGCATTAGAGATAATTCAGGAACGTATACTGAAAATTATACTCAAAAAATCTCTTATTTTCTCAACAGATTTACTTTTTCAAGAATCTCAAGTGCTTGATATTCGCCCATTCAATCTTAATTTCAGCATTTAAAAATGGAAATAAAGTACTACACGATATTGATCACAGATATAGTACTAGACAAAAAACTTCCTATTTCGTTAAAATCTCGTCGTCAAGAAAGACTCTAGGACAAATATGTTTTACTCACTTGACACCAAGGCTTTTTAATTCACTACCAGAAATTTATTAAATATACCTTAAAACAATTAATTCCACAATTTTCATTAAAAATGTTTTCAAAATATTCCTAGCTAATACTGAAAGGAAATATATACATCATTTGATAGATTCAAAATAATCATATGCCAAATAGGTACAAACTTTTTAATTTTATTTTCATGTCATCTAGGGTTGCCATATTTACGGAAGTGAAAAGCGTGGCAACCGTGACAATAAAGCATTTTTATATAATCAGGTCCATTTTTTGTGAACATTTCAAAAAAAAAGGTCCTCGGCTTATTTTTCGTAAAACGAGTAGAGCATTTTTATATAATCAGGTCCAGTTTTTGTGAACATTTCTAAAAAAAAAGGCCTCAGCTAAAACGAGGGTCTTTTACCCGGATATTTCTCTATTTTTGTATAAATCCGATTCCTATGCGGCTTTTAAAAAAGCGTACAGGCAAGTCAAAAAGCGTGGCAATCACGCCAAAAGCGTGACGTCTGGCAACCAGGGGCGGCTATGACCAAAAATTTGGGGGTTCACAGTAGCAGAATATAGATTCTGGTACAGATATAGGTAAAAAACTGTCAGTGTTTTAGAAAGGTATATTATAAACTTTCTAAAACACTGAAAGTTTTTTTTCATACATCTGTACTGATACCTATATTCTGTCACTGTGAACCCCCCCCCCACAATCCGCCACTGCTGGCAACCCTATGTCATCCCTATATTGCCACTATGCATCCGCAATTTCTAGAATGCACTATGTATCCGCAATCTCTAGAATACTATATAACTAATACTAATACTATATAACTAAATAAGTATTGTCCTCTGATCAAAATATGGTATTTTTAATTGAGGTATTATATTTCTTACTAACATTCATTAGTTGCAAATAAACAAGTTCAACCCGTGCACAACTATTGATTTTTACAGGAACACCATTGTTTATTTACATCTATCCCCTTAGAAAATAAATTTGTATTTTTGCTTTTTTTTTGTAAATAAACATTATTATTTATTATTATTATTATTATTATATAGATTTTATAACACTTTCAGCCTGTTGCAAGAACAATTGTTAAAATCTCTCATCGACTACTGAACCCATAACTTTATTGACTCCTTAAATTATCTCCGAAATGATAAATTTGGCAAAGGCGCTTTTCCAAATGACATTATGAAGTAAAGTATGATAATATTCAAGATACGTCCCTATAATTGATCAGGCAACCTGGGGATACGACATGTGTAAGTGCAAAGTGGGATCGGTCCCCCACTATTGTGAGTGCAATTTGTCAATTTTATTAATTAAGATATGTGTATAAAAGTGTTGTCATCTCTATTAAAATAGACGTTTAGAATACATATTAAGTTATTTTAAAATACAGTAAAATGAGTGGAAGACACTTGTGTGTCTCAATGCAACCCTGGAGAAATTATTTCATAAAAAAATGTTACATTTCATCGATTTCTTAAAACCGGTAGATCTAAGATAATTTTGTAAAATAAAAGTGGAAAATCTGAACTTGTGGATGCAAGAAGAGTATGCTTCAAAACAAAAATAGGGAAGCAAAATTTATGAAAGGAAAATTTGTTCTTAGCATTTTAAAGATTTACAGGTACTTAAAGGTAATACCTAGGTATATTTTTCATTTAATTTTTCTATTTAATTTTTTTTATATTTCAGCTGCCACATCTCAAATAAAAATAAAATCGCCTTTAAAACTGCCAATTGTTAAGGGACATTCTTATGACTGACTCTGTTCCATTTACTTCAAAATAACAAACTAAAAAAATTCCCAATCAGTATGAATGTAATAATTAGGTCTCATAAGGGTTAGTTAATGAGAGTGAGAAGATAAACTAGTAACTCCTCCCGAACAAGACATAGAAGATGCAGATTAATATTTGGCAGTTAATAAAAAGTGTTGACAATAGTGTACAAGTGAAAATAGTAAAAAGTAAAGTTTTACCAAGCGTTGATTTATTAGAGTTTGAAAATTCAAATAGTGTAAAATTTACATTAACCTTCACTTTTGGAAACATGATTTACAAGTAATATATCTAAACCTACCAGAGTAACGAAAATTTCAAAAACATTACTTGATGTTATATTTTTAAAAACTGTCTGGTTATCATGCTGGTAATATAGAGCTATCTCATACCTCTGCTGATCACTGCGTTTTTTTGTAAATTTGCTGAAGAGGAAACTGATCAGAAGAATGGGCCATGTTCACATGTGAGATATGCTGTTTTATAAATTATATTGTAATAGTCACTATAAAAGTTATTCTAAATAATCAGTTTGTTAAAAAAGCCAAAAGTTTTTAAATTAAAACCATTTATAATTTGAAATATGTAGGTCATCAGGAATATACCAAGCAGCTTGTGTCAAAGTTTCGTTTGTTATACAGAACCAAGCCAAGGAACAAACCGACTTTCTCGATTTTCAATTTGTTTCTTTTGTCTTTGCTAATTAGTTTAAGCATGTTAAGACAGGAAGGTATGTAACACTTTATTTATAATTTGTTTTAATAGTAGGTACAGTTTATATGGGGCAATACACCTTCTAGTAAAAACATATTTATCTCAGGTCATTAGGGTTGTCGAACAGTAAAAGTTTTTCAAAAATTTTACGTTTTACCTTTACCCTTTACCTCATTTATATGTATAAGAAAAAAATATTAGCTTGCACTGATATCCACAAATATAACACTAGAAATTGGGACGATATATCTGTACCTTGAAGCAACAAGGGCCAATCTCTAATTTGAGCAAGAGAGCGACATTTAAAGCTGTGCTGTCGGTATTATTTCTATAATTAGAAGTAAAAGTATAATTATGTATTATCTGAAAAATAGCAAATTTTTTGTTGTATAAAACGAATTTATACAATTTGCCTACCTCAAAAATTAAAACTAAATTGCATCTAAAACTATTTAGGAGGGTAGTGCACAAGTATTTACTGTAATCTGTATTACTATTTTTATTTGGTCGAAGATTACCTAGGTACTTGCTACATATCAGTGTAAATAATTGTAATTTAACTCAAGGTAAGAACTAAGAATCAAATATAATAGTATTTGTCGATAAACTTGTTATTAAATAGCCAGAGAGCGTTAGGTAATTTTCATTTTATTTGTTGGGAAAACCGCTAGTATTTTTTTTCGGAGATTTGGTTAACAGCTGACACAATATAAGCAACCTTTGTTCTGATATCACCACCTCAGCGCCAAACACGACTTTCTCCTTCACAACAGAACAGGTGAAGCCAGAAGCCTGTCACAACCTACAACAAGATGGAAAAAAATAGATGTTTCATTCTAAAAATATCAGTCCCCCTAAATCCTTGAAGACAAAATTACTCGTAATAACAAGGCAACGGGGGGTGGGTGGCTCAGTGGTAAAGTCTCTGCCTGTGGATCCAAGGGTCCCATGTTCTAATCCCACCCTTGGCCGGGATTTTTTCATTTTATTTAAAATTATTTATTTAAAATTTATTTATTTAAAATTGATTCTGATGCCTTGGTAGGATTCCCCACTCGACCATTCACTGTTGGGTTCTAATTAACAGTGCTACTCCTAAAGTGGCGCTGGGAAACAGTAACAAAGCCTACACAGAACACGAGGCTAATAACCTTAGCAGTTGATGCCGATGACACCAAATTAAAAAAAAAAACAAGGCAACATAAAAACAAATTCATAAAATATATTATATATAGACGAGATGGCCAAAGAAAAAGGAATTGAAATTTTCAGATTGCCTCCTTACCATGCACACTTAAATCCCATTGAACTGATCTGGTCAAAGGTTATGTTTCTTGAAACAATACAAGATTTAAATTGCCTGATGTGAGAAATTTGTTTTTGAATGCAGTTTCAGATGTATTGATCATACACTCCTCTTTTATTCACACCATATGTGTTATTAGTTCTCATTTCAATTGAGTCTTAGATCATACATGAAAAAATCCATTGTAAAAGTATTTAGTTAGTATATAAATTAAGGCTGTTTTCGCATTGTCCATGTATCTTAATTATTTGTCATCAGTATAATTTCATTTTTTGCTGAAGTATTCAAAAGAAACACCCTAATAATCTCCAATCTTAATTTTTTTGTTACACCCTAATTTTTTAAATAAAAATGAATAATGAATATTAAATTTTATCAATTTGCAGATATAAATTTTTGGAAAACTGGAGTTTGTAGCTGATTTTTTTCTATTTACAAGTTTTTGCTAAAATCAAAAACTAACTGAGTTTTGTGGTAAACCGTTTTCCAATAATATTTTTATTTCGAACTCCTGAAAATATTTCTTTCTTTATCACGTACCTGGAAAAAACGGTGGCTTGGATTAGCAACTATAAAGTGATTCGACCAGGGTCTTACTCGCTCTTTTGATTGTAAAAATTTAGTATAATATATTTTTTATTATTTTTTACGTGTTGTGCAACTAATTATGAAAGATAAGTCATGCAGTTACTAGCAAAAGGTTAAAATATGTTTAATATACATTTTACTAAAGAAAAATAAATATAATTTGATTGATATGTGAATATAATTTTTATTAATTTCCAAATTATATCGGAATTCATGAATATTTTGATAAATATCTCGAGTCGAAAACAATGGACAATTTTCAAAATATTCCTAAAAACTATAAACTATACTTTTAAAGTATATACTATGTATGTTTTAAGAACATTCTAGAAAGGACATACCAAAAAGAACAAACAGACCGTTTTTAGGATATTCATAAAACATGAGCTAATGGATTATATCTGCAGTCATAAAATCCAATCACACACACACACACACAGAACATGACTGAATGCAGTCAATGGCCTGGCCTGTCGAGTACATAGCAAACTCAATAAAGATCGTTTTATTATATATTCTTTATTTTGATAGAATATATAATACACATTATAGACCAATATACACATCAATTCTAACAATTTTGATAGATAATTATTGACGAACGTTTTCTAAAATTTCTACACTTTTCTCGAAGGACTTTGTCAATACCTTCACTCGATTCTCTTTGAATGGCTTCGTATGGTTTGGAGGGATATATTTCTTCTGCTGATTTGCTGATACAATTTTTTATGGAGGGTACATTCCATTTACAAGCTGTAACTGATTTATTATAATTACCAAAAAGCGGTAGTGTTGCAATGTGGTAGCATTTGATTTCTCTAGCGCAAACATAAGATGCTCAGATAAAATGTAACTTACCACGAGCCGCCACTGTCCTATTGTCTTAACATATGGTCTTAAAACTTTTCAAATAATTTGCAAACGGACTCTTGCGATATGAATCTCATTAGCGTGCACTTTACAAGCTCTGGTAGTTGACCAACCATTGTTTGGCCATGTTCTGGAAAAGATTCACAAACCCCGTAAGTTGTACCTCTCAGCAATTTTTTCCTTATCAGCCGCTATTCCAATTTTTCCACTTGAAGATTGTATGCTGTTGCCTTCTAAATTAGCGAAAACAAAAAAATTACACGAGGCAGCTAACAAAATTCTGAAAAATTACAATAATACACAGTTCATTTGTTTTTCTTGTGACCTCTTATCTAGTCAGTGAACTTTTTTTCAGAAGCGGTACTATTAACGGTTCCCCAGATATGACCGGATTCCATTCTTATTGGGTCACCATGTACAACATAATTCTTGAACAACCTAATTATGTCCCAACAGTTTGACAGAAAGAGACATGTAAAAATAAGAAATTTTACATAAATATTCAATATTGAAAAAATTTCTCAGAGACGGTTTTTCGTAACCAAAAACACTCAGACACCTGACTCCTTAGAGGTGATAACCACCGTTTCAGAGTGGAATTAGCAACACCAAGAGTTGGGTGTTTCCCCTCGTAAGAGTACTAAACTGAGGTTTTGAATATATGAAAGTAAAGTCTATAGGCAATTTCTTTAATATTGAATATTATGTAAAACTTTCTATATAAACCATAGAAATAGTATAGAAAGCCGATTCCATATATCAAAAATGAAACCATAAGGAGAAAATAGTGTGTCGGAGCTCATGCGTATAACGGTGCTGGCGCGAACAGGACCGGTGCAAGTTTTTTATTGATCGAACAAATAGTTCACACGATATTTCAATAATACATTTTTAGAGATGATTCTATACAAAAAACGATTAAAAAAATTTCAAGTTAAGGTAAATATGGTTCTGACAGTCCTTATTAAGAAAGATATGGCATAAAATATGAATTAGTTAATTTTCGGCAATCATTAGTACAGTAGTCATGAGATTTTGCTTGTGATTTTAAAAATACTTTCCAGAAAAACCACGTGCTCCGGTTTTGACTACGTTTATTATTAAACAGCGAAATGATATACAAAACTTTAATCCACAATCTAAATTAGGTACTATCACAAGAAAATCACTGTTACAATAATTAATTACTTAACCAAAAACTAAAATACTTTTTAGGTACCTACGTAACCAGAAAGGAGCTGGACCATTTATCCTAATATTGATTTTCTCTCTCCCTACGGTAAAACTTAAAACAATAACAAATTGCCTATCTACTAGGGTCGGTAACTAAACGTATATACATAATGGGCACAGACCATAAAGGTGATAATGGGCGGATTTTGTTTATACTTAACATTACACTCGCGCATTTAAATATAACTATGCATATAAATATTTACAAATAAAGATACTTTTCCAAACAGGCAATCATTAGTACTGTAGTCACGAGATTTTGCTTGTGATTTGACATCTTATTTGATAATATCATTTGCTACAACTAAATTTAATCTGGGGAGTGCAAAATAGGGCCCAGGAATATTATGTTAGATATTTTTTTACATTTTGACAGCCGAGACTATGAGTCGTTAGACAGAAAACCTTTCATGTTACCATTTTCAATATAAATTAAAAAATTAAAAAATACTACTACATTTACTTGGTACATATTTTATTTTAATTTTGAACCCTTTTAAAAGGGTCTTTCGGTTCCATAATAAAAATTAGTTGCTGCTTACTAGAAACATTCTATATAGCCTAAACCAATTTATAGTTTGTTTTCGATCAATTTAATACAAAGATTTAAAGTTTTTAGTCGATGATAACATTCCACACCAGCACATTGCAAACCTATTTTATAAATAATAGGAATAAACTTGTAAATCATTAATTTGGTAGTTATCTCACTCATATGATTTTTTTGTTTATATGACTATTTCGATTTCTAAATATATTTTGGCCTTACAATACGAAGCGTTTTGTATCTACCACTTTTTTAATGAACGATGAATGTTGACAGTCGTGTACCTTTTTCGAAACAAGAGGCGTTTTAACGAAGGAAATGATTTTCGAACTATCTAGTTAGTTTTCGGAAAAATAGAAAACGTTTGAAGAAAGTTGTCAATAACAGTTTGTCGTTCATGTGTTTCATTTTGATCAGCTTTCATACTAAATTGCGTAGAATATTTTTCCGATTAAAAATCGAGATTCTCGATATTTCCACAGTTTATTTATAATACCTTCTAAACTGGATTTATCTATCATTTTATATACTTTATAATATATGTTCATGCCCTACTTTTCACTTTATTAACAATTTTTTTTTTAACATACTTCAAAAGATTTATGCGCATCTCGGGCGTCGCAACTCGAGCGGAATACTTAATTTTTCGCATTTCGGGCGTAAGGCTACAGGTAGATTAAATACCCTTCGCAACTCGGGCGTTCAAGGATCAGTACCAATATTATAGTAATATAATGAATGTCACCTCTTTAGTTTAACCTGAAAAGGTGCTTTCGGCTTAAACTTAAAATTATATACGGAGTGCCGTACAAGAGGAGCTTGCCAGTTTTTAAATATTATGTAACTTTTATGAAACAAGATTTTTTATTTATCTTTCTCTGCGAAAATAGTCTTTACATTACATTGTTATGACATTTGAAATTGTCGTTTTTATTGAAAAAAGTATAATTTAATTTTTATATAATAATTAAATTGATAAATAATAGTGTACCTACCTCGGCTAGCTATTTAATTTTTATTTTAATACATTTTTTATGTACAGCGTGTCTGTGTAAGTTGGCTACATATAGAAAAAATTTTTTTATTAGTTTTATCAAAAAAAATAATCGAACCTTACAACATGTCTTAATATTTCGAGTGTACTTCGCAAGTCAGTTTTTCCGTTTTGTGACGAAAGTCGTAATTTATTTTTAGTTTATTTATTTAAAAACACACTATTTTCAATTTATTTCAGACGTACTATTTAATTTATATAATACTAACCAACAATTCTAATTTATTTCTTACACTTTAACTTTCCAATACAATATTCTATATTAAAACTGCCTATGATCAACTGACCGCCGTCTTCACACACGCGATATTTATATCAAGCCAACTCTGTAACCAGAATAATCCCGATGGTCGGGAAAATTCCAATTCTGACTCAACGGCACACTCCGTCCGTTCTACCCATTTCTCGAGCCTCAGCGACATTTCCAGAATATTCCATCGCCTCTAGCATGAATCGGCTACCCAGACGTGAAGGCCGCGTGCTTAGACAGAGTCGGACTTAATAATTTCATGACAGTTTGTTAAGTCTTCCATGATGGCATTTATTTGTCGGTCGAGATTACTGTATTTTGTGGCTCTTTTATTTAACTATATTTTAATATTGTATTTAAACGTTGTTATGTAACTAAAAGTTAATCATTTTGTTAAATATATATAATAAGATTATTGTATTTCAACCTTTTTAACGTTTAGTTAATAATGTACACCAAATATCTACGTTATTTTAATATTAATTATTCTAGTTTATTTTAATATTCTTTTTAAATTTTATTATGTAAATGTGGTTCAACCGAAAGTTGGATATTAAACACGTTTAATATTAACGTTTCTTTAAATTACATAAAACGTTATTGTATCGAAACACTTTGACTTTTTGTTTATATTTTACCTAAAAATATTAATTATTCTACTTTATTGCAATCATATTTTTAAACATTTTCATTGATTATACTTAGAATATTAAGTTGGTTTATGTTTGTTATGTTGTAAATGGCCAATATTTGAAAAATTTCTCATTTGTAAGAAGAGAGAGAAGATGGGTTATGTTGTAGTCATTTTATTTTAAGTAATATAATTTTATTTTAGAGACAACCATATATTCTAAATAATTGGAAGTTTGCGTCTGTTGTTGGATACATTTCTGAAATATCAGTATGTTATATTTCTGATAAGTTTCAAATTATTATTTATAAAATATATGAAATATTATATTTACAGGATATTTTTACATTTTAGGAATGTTTTAGAAATGTTTCTGAGGCGTTTCGTAATATTTATATATTATTTTATCATATTCATGATTTCCTTAAAATGGTCCGTATTCGAGAATTTTGACAAAAAGTGCAAAATTCGAATTTTAAAGAAAATTCTTCAAATAAAAGTTGCTTGTAAAGTAATTCTCTATAATTTTTGTTCCATACATTTCTTTAAAATAGACCGAATTCGGGAAATTTGAGGTAAAGTGCAAAATTCGAATTTTTCTCATTATTTTCACTTATAATACCACTAGTGACCAAATTATTTCCAGAAATATTTTAGAAATCGCGAATAATTTGAAAATGATCCCGATATCATGCTCTATATTTTTTATTCTACACATGATTTCTCTAAAATAAACCGCAATGGAAAAATCTTCAATTTTTTTACATCAACTAACTTTTCAATGCTCGCTATCTGTTAAAATCAAAGTTTGTTCTGCGATGTCATTCATTTCTCTTAAATTTTCGATAATTCATTACTACCTGAATCAGATTTTAATCAGAATCAGGGTACATAAACTATGGTTAAATTTCATATCCCGTCGACGCCCGAGTTGCGAACTCACAGGTGCACAATTTTGGAGGGCGCCCGAGTTGCGACGAATTAAGGTAGTTTTATATTACGCCCGAGTTGCTAACGCACGAGTTGAGAAAGTACCCTTCAAAATGGTAGGATATTCTCAATTCGTTGAAATATTTTTTTATGTATGTTGAGCGATAATTCTTTACCACGTTGCCCGATTTCTAGGATTCTTTTTGTTAGAAAAGGAAACAGTTTTATATACATTAAGTCAAGATCTGAAGATGGGATCCATAAGAAAATCATTAACATCTTTATTTTTAAAGTAGGTTTTTTTTTAATTTCTTTAAACCTTACTGGTTCGAACGCTGTAAGGAATGAAGAAATGTAAATAATTGTTGTGTCAGCCAAAAAGCGAAGAGGAAGTACCGATTAAAATATCAAGTGACAGAAGAGTTCCTAAGATTGTTGAGATCGGGTTTATGTTTTAAAATGCCTTAAAACCGATATCGATAATGTCTCCCCGTCGCTGGGCAGCCTGTATATAAATATACAGCTCTCTATTTACATAATTATAATTCTTAGGTAGGTTTAGATTTGCAGACATAAATCTTGTAATAAATATAACAGCTGCCTAATACATTGATTACATTTTCATTAGCCAATGTAAAAATGTCTTTTATTGTACCTAGGATTTGACTAAACACTACACAAAACTAAAAATAAAATACCACTTTCATCGTGTAATTAATGCCGCGTTTGAGAATCTACATCGGATGCATTTTTTACATCTCGAGCGTTTTTTATCCACATCGGACACATCTGTCCCATTACATTTACGTATACTGAATCACGTGATCAAAGATTTACTACTTACTACATCTCAGATGCATCCGATGTGGATTCTCAAACGCGGCATAAATAATAAACTACAAACGGTCCTGTAAGGGCAGCGTCATATAGCCTTGAAACACCGGATTTTAGTGCTATTGCCAGGTCAATATTGAATTTGTAGGTGAATCGCTTATTGAACATTAAAAATACGGTATTAATGACATTAATACGGTATTTGTATATATTTTTGGGAATGTAATTACACATAAATATTATTAGTTGATTATTTAAATGTTTATAAGTTATTTTGTGGCGATATTTCATAGATATAAACTGTTTAAATCATATAATTTAAAAATCTGATGTGTCCAACACATGACTTTCCTATCTAGTTATTATAGGCATTTTCCGGTTATTTTGTACAACCTATTGCAGCATCTCTATAAATGTTTAGAGGATAAACTAAATATATACATTTTCCACATACATCTACCTCGAAACATTTTTCTATAGATATTCATTGAAAACGAAAATACAGAAAAATTTAAATTTAGCACTTTTCCATTACGGTCCATTTTAGAAAAATCATATATAAACAAAAATTATAGAAATCGATATCGCAAACAACTTTTAGTTCAACAATTTTCATAAAAATCAGAATTTTGCACATTTTGTCAAATTTCTCGAATACGGACCATTTCAGGAAATTTTGACATAGAACAAAAATTATAGATAATAATATTAGAAGTAACTTTTATTTGAACAATTTTCTTCTCCAAACATAAATAACAGATATATTCCATAAAATATAAAAACGGCCTCCCATAAAGTACCCCCCCAGATGTTCCGACTTTGTCCAAAATCTAATCATTTCACGTCAGGCCGAAATAAACCTTAAGTTTAAAATTTAATGTTTTTTCCTTTATCCGTTTTTGAGTTTTCTTCAAATTTCGAAATTTACACATTTTCTCAAATATCTCGAATACGGTCCATTTTAGAGAAATTATGTATAGGACAAAAATTATAGAAAATTATATTACAAACAACTTTTATTTGAACAATTTTTATAAAAAATTATTTTTTTTACATTTTCTCAAATTTCTCGAATACGGACCATTTTAGGAAAATTTTGCATGAAACAAAAATTATAGATAATTATATTAGAAGTAACTTTTATTTGAAGAATTTTCTTCTCCAAACGTAAATAACAGATATATTCCATAAAATATAAAAATGACCACCTATAAAGTACCCCCCCAGATGTTCCGACTCTGCCCACAATCTAATCAGCTCATTGGACGCTGAAACAAAG
Source organism: Psylliodes chrysocephalus (assembly GCA_927349885.1). Taxonomy (NCBI): domain Eukaryota; kingdom Metazoa; phylum Arthropoda; class Insecta; order Coleoptera; family Chrysomelidae; genus Psylliodes; species Psylliodes chrysocephalus. The sequence goes on along the minus strand of OV651813.1, from coordinate 79,661,693 downwards.
CTTAAGTTTAAAATTTGGTGTTTTTTTGTGTATCGGTTCATGAGTTATGCGTTATACAGACACACAGACAGACATCATCGCGAAAATAGTCAAAACGGATTCAGGGGACCTCAAAACGTAAAAATCCGTCGAAAACTCGAGGTCGAAAAAAATCATGATTCCTATACTTTCCTTATATCTGTATACAGATAGGAAAGTAAAAATTAATTAATTTAAAATTCTTTTCTGTTAGGTATGTTCAATATATTTGGCAACACTACAGAGACAAGTCATGCATATTGCGCAAGCTTCTAGACACACTATTTTGCGATGTCAGGCGCAGAGACGCGTTTTTATGCACAGTAGGTTTCAATTTCTGCTTAAATGTTATGTTTATATTGGTCTTCTATATTATTTCTATGATATAAACACGTGTATTTTTGACAAACGGTCGAATTTATGAAATAATTAGGTTCTTTTCAAATATTATGTTGCACAGGGTGGCCCAATAAGAACCGTTAATAGGACAGCTTTTGGAAAAAATATTTAATGACTGAAGTGATTACAAGAAAAACACGAAAATTATTTAGAGAATCGTAAGACGACCGCTAGATTGCGTAATTAAATACCAAATAGTAAAATGCGCCATTTATACAAAATTGCGCATTTTATTATTTAGTACTCAGTTACGCCATCTGGCGGTCGTCCTACGGTATTTTTCTTGTACCAACTCTAGTCATTAAACTTTTTCCAGCAGCTGTTCTTCAAACTATTCCCCAGATATGGCCGAAATTCATTCTTATTGGACCACCAGGTACAACATAATTTTCGAACAACCTAATTATGTCCTAAAATCAACAATTTGACATAAAGACACGTGAAAAAATAGGAAATTTTACATTATATTCAATATTAAAAAATTGCTTATAGACGGTTTTTTATGACCAAAACACTCAGACACCTGGCTCCTTAGAGGTGATAACCACCGTTTCAGAGTGGAATTAGCAACACCAAGAGTTGGGTGTTTCCCCTCGTAAGAGTACTAAACTGAAGTTTTAAATATGTGAAGTAAAGTCTATAGGCAATTTCTTTAATATTGAATATTATGTAAACATTTTTATTTAAACACGTGTATTTTTGACAAACGGTTGATTTATGACATAATTAGGTTCTTTTCAAATATTATGTTGCCCGGGGTGGCCTAATAAGAACAGCTTTCGTCCATATCTGAAGAACCGTTAATAGGACAGCTTTTGAAAAAATATTTAATGACTGAAGTGATTACAAGAAAAACACGAAAAATATTTAGAGAATCGTAAGACGACCGCTAGATTGCGTCATTTATACAAAATTGCGCATTTTATTATTTAGTACTCAGTTACGCGATCTGTCGGTCGTCCTACGGTATTTTTCTTGTACCAACCCGAGTCATTCAACTTTTTCCAGCAGCTGTACTCCAAACGATTCCCCAGATATGGCCGAAATTCATTCTTATTGGACCACCAGGTACAACATAATTTTCGAACAACCTAATTATGTCCTAAAATCAACAATTTAACAGAAAGACACGTGTAAAAATAGGAAATTTTACATTATATTCAATATTAAAAAAATTGCTTATAGACGGTTTTTCATAACCAAAACACTCAGACACCTGGCTCCTTAGAGGTGATAACCACCGTTTCAGAGTGGAATTAGCAACACCAAGAGTTGGGTGTTTCCCCTCGTAAGAGTACTAAACTGAGGTTTTGAATATATGAAAGTAAAATCTATATGCAATTTCTTTAATATTGAATATTATGTAAAAAAATTTATTTAAACACGTGTATTTTTGACAAACGGTTGAATTTATGACATAATTAGGTTCTTTTCAAATATTACGTTGCACGGGGTGGCCTAATAAGAACAGCTTGCGTCCATATCTGAAGAACCGTTAATAGGGCAGCTTTTGGAAAAATATTTAATGACTGAAGTGATCACATCACAAGAAAAACACGGAAATTAATTAGAGAATCGTAAGACGACCGCTAGATTGCGTAACTAAATACCCAATAGTAAAATGCGTCATTTATACAAAATTGCGCTTTTTATTATTTAGTAATCAGTTACGCCATCTGGCGGTCGTCATACGGTTCTCTAAATAATATTTATGTTTTTCTTGTAACCATACTCTAGTCATTAAACTTTTTCCAGAAACTGTACTTCAAACGATTCTCCAGATATGGCCGAAATCCATTCTTATTTTACCGACCACCATATACAACAATTTTCGAACAACCTAATTATGTTCTAAAATCAACAATTTGACATAAAGACACGTGAAAAAATAGGAAATTTTACATTATATTCAATATTAAAAAATTGCTTATAGACGGTTTTTTATGACCAAAACACTCAGACACCTGGCTCCTTAGAGGTGATAACCACCGTTTCAGAGTGGAATTAGCAACACCAAGAGTTGGGTGTTTCCCCTCGTAAGAGTACTGAACTGAAGTTTTAAATATGTGAAGTAAAGTCCATAGGCAATTTCTTTAATATTGAATATTATGTAAACATTTTTATTTAAACACGTGTATTTTTGACAAACGGTTGATTTATGACATAATTAGGTTCTTTTCAAATATTATGTTGCCCGGGGTGGCCTAATAAGAACAGCTTTCGTCCATATCTGAAGAACCGTTAATAGGACAGCTTTTGGAAAAATATTTAATGACTGAAGTGATTACAAGAAAAACACGAAAAATATTTAGAGAATCGTAAGACGACCGCTAGATTGCGTCATTTATACAAAATTGCGCATTTTATTATTTAGTACTCAGTTACGCCATCTGTCGGTCGTCCTACGGTATTTTTCTTGTACCAACTCTAGTCATTCAACTTTTTCCAGCAGCTGTACTTCAAACGATTCCCCAGATATGGCCGAAATTCATTCTTATTGGACCACCAGGTACAACATAATTTTCGAACAACCTAATTATGTCCTAAAATCAACAATTTGACAGAAAGACACGTGTAAAAATAGGAAATTTTACATTATATTCAATATTAAAAAAATTTCTTATAGACGGTTTTTCATAACCAAAACACTCAGACACCTGGCTCCTTAGAGGTGATAACCACCGTTTCAGAGTGGAATTAGCAACACCAAGAGTTGGGTGTTTCCCCTCGTAAGAGTACTAAACTGAGGTTTTGAATATATGAAAGTAAAATCTATATGCAATTTCTTTAATATTGAATATTATGTAAAAAAATTTATTTAAACACGTGTATTTTTGACAAACTGTTGAATTTATGACATAATTAGGTTCTTTTCAAATATTACGTTGCACGGGGTGGCCTAATAAGAACAGCTTGCGTCCATATCTGAAGAACCGTTAATAGGGCAGCTTTTGGAAAAATATTTAATGACTGAAGTGATCACATCACAAGAAAAACACGGAAATTAATTAGAGAATCGTAAGACGACCGCTAGATTGCGTAACTAAATACAAAATAGTAAAATGCATCATTTATACAAAATTGCTCTTTTTATTATTTAGTAATCAGTTACGCCATCTGGCGGTCATCCTACGGTTCTCTAAATAATATTTATGTTTTTCTTGTAACCACACTCTAGTCATTAAACTTTTTCCTGAAGCTGTACTTCAAACGATTCCCCAGATATGGCCGAAATCCATTCTTACTCGTATTTGACCGACCACCAGGTACAACATAATTTTCGAACAACCTAATTATGTTCTAAAATCAACAATTTGACAGAAAGACACGTGTAAAAATAGGAAATTTTACATTATATTCAATATTAAAAAAATTTCTTATAGACGGTTTTTCATAACCAAAACACTCAGACACCTGGCTCCTTAGAGGTGATAACCACCGTTTCAGAGTGGAATTAGCAACACCAAGAGTTGGGTGTTTCCCCTCGTAAGAGTACTAAACTGAGGTTTTAAATATATGAAAGTAAAGTCTATAGGCAATTTCTTTAATATTGAATATTATGTAAAATGTTCTATTTAAACACGTGTATTTTTGACAAACTGTTAATTTATGACATAATTAGATTCTTTTCAAATATTATGTTGCACGGGGTGGCCCAATAAGAACAGCTTTCGTCCATATCTGAAGAACCGTTAATAGGACAGCTTTTGGAAAAATATTTAATGATTGAAGTGATTACAAGAAAAACACGGAAATTATTTAGAGAATCCTAAGACGACCGCTAGATTGAATAATTAAATACTAAATAGTAAAATGCGTCATTTATACAAAATTGCGCATTTTATTATTTAGTACTCAGTTACGCCATCTGGCGGTCGTCCTACGGTATTTTTCTTGTACCAACTCTAGTCATTAAACTTTTTCCAGCAGCTGTACTTCAAACGATTCCCCAGGTATGGCCGAAATTCATTCTTATTGGACCACTAGGTACAACATAATTTTCGAACAACCTAATTATGTCCTAAAATCAACAATTTGATAGAAATACACGTGTAAAAATAGGAAATTTTACATTATATTCAATATTAAAAAAATTTCTTATAGACGGTTTTTCATAACCAAAACACTCAGACACCTGGCTCCTTAGAGGTGATAACCACCGTTTCAGAGTGGAATTAGCAACACCAAGAGTTGGGTGTTTCCCCTCGTAAGAGTACTAAACTGAGGTTTTGAATATATGAAAGTAAAATCTATATGCAATTTCTTTAATATTGAATATTATGTAAAATTTTCTATTTAAACACGTGTATTTTTGACAAACTGTTGATTTATGACATAATTAGATTCTTTTCAAATATTATGTTGCACGGGGTGGCCCAATAAGAACAGCTTTCGTCCATATCTGAAGAACCGTTAATAGGACAGCTTTTGGAAAAATATTTAATGACTGAAGTGATCACATCACAAGAAAAACACGGAAATTAATTAGAGAATCGTAAGACGACCGCTAGATTGCGTAACTAAATACCCAATAGTAAAATGCGTCATTTATACAAAATTGCGCTTCTTATTATTTAGTAATCAGTTACGCCATCTGGCGGTCGTCATACGGTTCTCTAAATAATATTTATGTTTTTCTTGTAACCATACTCTAGTCATTAAACTTTTTCCAGAAGCTGTACTTCAAACGATTCTCCAGATATGGCCGAAATCCATTCTTATTTTACAGACCACCATATACAACAATTTTCGAACAACCTAATTATGTTCTAAAATCAACAATTTGACATAAAGACACGTGAAAAAATAGGAAATTTTACATTATATTCAATATTAAAAAATTGCTTATAGACGGTTTTTTATGACCAAAACACTCAGACACCTGTCTCCTTAGAGGTGATAACCACCGTTTCAGAGTGGAATTAGCAACACCAAGAGTTGGGTGTTTCCCCTCGTAAGAGTACTAAACTGAAGTTTTAAATATGTGAAGTAAAGTCTATAGGCAATTTCTTTAATATTGAATATTATGTAAACATTTTTATTTAAACACGTGTATTTTTGACAAACTGTTGATTTATGACATAATTAGGTTCTTTTCAAATATTATGTTGCCCGGGGTGGCCCAATAAGAACAGCTTTCGTCCATATCTGAAGAACCGTTAATAGGACAGCTTTTGGAAAAATATTTAATGACTGAAGTGATTACAAGAAAAACACGAAAAATATTTAGAGAATCGTAAGACGACCGCTAGATTGCGTCATTTATACAAAATTGCGCATTTTATTATTTAGTACTCAGCTACGCGATCTGTCGGTCGTCCTACGGTATTTTTCTTGTACCAACTCTAGTCATTCAACTTTTTCCAGCAGCTGTACTCCAAACGATTCCCCAGATATGGCCGAAATTCATTCTTATTGGACCACCAGGTACAACATAATTTTCGAACAACCTAATTATGTCCTAAAATCAACAATTTGACAGAAAGACACGTGTAAAAATAGGAAATTTTACATTATATTCAATATTAAAAAAATTGCTTATAGACGGTTTTTCATAACCAAAACACTCAGACACCTGGCTCCTTAGAGGTGATAACCACCGTTTCAGAGTGGAATTAGCAACACCAAGAGTTGGGTGTTTCCCCTCGTAAGAGTACTAAACTGAGGTTTTGAATATATGAAAGTAAAATCTATATGCAATTTCTTTAATACTGAATATTATGTAAAAAAATTTATTTAAACACGTGTATTTTTGACAAACGGTTGAATTTATGACATAATTAGGTTCTTTTCAAATATTACGTTGCACGGGGTGGCCTAATAAGAACAGCTTGCGTCCATATCCGAAGAACCGTTAATAGGGCAGCTTTTGGAAAAATATTTAATGACTGAAGTGATCACATCACAAGAAAAACACGGAAATTAATTAGAGAATCGTAAGACGACCGCTAGATTGCGTAACTAAATACCCAATAGTAAAATGCGTCATTTATACAAAATTGCGCTTTTTATTATTTAGTAATCAGTTACGCCATCTGGCGGTCGTCATACGGTTCTCTAAATAATATTTATGTTTTTCTTGTAACCATACTCTAGTCATTAAACTTTTTCCAGAAGCTGTACTTCAAACGATTCTCCAGATATGGCCGAAATCCATTCTTATTTTACCGACCACCATATACAACATAATTTTCGAACAACATAGTTATGTCTAAAATCAACAATTTGACATAAAGACACGTGAAAAAATAGGAAATTTTACATTATATTCAATATTAAAAAATTGCTTATAGACGGTTTTTTATGACCAAAACACTCAGACACCTGGCTCCTTAGAGGTGATAACCACCGTTTCAGAGTGGAATTAGCAACACCAAGAGTTGGGTGTTTCCCCTCGTAAGAGTACTAAACTGAAGTTTTAAATATGTGAAGTAAAGTCTATAGGCAATTTCTTTAATATTGAATATTATGTAAACATTTTTATTTAAACACGTGTATTTTTGACAAACGGTTGATTTATGACATAATTAGGTTCTTTTCAAATATTATGTTGCCCGGGGTGGCCCAATAAGAACAGCTTTCGTCCATATCTGAAGAACCGTTAATAGGACAGCTTTTGGAAAAATATTTAATGACTGAAGTGATTACAAGAAAAACACGAAAAATATTTAGAGAATCGTAAGACGACCGCTAGATTGCGTCATTTATACAAAATTGCGCCTTTTATTATTTAGTACTCAGTTACGCCATCTGGCGGTCGTCCTACGGTATTTTTCTTGTACCAACTCTAGTCATTAAACTTTTTCCAGCAACTGTACTTCAAACAATTCCCCAGGTATGGCCGAAATTCATTCTTATTGGACCACCAGGTACAACATAATTTTCGAACAACCTAATTATGTCCTAAAATCAACAATTTGACAGAAAGACACGTGTAAAAATAGGAAATTTTACATTATATTCAATATTAAAAAAATTTCTTATAGACGGTTTTTCATAACCAAAACACTCAGACACCTGGCTCCTTAGAGGTGATAACCACCGTTTCAGAGTGGAATTAGCAACACCAAGAGTTAGGTGTTTCCCCTCGTAAGAGTACTAAACTGAGGTTTTGAATATATGAAAGTAAAATCTATATGCAATTTCTTTAATACTGAATATTATGTAAAAAAATTTATTTAAACACGTGTATTTTTGACAAACGGTTGAATTTATGACATAATTAGGTTCTTTTCAAATATTACGTTGCACGGGGTGGCCTAATAAGAACAGCTTGCGTCCATATCTGAAGAACCGTTAATAGGGCAGCTTTTGGAAAAATATTTAATGACTGAAGTGATCACATCACAAGAAAAACACGGAAATTAATTAGAGAATCGTAAGACGACCGCTAGATTGCGTAACTAAATACCCAATAGTAAAATGCGTCATTTATACAAAATTGCGCTTTTTATTATTTAGTAATCAGTTACGCCATCTGGCGGTCGTCATACGGTTCTCTAAATAATATTTATGTTTTTCTTGTAACCATACTCTAGTCATTAAACTTTTTCCAGAAGCTGTACTTCAAACGATTCTCCAGATATGGCCGAAATCCATTCTTATTTTACCGACCACCATATACAACATAATTTTCGAACAACCTAGTTATGTTCTAAAATCAACAATTTGACATAAAGACACGTGAAAAAATAGGAAATTTTACATTATATTCAATATTAAAAAATTGCTTATAGACGGTTTTTTATGACCAAAACACTCAGACACCTGGCTCCTTAGAGGTGATAACCACCGTTTCAGAGTGGAATTAGCAACACCAAGAGTTGGGTGTTTCCCCTCGTAAGAGTACTAAACTGAAGTTTTAAATATGTGAAGTAAAGTCTATAGGCAATTTCTTTAATATTGAATATTATGTAAACATTTTTATTTAAACACGTGTATTTTTGACAAACGGTTGATTTATGACATAATTAGGTTCTTTTCAAATATTATGTTGCCCGGGGTGGCCCAATAAGAACAGCTTTCGTCCATATCTGAAGAACCGTTAATAGGACAGCTTTTGGAATAATATTTAATGACTGAAGTGATTACAAGAAAAACACGAAAAATATTTAGAGAATCGTAAGACGACCGCTAGATTGCGTCATTTATACAAAATTGCGCCTTTTATTATTTAGTACTCAGTTACGCCATCTGGCGGTCGTCCTACGGTATTTTTCTTGTACCACACTCTAGTCATTAAACTTTTTCCAGAAGCTGTACTTCAAACGATTCCCCAGATATGGCCGAAATCCATTCTTATTGGACCACCAGGTACAACATAATTTTCGAACAACCTAATTATGTCCTAAAATCAACAATTTGACAGAAAGACACGTGTAAAAATAGGAAATTTTACATTATATTCAATATTAAAAAAATTGCTTATAGACGGTTTTTCATAACCAAAACACTCAGACACCTGGCTCCTTAGAGGTGATAACCACCGTTTCAGAGTGGAATTAGCAACACCAAGAGTTGGGTGTTTCCCCTCGTAAGAGTACTAAACTGAGGTTTTGAATATATGAAAGTAAAATCTATATGCAATTTCTTTAATACTGAATATTATGTAAAAAAATTTATTTAAACACGTGTATTTTTGACAAACGGTTGAATTTATGACATAATTAGGTTCTTTTCAAATATTACGTTGCACGGGGTGGCCTAATAAGAACAGCTTGCGTCCATATCCGAAGAACCGTTAATAGGGCAGCTTTTGGAAAAATATTTAATGACTGAAGTGATCACATCACAAGAAAAACACGGAAATTAATTAGAGAATCGTAAGACGACCGCTAGATTGCGTAACTAAATACCCAATAGTAAAATGCGTCATTTATACAAAATTGCGCTTTTTATTATTTAGTAATCAGTTACGCCATCTGGCGGTCGTCATACGGTTCTCTAAATAATATTTATGTTTTTCTTGTAACCATACTCTAGTCATTAAACTTTTTCCAGAAGCTGTACTTCAAACGATTCTCCAGATATGGCCGAAATCCATTCTTATTTTACCGACCACCATATACAACATAATTTTCGAACAACCTAGTTATGTTCTAAAATCAACAATTTGACATAAAGACACGTGAAAAAATAGGAAATTTTACATTATATTCAATATTAAAAAATTGCTTATAGACGGTTTTTTATGACCAAAACACTCAGACACCTGGCTCCTTAGAGGTGATAACCACCGTTTCAGAGTGGAATTAGCAACACCAAGAGTTGGGTGTTTCCCCTCGTAAGAGTACTAAACTGAAGTTTTAAATATGTGAAGTAAAGTCTATAGGCAATTTCTTTAATATTGAATATTATGTAAACATTTTTATTTAAACACGTGTATTTTTGACAAACGGTTCATTTATGACATAATTAGGTTCTTTTCAAATATTATGTTGCCCGGGGTGGCCCAATAAGAACAGCTTTCGTCCATATCTGAAGAACCGTTAATAGGACAGCTTTTGGAAAAATATTTAATGACTGAAGTGATAACAAGAAAAACACGAAAAATATTTAGAGAATCGTAAGACGACCGCTAGATTGCGTCATTTATACAAAATTGCGCTTTTTATTATTTAGTACTCAGTTACGCCATCTGGCGGTCGTCCTACGGTATTTTTCTTGTACCAACTCTAGTCATTAAATTTTTTCCAGCAACTGTACTTCAAACAATTCCCCAGGTATGGCCGAAATGCATTCTTATTGGACCACCAGGTACAACATAATTTTCGAACAACCTAATTATGTCCTAAAATCAACAATTTGACAGAAAGACACGTGTAAAAATAGGAAATTTTACATTATATTCAATATTAAAAAAATTTCTTATAGACGGTTTTTCATAACCAAAACACTCAAGACACCTGGCTCCTTAGAGGTGATAACCACCGTTTCAGAGTGGAATTAGCAACACCAAGAGTTAGGTGTTTCCCCTCGTAAGAGTACTAAACTGAGGTTTTGAATATATGAAAGTAAAATCTATATGCAATTTCTTTAATATTGAATATTATGTAAAAAAATTTATTTAAACACGTGTATTTTTGACAAACGGTTGAATTTATGACATAATTAGGTTCTTTTCAAATATTACGTTGTACGGGGTGGCCTAATAAGAACAGCTTGCGTCCATATCTGAAGAACCGTTAATAGGGCAGCTTTTGGAAAAATATTTAATGACTGAAGTGATCACATCACAAGAAAAACACGGAAATTAATTAGAGAATCGTAAGACGACCGCTAGATTGCGTAACTAAATACCAAATAGTAAAATGCGTCATTTATACAAAATTGCGCTTTTTATTATTTAGTAATCAGTTACGCCATCTGGCGGTCATCCTACGGTTCTCTAAATAATATTTATGTTTTTCTTGTAACCACACTCTAGTCATTAAACTTTTTCCTGAAGCTGTACTTCAAACGATTCCCCAGATATGGCCGAAATCCATTCTTACTCGTATTTGACCGACCACCAGGTACAACATAATTTTCGAACAACCTAATTATGTTCTAAAATCAACAATTTGACAGAAAGACACGTGTAAAAATAGGAAATTTTACATTATATTCAATATTAAAAAAATTTCTTATAGACGGTTTTTCATAACCAAAACACTCAGACACCTGGCTCCTTAGAGGTGATAACCACCGTTTCAGAATGGAATTAGCAACACCAAGAGTTGGGTGTTTCCCCTCGTAAGAGTACTAAACTGAGGTTTTAAATATATGAAAGTAAAGTCTATAGGCAATTTCTTTAATATTGAATATTATGTAAAATTTTCTATTTAAACACGTGTATTTTTGACAAACTGTTAATTTATGACATAATTAGATTCTTTTCAAATATTATGTTGCACGGGGTGGCCCAATAAGAACAGCTTTCGTCCATATCTGAAGAACCGTTAATAGGACAGCTTTTGGAAAAATATTTAATGATTGAAGTGATTACAAGAAAAACACGGAAATTATTTAGAGAATCCTAAGACGACCGCTAGATTGAATAATTAAATACTAAATAGTAAAATGCGTCATTTATACAAAATTGCGCATATCATTATTTAGTACTCATGCAGTTACGCCATCTGGCGGTCGTCCTACGGTATTTTTCTTGTACCAACTCTAGTCATTAAACTTTTTCCGGCAGCTGTACTTCAAACGATTCCCCAGGTATGGCCGAAATTCATTCTTATTGGACCACTAGGTACAACATAATTTTCGAACAACCTAATTATGTCCTAATAATCAACAATTTGATAGAAATACACGTGTAAAAATAGGAAATTTTACATTATATTCAATATTAAAAAAATTTCTTATAGACGGTTTTTCATAACCAAAACACTCAGACACCTGGCTCCTTAGAGGTGATAACCACCGTTTCAGAGTGGAATTAGCAACACCAAGAGTTGGGTGTTTCCCCTCGTAAGAGTACTAAACTGAGGTTTTGAATATATGAAAGTAAAATCTATATGCAATTTCTTTAATATTGAATATTATGTAAAATTTTCTATTTAAACACGTGTATTTTTGACAAACTGTTGATTTATGACATAATTAGAATCTTTTCAAATATTATGTTGCACGGGGTGGCCCAATAAGAACAGTTTTCGTCCATATCTGAAGAACCGTTAATAGGACAGCTTTTGAAAAAAATTTAATGACTGAAGTGATTACAAGAAAAACACGGAAATTATTTAGAGAATCGTAAGACGACCGCTAGATTACCTAATTAAATACCATATAGTAAAATGCGTCATTTATACAAAATTGCGCCTTTTATTATTTAGTACTCAGTTACGCCATCTGGCGGTCGTCCTACGGTATTTTTCTTGTACCAACTCTAGTCATTAAACTTTTTCCAGCAGCTGTACTTCAAACAATTCCCCAGGTATGGCCGAAATTCATTCTTATTGGACCACCAGGTACAACATAATTTTCGAACAACCTAATTATGTCCTAAAATCAACAATTTGACAGAAAGACACGTGTAAAAATAGGAAATTTTACATTATATTCAATATTAAAAAAATTGCTTATTGACGGTTTTTCATAACCAAAACACTCAGACACCTGGCTCCTTAGAGGTGATAATAACCACCGTTTCAGAGTGGAATTAGCAACACCAAGAGTTGGGTGTTTCCTCTCGTAAGAGTACTAAACTGAAGTGTTAAATATGTGAAAGTAAAGTCTATAGGCAATTTCTTTAATATTGAATATTATGTAAAATTTTCTATTTAAACACGTGTATTTTTGACAAACGGTTGATTTATGACATAATTAGGTTCTTTTCAAATATTATGTTGCACGGGGTGGCATAATAAGAACAGCTTGCGGCCATATCTGAAGAACCGTTAATAGGACAGCTTTTGGAAAAATATTTAATGACTGAAGTGATCACAAGAAAAACACGGAAATTATTTAGAGAATCGTAAGACGACCGCTAGATTGAGTAACTAAATACCAAATTGTAAAATGCGTCATTTATACAAAATATCGTTTTTTATTATTTAGTAATCAGTTACGCCATCTGGCGGTCGTCTTACGGTTCTCTAAATATTTATATTTTTCGTGTAACAACACTCTAGTCATTAAACTTTTTCCAGAAGCTGTACTTCAAACGATTCCCCAGATATGGTCGAAACCCATTCTTATTTTACCGACCACCATATACAACATAATTTTCGAACAACCTAGTTATGTTCTAAAATCAACAATTTGACAGAAAGACACGTGAAAAAATAGGAAATTTTACATTATATTCAATATTTTAAAAATTGCTTATAGACGGTTTTTCATAACCAAAACACTCAGACACCTGGCTCCTTAGAGGTGATAACCACCGTTTCAGAGTGGAATTAGCAACACCAAGAGTTGGGTGTTTCCCCTCGTAAGAGTACTAAACTGAAGTGTTAAATATGTGAAAGTAAAGTCTATAGGCAATTTCTTTAATATTGAATATTATGTAAAATTTTCTATTTAAACACGTGTATTTTTGACAAACGGTTGATTTATGACATAATTAGGTTCTTTTCAAATATTATGTTGCACGGGGTGGCCTAATAAGAACAGCTTGCGGCCATATCTGAAGAACCGTTAATAGGACAGCTTTTGGAAAAATATTTAATGACTGAAGTGATCACAAGAAAAACACGGAAATTATTTAGAGAATCGTAAGACGACCGCTAGATTGAGTAACTAAATACCAAATTGTAAAATGCGTCATTTATACAAAATATCGTTTTTTATTATTTAGTAATCAGTTACGCCATCTGGCGGTCGTCTTACGGTTCTCTAAATATTTATATTTTTCGTGTAACCACACTCTAGTCATTAAACTTTTTCCAGAAGCTGTACTTCAAACGATTCCCCAGATATGGTCGAAACCAATTCTTATTTTACCGACCACCATATACAACATAATTTTCGAACAACCTAGTTATGTTCTAAAATCAACAATTTGACAGAAAGACACGTGAAAGAATTGGAAATTTTACATTATATTCAATATTTTAAAAATTGCTTATAGACGGTTTTTCATAACCAAAACACTCACACACCTGGCTCCTTAGAGGTGATAACCACCGTTTCAGAGTGGAATTAGCAACACCAAGAGTTGGGTGTTTCCCCTCGTAAGAGTACTAAACTGAGGTTTTGAATACATGAAAGTAAAGTCTATAGGCAATTTCTTTAATATTGAATATTATGTAAAATTTTCTATTTAAACACGTGTATTTTTGACAAATGGTTGATTTATGACATAATTAGGTTCTTTTCAAATATTATGTTGCACGGGGTGGCCTAATAAGAACCTTGCGTCCATATCTGAAGAACCGTTAATAGGACAGCTTTTGGAAAAATATTTAATGACTGAAGTGATCACAAGAAAAACACGGAAATTATTTAGAGAATCGTAAGACGACCGCTAGATTGCGTAACTAAATACCAAATTGTAAAATGCGTCATTTATACAAAATATCGTTTTTTATTATTTAGTAATCAGTTACGCCATCTGGCGGTCGTCCTACGGTTCTCTAAATATTTATAGTTTTCGTGTAACCACATTCTAGTCTTTAAACTTTTTCCAGAAGCTGTACTTCAAACGATTGCCCAGATATGGTCGAAACCCATTCTTATTTTACCGACCACCATATACAACATAATTTTCGAACAACCTAGTTATGTTCTAAAATCAACAATTTGACAGAAAGACACGTGAAAGAATTGGAAATTTTACATTATATTCAATATTTTAAAAATTGCTTATAGACGGTTTTTCATAACCAAAACACTCACACACCTGGCTCCTTAGAGGTGATAACCACCGTTTCAGAGTGGAATTAGCAACACCAAGAGTTGGGTGTTTCCCCTCGTAAGAGTACTAAACTGAGGTTTTGAATATATGAAAGTAAAGTCTATAGGCAATTTCTTTAATATTGAATATTATGTAAAATTTTCTATTTAAACACGTGTATTTTTGACAAATGGTTGATTTATGACATAATTAGGTTCTTTTCAAATATTATGTTGCACGGGGTGGCCTAATAAGAACCTTGCGTCCATATCTGAAGAACCGTTAATAGGACAGCTTTTGGAAAAATATTTAATGACTTGAAGTGATTACAAGAAATACACGGAAATTATGTAGAGATGTTGAGAAAAATTCATGGCTATTTGTTTCCAAGAATTATCTGAGCTTTCTGTCAATTTTTTTATTGTTTTATATATCTATCGTGCTTGGGCAAAGAAGTATAAGTCAAAATTTTGAGTAAATTAATTTGTCCTCTATACTTAGTGTAAAACTTGAGATAAGTCAATACTTTCTATTAGGGTCGCTATTGAACTTGAACTTCATAATATAAATTACAAAAAATATCTTTTTTTTGGTGGAAAAATCAGTATAAATCGACTTATAAGACATATAACGTAGATTTACTCAGCTTTTAAATTTTTGGCTTATACTCCTTTACCCACCCACGATAAAATATAATGCAATGAAATTGTAGAACTAATCAGAATAAGAGGAACGTTCTCACCAATATCTACAAATGACTCCGCAAAATAATTTCTATGTAGTATGTACCATAGTGATAAAACAACCATCTACTAAGGCATTGCCTGGTATAGTTTTTGATGTCAATACGGCCACTGCAGCTAAGAAGACAAATGTCTGTATGGATGCATAATACACTTTCATTCTATTCCTGTTGTTGACTAATAACATTTCTGATCATCAGAGACTGCTGATTTACCAGCTCGTGTAGTTGACTAATCAATTTGTTTGATTTTGTTGTTCAGGAAGAAACTCGCAAGTTGTACCTTCCAGCAAAAAATTTTAATCATCAGCCGTTACCACAACTTGTGTCACAACTATTGTCTTCTGAATTTTTAATTCGCAAGGAAAACTGCTTTTAGAAAATCACTATTCTGAAATCTGCGAACAAAAAAATTATACAAAGCAGTTAACAAAATTCTGTCAAATTTTGATGGGCGTTCAACCGAGAAGTCATTCTAATCCTCACAGGGCTCCTCAAACACCAGTGGAAATTCCCTCAGCGGAAAATACTTCCACCTCGAATTTTATGCCTCCCATGAGCCAAAATGATAGGAATAGGGATACAAAAACAAATAGATAGCATGCGTCACATTAAGTAAGATTCATAATATGGACTGTAGAGGAAACGTAGACTAGGTAATAAAGAGAGGACGCGTAACAGGTATATTGAGCACACGTAGTATTCTGTGCCGATTATCTATTGGCCGCCATTATTTTGGTGCTAATCATTTCGGTGACACCAAAGTTTTTGTTCGTGTTTATTTCTGATTTTTGAATTAAACGACATTTAATAATTGGTAATATTGGTAAAGTTATAGCGGCAAGAAATAAGCAGATATTACGTTTTACAGGTAAATGATAAACATCAATCGTTTTCACTTTATATATTTTTCATTTTATTTGGTATTATACAACTTGGTATTTACATATTGTACGTGTCTCACTCCAGAGTAATAAATTTTACCCACAAAGTTTGTCCCGAGAATACCGATCAAGGAGAAGCGACAGTAGCTGTCGGTGCCTTTGATATCGGATGGACATTTTTCACAGCATGACTTTGATTAATACACAACTTAATACGCTGAGAAAACATGCTTATTTTTTACACTAAGCGAAATAGTTTGGCAAATTATCTGAAATAATTGTTATAGTCCATGCGCAAATGTTGTAATGTGATTTAATTACATAAGTAGTTAGGGTTAATAGCAATGGTGAAATTTCGGCACCAAAATATGTAATAATTACTTATTTGTTATAAAAGTAAAAAACGTTTGTTATTTTATAATTTATCTATAAAATTTGTTCAATATTTGGTTTATTTATTGTTAAAAATGTAATAAAAGCCCCATATTTAAATTAAATTACCTTTTCCTTAAGTAAAAACAAGGTAAATAAAATTAAGGGTACCTACTTACAAAAAAAAATTTAGGTAACAAAAAGACATTAAGTTTGAGAGGTTTAACTAAATATTTGCAATGTGAATATACTTTCAATGCTTTTAGGTTTAAAAAGTATTTACATATTTTAAAAATTTCTGGATTTATATTATATTAAAAGGACTTTCAAGTTTATTACTCATTTCTGTAGAAACAAGTGTTTTCTCGCAAACATAAGCCAGATGTCATTTAAGGTTTATGTATTTAGAGTTAAATACCTGGCCTGGCTATCACTCACACAATACAAATATGTCCATTGGACGTCCATTCGATATACAATTTTGGATGTTTAGACGTCCAAAAATGAGTTTTTTTCTGGACTTCCGACATCCAATGGACGTCCAAGTATACAAATGGCACACTTTTGACTATTCAAAGGACATCCAATTCTGGAACATATTTGGACGTCAAATACTGGACATTCAAAAAACATCCAGGATTATATTTTCATTGAGACCACAGCCACACTTTTTTTACAGAACCGCAACCCACCACACCCTATTTTATATTATTAATAATTTGTTTATTATTTTCGCAAACCGCTATACACCATTTATTTATTTTTTTTAATTAAGATCGCTTGACCTGAGCAGGAATCGAACTCACGACACATCCATTATCGTTTTACGCTTTCAATCGCTAGTCGAGCTCGACCACTTGAAAACTTTTTACTAGATATAGTTATAATGGAATAAGATTTTAAACTTCCGCTGATAGAATGAAATGCAATAGATTCAATTTGTCAATTTTTAATGACCAATTATATTAAAAAAAAGAAGTGTATATAGATGGGTATTATCTAGTAGGCTTAATAAATAATGACCTGAGATGGACGTCCACTGGACGTCAAAATACTACTAAACTTAAAATTAAGTCCAAAAACAGACGTTATCTGGGTATCAATATTCAGCTGTCAAATTAATTAGCATAAACGGACGTACACTGGATGCCCGGACGTCCTGATCCTCAAATGGATCTAAAGTGGACGTCCATTGGACTATGTGTGCTGTCTGGGCATAGACGAATTTTTAGAAATAGTACTTATTTAAGTATGTACCAATATTTTCAAAATCAACTCCAGTATGATTCATTCAATAAATGTAAATATGAATGGGCAAAACATCTTTATATTGACATAATTTTAACATACAATTTAGCCATAATAAAGGGATTTCGCCCACTTTGACCAATCCTAATTGAAACACGTGGATTTATTATATTTTTTAAAATATAATTTCAAAATAAAATAAACAAAATCTGCAGTTCATTGTTTATTAAATTAATTTAAAAGAAGAGAAACATATATTTCACAAAATCCAATGCGAAAAATAAAATGTCAAAAATGATTAAATCATTATACTTAATATTTATGCATGCGATAAAATTATTAGTTTCCTAATAACTTTTTTGGCATATTTTATATCTGTACTACAATACCTAAGTATGTAAAAAATCTTCATCTTATTACTAGACAAAACAAACACCAAAAAATATCACTTAACATTGCTCACGTACTAAACACAACTTGGACTGACTTTGACAGATAACATCATTTTGAGTGATACACAACTTATTTTCGCACATGCGCGTTACAAAACGGTACACTGAAAACACCAATCTGTCGCTTCTCTTTGATCGGTATTCTCGGGTTTGTCTATTTTATGCTTTTATTTTTGATATTTAAGCAATTAATGATATTAAAATGGCCAAACATGTAATTTTTTCCAGTGGCGTGTCGTACAATTCTAAATATTAACTTTTATTAAATCCTATAATTTACTTTAGCTTCTTATTTAACTGCAGCAATGTTTATTTGTTGTTTTATTTTAGATTTCCTATGGATCCAGCAAAAAAATTCAGGCAACGAAAATTGCAAATTGGATGCCTACGCCAAATGATAGATAGTGTTCAAAACATTTTGAAAGACTTTTTTTATGGGCTGTAAAAGACGTTTACTAAATGGAGCAGTTCCCATTATATTTCCTGAATTCTCTAAATACATGCAGCCGAGGAAGGTGCGTATACTAATAAACATAATTAAACATATATATTTTTTTAATTACTTTTCATTATTATGTTATGAACTTTTAAGAATTTAGCCACCCTTTTGTGTATAATTTGTTGTACTTAAAAAAAAAGAGCTTTACATTTGGAAGCCGAGCCAGGCCCCTTCAAATAGAACTTCAAATAAGGAATCTTTCCGAGAAACCCCTAGCATAAAACGGCTTAGAAGACAACTTTTACAACAGGTAGAAAAGAATAAAGAAAAAACAAGACAAATCAAAGTTCTTAAACAAAAACTTAAAAGATATAAAAAAAATCTGATGTGTCCAACACATGACTTTCCTATCTAGTTATTATAGGCTTTTTCCGGTTATTTTGTACAACCAATTGCAGCATCTCTATAAATGTTTAGAGGATAAACTAAATATATACATTGTCCACATACATCTACCTCGAAACATTTTTCTATAGATATTCATTGAAAACGAAAATACTGAAAAATTGAAATTTAGCACTTTTCCATTACGGTCCATTTTAGAAAAATCATGTATAAACAAAAATTATAGAGATCGATATCGCAAACAACTTTTAGTTGCACATTTTGTCAAATTTCTCGAATACGGACCATTTCAGGAAATTTTGACATAACACAAAAATTATAGATAATAATATTAGAAGTAACTTTTATTTGAACAATTTTCTTCTCCAAACATAAATAACAGATATATTCCATAAAATATAATAATATAATAATAATAATAATAATAATAATAATAATAATAATAATAATAATAATAATAATAATAATAATAATAATAATAATAATAATAATAATAATAATAATAATAATAATAATAATAATAATAATAATAATAATAATAATAATAATAATAATAATAATAATAATAATAATAATAATAATAATAATAATAATAATAATAATAATAATAATAATAATAATAATAATACTACTCTCCCTAATTCACCCCCTTACGAGTGAATTTCAACCCCTGAAGTCGACTTAACGACTTGTGTAGGGAAGGGACGGCTATTATTATTATTATTATTATTTGCCGTGGCGCTCCGGGGCGACTTAAAGATGATTGATGGTGCCATTTGACTTACAGGTGAGGAAAACCCGGAAAACCTCACCCACCATCATCGAGACGGTAATGTATGGCGAATTTTTTTTAATCTGCATGTTATATCAACAGAAATTTAATTTCTATTAATACGCCACACATCAAATCCTAAACCGAATCATGCAATTTAATTAAAAATCCACATGGTCTGGTCTGGGATTCGAAACCCAGCAGTCTCAGACTCAAACTTGCCTATAAATGAATATAAGCGCGATAGACCGCTACACCACCGTCCCGATCGTCTCCCATAAAGTACCCCACCCCCCTAGATATTCCAACTTTGTCCAAAATCTAATCATTTCACGTCAGACCGAAATAAACCTTAAGTTTAAAATTTAATGTTTTTTTCTTTATCCGTTTTTGTTTTCTTCAAAATTCAAAATTTACACATTTTCTCAAATATCTCGAATACGGTCCATTTTAGAGAAATTAAGTATAGGATAAAAATTATAGAGAATTATATTACAAACAACTTTTATTTGAACAATTTTTATAAAAAATACGGACCATTTTAGGAAAATTTTGTATAGAACAAAAATTATAGGTAATATTAGAAGTAACTTTTATTTGAAGAATTTTCTTCTTCAAACGTAAATAACAGATATATTCCATAAAATATAAAAATGACCACCTATAAAGTACTCCCCCAGATGTTCCGACTCTGCCCAAAATCAGTTCATTAGACGCTGGAATAAAGCTTAAGTTTAAAATTTGGTGTTTTTCTGTGTATCGGTTCATGAGTTATGCGACATACAGATACACACACACACACGCACGCACACGCACGCACCCACACACACATACAAATACACACACACAGACACAGACATTATCGCGAAAATAGTCAAAACGGATTCAGGGGACCTCAAAACGTAAAAATCCGTCGAAAACTCGAGGTCGAAAAAAATCATGATTCCTATATTTTCCTTATATCTGTATACAGATAGGAAAGTAAAAAGAGTTGTTCGCTAAAACTTCTTGTTATTGTACCAAATTAGTATTAGTTAAGGGTCAGTAATAAATTTATCTTCATTTATGTATAATTTTTCTTACTACCTTAATTTAATATTATCTAGATAGCACACTACATCTTAAAGACGTCCAGTTCATGTCTTACTTTTGTACAAACGTCCTGGTACGTAAAACGGACGATTTTAAGACGCCCTGCTCAGGACATGTTTAAAACGTCTTTGTTTGGATGTTTTTAGGACGTTTTAAATATGTCGGTAATGTGGCGCTGCCTCTCAGCGCATGTAGATTGTCATTGTCTCGCGCGTGCGTATCGAGTAGTGTTCCTCTAGCTGCCTTCTTTTAGGGACAGCCATTGTATAATATTTTTAGAATCCTATAGACGCCTTTAATCATCTTTTGGATATTCAAAACGTCACGAACGTCGTGAACAAACGTATTTAAGATGTCTTTAAAACGTGTTTATGCTATATGGGTAGTGTCATTCTTAATTAAGTAAAAATAAATCTTTTTGTAATACATTATGTTTTATTTTGCGGAATTTAAAAAGACTCATTTTATTATGTAAACGATTTCATTTAGTTTATTTCAATATATTTTTTTCTTGTGTTATTTATTGGTACTTATTTATTTTAAATTTTATGCTTTGAACTTGCTTTATGCCTAAAAAAAAATTAAGTACTAATAACATAAATACAAGTTCTTTTTTTTATTTCCAACATGATACGCCTTTGGTCAAATATCGTTGGTGTCAAAATGGCACAAGATTTTCAGCGACGTTATGAGTCCTCTCTTTATTATCTAGTCTAAGAGAGGAAAGGAGAACAATTTCATACGGTGGATTATCTAAAACAGTGTTCCCTAAAATGTATAAAATTAAGATGGCGCTCGTGTACTAGAAGGGAACTTAGAACATATATAGTCAGGAAGGAGCATGCCATGTCCGCGTTAATCTAACCGATCTGACGGAAGTGGTTGCCATGTTGTACTATGGATGATTCATCATCATATGATAAATGGTTTCTAAAATTGGTTTATAATTTTAGTGATTAAAATTTATTAATAATTTGGATGTTTTATGTGTTAATTTAAACTTTTATCAAGCGTATGTTTTGTAGACATTTTTAAAATGTGTTTAGAGTTTTGATATTTATTTAGTATTACTGTTAATTTTAAATTGTCCGCGTTAAAAGACAAACAAGACAATATGGTCAGTTACTCCGCTTGTGGATATAGCAGCACAGCTAAAAGTAGAAAGGAATAATCTACATTTCATAAGCAAGTATTTTGTTCTCCCAATTTTCAACCAGATTTTTAAAATTTTTAATGTTTTAAATTTGTAAACAAACATATATGGTAAGTGCGTCTGCGATCAACTGTGCTCATAGGCGTAGTCTCATGGTTTATAGGGTATACAAACTTTAATTTAAACAATTCTTTTATGCAATTTTAAGATATTTATGTGGTTGTTAAAATAAATAAATTATTGTTCAATTTAGATTTGTAAATTGATTGCAAGTAAACAATTTTCAGATTTCTTAAAGATTCTAGATTTACAAATTATATAAATTAATCCCATGTAGACAATTTACAGATTTTCTAAAGATTCTCAAAAAACAAAGTTATGGCTTGAGTTCATGCAACAAACAAATTGTGAGCCAAAATATCTTAATTTTTTGTGTTCACGCCATTTTAAAGCAGAATAAAACTATCTTGTTTAATTTTATTTTAAATAATTTGTCGTTTAAGTACAGACTAAAATATTGTTTTTCAGACGACACAGTTATTCTGTAAAATGCAGAGAACTGGAATTGATTAGAATTATTAATAGAAACAAATCTTATAAAAATTTTCGAATGGTTTAATTATAAAAACTTACAAACCTTTGATAAAACTTATGTTGTTCCATTATACAGTTACAAAAAGATGGCCTCTTCCTATAGAAAGAAACAATAAAAGGTAACGTTCAGTAGTTTCATATAAGTATTACAAATGATATCAAATTCCTTAGAGTACAAATTGACTCTCATCATAACTGGACTAAGCATACAAATAATGCGTTGAATGTACATTTAAAAATATAATCTATTTTGCACTTATAGAATCATTATAACGTTATAGGATCCTTTCTTGGAAAGGTGTTTTACCTGCTTATGCAAAATTGTACTTGCAAATAATATTACTAATAATATTATGTAATAAAATGATATTAGGAAGTTTTATATGTACTTCAAGAAAAATATCTAAGAAAGAAATATCACAGCGGTGTTTGACCTAAATATAAGTATAGGATATTTAATTTTTTTAACGCATATCTACAAAACATATTTATTTTTCAAACCTTAATAATTTGTAAAATGTAGATTAATAAAGACATTGTCATAATAAAGACATAAAAGCTCAATATTTTTTTTATTACATTATTGCTTTGATTTTTCAAATTAAATCCCTCTATAAATTATCCCAAAAATATTTTCCTATATTTAACCCACCCAACATGTAATTTTAAAGTAAAATTTATTCACACAATGAAGGTTAATACAAAAAAATAGCAATTCGTTAAAATGAGAGAAATCGGTAAATTTAGATAATATGCAAATGAGAATTTATTATTTTCTTTTCTGCGCCCTTTATGTCAGTACGTCACTGGTAGACCGGAAACACTTGTCGCCATATTCGTCTAGTTCACCGTCAAAATTAGATACCATCGCGATTCCAAGGTCGTTTAAGATTCCTTCTTCCTGACTATATATATTCTAAGGAAGGGGAAGATCCAATGATATATAGTTATATATCTGTTGATACCGAGTGTTCTTTTGTGACCGTTATCTTAGTAAGTATTCGAATTTTAAGTGGTCATGGCTTCGTTATTAATAATTATATTTTTATGAAATTTTGGTCACAGCTACTAGAAGACACTCTTAATCTAGTGGCGTATTAATTTTTTAATAAAAAAAATCGCTAATAAAAATTCTCCATTTTCGACTACGAAAAAGTATCGTATTATAGATTATAGGTACTCTAAAAATTAAAATAAACATTTTAAATTTTGTCCCAAAGTAGATCTTTTGTCACCTGATAATTCAAAAAAACATTGGTTCTAATTGGTGAATACCTTCAAATTTTGCAGGGGTGTTTCCAATCTAAATGGGTCACACTGCATAAATGTATCCATTCAATTTTAATAGGGAATTTTAGGAAGTATTATGTGATAACCTTTTTGTAACAGTGTACGATGCAATATATCAAAAATTATATAAGTACTAACCAACATTTAGTATAATTTTATAGAAATGTTTTATCTAAACTTGTTAATAAGTCTTTAGATTAATAACAATAAAACTTAGTTCTAAACAGATAAATTAGTAATAAACAAATAATGACAGCCTAGTTACACGAAGGAGAATGGGCATTTTTGCCCCACCTCCCAATAGGAATAAGATATATGCCAAATGAAAGATATCTATAAGGAGAACATTTGTTTTTATTATGACTTCTCTCAATTGTCCGTTCCAAGTTATACAGTGTGTCTACTTAATTTGAAACCATATGGAAAACTTTTTTAATACTTGTTTTTTGACAAAAATTATTGTTGATAAGAAGTTCTGCATGGTCCAAAACTTAAAATGCAATCATCAGATTTTTTAAGCTGTATACGAGGTTTGTCAAAAAATATGAATGTTACTCAAGAGTAGTACCTTATTTTTTAAAATACAGAAGAATGTTATGAGGTAAAGTTATTTAGAATTAAAAGTTATATCAAAATATGTAATTACAGTCATTTAACATATAAATTCAGGTTAGGTGATTATTTACGTTTTACATTATAAATTATTTGTAAATTAAATAATCACCCATCCTGAATTTTAATGTTTAATTCATAAAATACCTTTATATAACATTCTTCTGTATTGTACAAAATAAAGGCACTTTACTCTTGAGTAAAAAACATATTTTTTGACAAACCTCGTATACGGCTTAAAAAAAATTTGATATCTGATGGTTGCATTTTATGTTTTGGACCATGTAGAACTTTTTATCAACAATAATTTTTGTCAAAAAACCAGTATTAAAAAAGTTTTCCATATGGTTTCAAATTAAGTATAACTGAATTTTTTTCACAAAACCAGTAATAAAAAAAGTTATCCATATGGTTCCGACTTAAGTAGAAACACTGTATGATAGTGCATGTGACAAAACACAGGTTTTTTTTTGTTATTAAAAACCCCCTATGTTAACTCTGAAAGTTCTTTTGTTAGTGGGTGCTGACATAAATTCTGCCCCCTCCCCCCCATCAGGCTTGGCATGGTAACGACTAAACAAACACCCAAATCCCGAAGTTGCCAAGTTATAGATGATTTAATTTTCATTTTAGTTAAAATCAGTTGTGGAGAAACTGTTGCCATGGGAACATTTGTCATAGTAATGACTAAACAAAAATCCAAATCTTGTGGTGAAGAAATGCGTAGTTACCAAGTTATGTGATTTAATTAAACTTTGGTTTAGCTGTAATCAGTCATGGGGAAACTGTTGCCATAAGGACGCTTGTTATGGTAACGACTAAACAAAAACCTAAATCACGTGATGAGGAAACGCGTAGTTGTCAAGTTTTAGATAATTTAATTTAGCTAAAATCAGTTAAGGATAAACTGTTGACATAGGGATACTTATAATGGTAACAAGTAAAGAAAAACCCAAATACCGTGGTAAGAAAATGATTAGATGCCAAGTTGTAGATGCTTTAATTTAACTATAGTTTAGCTGAAATCAGTTACGGAAAAACTGTTGGCATAGAAGCAGTTGTCATGGTAACGACTAAAGAAAAAACCCAACTTCAGTGGTATGGAAATGCATAGTTGCCAACTTATAGATGATTTAATTTAACTTTTTCTAAGGTCAGTTTCGGAACAACTGTTGCCATGGGGACACTTGTCATTGTAACAACTAAACAAAAATGCATAGTTGCCAAATTATATGCGATATAATCGAACTTTAGTTAAGCTGAAAAGCATTTTTCATGCAAGCCATGTACTAGCTAGCATGGGAATTGCCTTCTACCTATTACTTTCATTTTGTATTGATATTACATTAACTAAGTAATTAAAACGGTTGTAATGTTTAAAATTTTTCAATATTAATACTTTTACTTTTTGAATCACACTGTGAATTTTTTAATTAGAGCTCCAATAGATATTCATCTTTCTGTATAAAAGTAATTTAAAAAAAATCATGTCATAATCTGGACCGACGTGTATAGGATGCCGCACCCTGTACGAGTATGTATTACAAATGGCTTTATATTCGTTCTAATGTAAATGGGGTAATAATATTTATGATTGTATTATTATGTTAGTCCAGTACCTTGGTCTTAAACCATAGGTCCCAGCTCTTTGGAGAGCATATGTGGGGCTGTGTAACCAACACGTAGAGGCCATTTGGTAAGGGATACACGTGGTGGATAAAATCCTCGACAGCATCTCATGATATACCCGGATATTATAATTGTTTATATATTACTAAGAAGTAATATTTACTATTATTCTCCTGTAATTAAGCACTACAATAACATTATAAGCGCTGGCCTATCCTGCAATTAGTTACCTTTGGGATGGTATAACTCGGAACGGACAAGTAATTGAGATGAGTCGTTAAAAAGATCTTTCAATTGATGTATAACTTATCCTTATTGGAGGTGGGGCAATTTCCTATACATTTCTGCCCATTGTCCTTTTAATATTAAAATTCACTTTAGCATAAATTTGGTTAGGATACTTTAAAATTTAATCATGTCAAGTATTATTTTCTTTGATCACCTTTTATTTTAAGTTCTGTATAATAATTAAAATTAACAGAATTTACTGTAGAATAGAATTCATTCTTATTTATCTTTTTATGAATGATCTATTATTTTTAGGCGTTTTAAAAGAAGATATTCATAATTTTGAGAGCTCAAAAGATTTACTTTTTTTTCAAATTTGTTCAGAGGTACCTTATAATCAATCCTATTGGACGTGATGTTCCAGCGATGTGATGTCTCAACTTATTCTTATATTATTGTGGAAATAATATAATTCAGCACTTGAAGTTTTAAGCAGCGATTTTCAAAAATTCGACAGCAGATTTTCTACTGTCATCACAGCTCCAATGTCAAGAAGAAAAATAACAGGTAATACAGGAATCTTTCTTATCGACTTTACGATAACACTTTTTTAATATTTATTGTACAACAGATAATGAGAGACTGTCTTCTATTTTCGCGGAAATTGCTTTTAATAAAGCCTTGGTTTCTTTGAACACTCCGACGCGGTGAGCGGACTGTCCGTCGACCGTCGCGTTTTGACGATTTTATCTAACCAGAGTATTTAAATGGGAACGGTTTTCTCGAATCCGCTTAGCTGAGCAGGACGGCGTCATGCCGCTGATTTGTCGCGACTAGTCGGTTCATATCTGTTGAGTTTGATATCGGCGGAATCGTCGGAGTGTGCGGAGACAGTGTGTGAATACAAATAATTATATTGTTATTATTTTTTAAACAATTAGTGACAAATTCACACATACAGATCATGAAATTTTAATAGATTTGGTTCGACAACATCCTCCTTTATACAGTGTGACAGGAAATGTCGTCCTTTACAAAACTCAACAGTACAGTGATATTAAAGGCACCTTCTGTATTGCGACACAAAAACAAACTTATCCACTGGCTTAATTGAAACTTTAACTGTTGCAATTGCCAGTTCCTCTTCTTCTTCCTCCTCTTCCAACAAAAATAACAACGAACCAATTTATTTTAGTACCTTTCGTTTCTACTCATAATACATAAACAGCACATACAGACATAAAGGAAGTCTCATTTTCTATATTTAAACAAACCACCTTGGGCGAAAATCGCTGTCCTCAGCGGTCGACGGAGTATCTGCTCATCGCGACGGAGTGTTCAAAGAAACCAAGGCTTTAAGTTTGATGTCACAGCCTACTTAGACGTGTATTTCACTGATTTTGCCTTCAAAATCTATGTACAAGGATGATTTATTATTTTTTTATCAATGTTTTTTACTCTTTTGTAGTCATTTTCACTAAATAGTTTTAATTGTAACAATTATAATTTATATTATTTACAAAGATTACCTAGCTTTTTCTTAAATTAAAGCTTTTATATACAAATTTTTGTAAAATATTTCATAAAATTATTGACCTACAAATTACTTTATTTTTTACTTTTTTTAATGATATTTAGTTATTTTGATATTCTAAATATTTGAAGACTCTTCTAGAAACCATATTTAATATTAATATGCATTAAATCTCATCTAATGTTTTAAAATTAATTATTTTTTTAGGATCGGAGGTAGAGTCTGCACTGACATCTTAATTTGTATCCAGCTATTAGGATTGGACTTCCCAAAAGTGTGGATTGTGTCAGTAACTAATCACAAGACTCCATTCTAAAAGTTTCCAGTAAAATTGTTCTCAAAAAACTGTGTTAATGATATAAAATTGCATGTGAAGTCAAATTTGCTATGTTATTGATACTCCAAATCTGTAAGTATTATTAGTTCGTATTAATTTACAATTCATCGTACACTCTTATAAACTTATTGTGCTTTCTTAGCTTAAAATTAGATCTTTTTAACATTATTTACACAAGTTATTTATGAATAAATTATTGGAAACATTAATTAAAAATCTCAATTTTTTGCTAGTATTGTACCTTGTACATTTTTAGATTATAAAATATTTCAACAAAAGTATTGTCCGTTACAATATATATTTATCTAAATTAGTCATGAATTCTTGTAAGATTAGTAATACCGACTTAACAGATATTCAAAATACTACACATAGGTATTAGTAAATTTTTAACGAAAATAAAATACGTTTTACAAACTGAAAATAATAGAGGTCCCAATTACTTGTTTAATTTAATCTAAGCCCGATAAAATATAAATTTTCAAAATTTAATTACCCCAATTATACTTTTTTAAATATTATTCTCCATTCAGAAGATAATATTTAATCCAGTGTTATATAACAAAATAGTATGCTTAAAATATTTACCATTCCTTATGAAACACCCTGTATATGCTCATTTTTCATATATCTTAATTCCATTTCTTGCCGTGGCACAGAAGAAAGAGTTCTTTATCCTGTGGCCGTGGTATGAAGTCTAGCGCTGGCCATACAAACACACCGCGTCGATAAGCTGCCGGAGTAATCCCTTTGGAAAGCCGAGTGTTCTAGTACACAGCTGGCTTTATATAAATAGCGCAAGTTTGTCGACGGACGATAAGATTCAATGTAAGTATTGGACAGAAAAGATAAATTGTAATAAATAAATTAGAATTGTGAGTTATAATAGTGCCTATATATTATATAAATTAATTAGTACGATTTATAAATTAAAGTGTTTTAAATAAATAAACTATAAATAAATTAAACAAACGTCTTACACTGTTGCCAAGTCGCACAAAAGTTTACTATTACAATTATTTAGTATCAAAAGTAAAGCAATTCATTTGT
Source organism: Psylliodes chrysocephalus (assembly GCA_927349885.1). Classification (NCBI taxonomy): domain Eukaryota; kingdom Metazoa; phylum Arthropoda; class Insecta; order Coleoptera; family Chrysomelidae; genus Psylliodes; species Psylliodes chrysocephalus. The sequence goes on along the minus strand of OV651813.1, from coordinate 79,632,114 downwards.
AATAAATGTCTGTCTGCCCCAACAATATTTTATACTATTATAATTATTAACGTTGTTTTATCCATAAAGCATCCCTATTCGTAAAATTGATCAAATTAATGGAACAAAATGGAATATTTTTCTTTAATATTATTTGTGTCTTTATTATTCATTTGCACAAGATATGGAACTTTTTGTTAAATACCTACAAGTACCTATATGCTTAGTTTTTGTGTAATCGAAATGAGCTCAAACTAGACATTTACCAAATTTATCACACATACAATTATTGGTACAAGTTTTATCTTTTTTTTGTTTCTGTATTTTCTTCTTAAACGTCTGATTTTCATGTTTGCCATAATCGACTAAAACATAGCTTTTTTTTAAATTCTAATTTAACGAATGCAAATGCTAACTTTACCCTTGTGCAATATTGGGCGAGATATGCGTCAGTTATCAAAATAGATAATAAATTGTTCTAGTTGCCCACTAAACATGAATCATTACCAGTCTTTTTTGTAACGTTTCTCATAGAGACTTTTCTTGATATATTTTTGAAACGATACTAAAATGTCCCATAGATGTTTAAAGTTTAACATCATATTCATTAACATTCCTCGCATATATCTACAAATGAAGTTTTATGTACGCTGCAATACTTGAAAGAGCAGTTACATAAACATCTTTTGTGCTTCTTTTTAGTTACTTCCTGTGACACACATTTATACGATGTTAATTTTTATAAATCACAATAATATCACATACAAGTCAGCACAGTAATGTGTACAAGTTACACATCTTTAAGACGGCTATTTTTAGTCCTGGCAGACCTAACAGTTCATCCCCAGTTCATAGATGGAGATACCAATGATCGCTTGCTACTTACGTAACCGATAGTACTGTATATTATGGAGCAGTCTGTTGCCCAGTATTATTTCTTCAAAGTTCTTACTTTTACCTTTGATATTAATTTAGACCATTGTATTATCATACTTTTTTTGTAAAATTTTTTGGGATTAGAAATTAGAAGTTAACTTGCCTTCTAGGCTTCTGACTTATTTATTTTTATTTTGTTTTTGTCTTATATACTATATATGAAATATAAAATATTTATATAACATGATCCATATAAAATTTAAAAGATAAAAATATATATGAAATATAAAATATTTATATAACATGGTCCATATAAAATTTAAAAGATAAAAATAAAAAGATATCATATTTGGAACGTCACATTTGGATCATTAATATGTTTTTATTTTAAGGGCTTTTATAATAACGTCTACAACAAGTAAAAAGACTCTTGGATATAACAGGAATGTCACATCTGGTTTGTTAAAAAGACATCATTTTTGGGAACCTCCAATAACGTTGAGTAACATAACAAGATAGCGCTGTAATATTACCGCAACCGCAACGTCTACATTGTTTCATCAGAAAAGTAAACGTCCCTACTCTGGGCTTAGACGGTTAAGAGTCCATCCTTCAGATGAAAACAAGAGTACAAATATGATGTGTCCAACACATGACTTTCCTATCTAGTTATTATAGGCTTTTTTCGGAGGATAAACTAAATATATACATTTTTCACATACATCTACCTCAAAACATTTTTCTATAGATATTCATTGAAACTGAAAATACTAAAAAATTAAAATTTAGCACTTTTCCTACAATTTTTCCATTACGGTACGTTTTAGAAAAATCATGTATAAACAAAAATTATAGAGATCGATACCGCAAACCTCTTTTACTTCAACAATTTTCTTAAAAATCAAAATTTTGCACATTTTGTCAAATTTCTCGAATACGGACCATTTCAGGAAATTTTGACACAACAAAAATGATATTAGAAGTAACTTTATTTTCTTCTCCAAACATAAATAACAGATATATTCCATAAAATATAAAAACGGCCTCCCATAAAGTATCCCCCAGATGTTCCGACTTTGCCAAAATATAATCAATTCACGCCAGGCCGAAATAAAACTTTAAAATTTAATGTTTTTCTCTTTATCCGTTTTTGAGTTTTCTTCAAAATTCAAAATTTACACATTTTCTCAAATATCTCGAATACGGTCCATTTTAGAGAAATTAAGTATAGGATAAAAATTATAGAGAATTATATTACAAACAACTTTTATTTGAACAATTTTTATAAAAAATACGGACCATTTTAGGAAAATTTTGTATAGAACAAAAATTATAGGTAATAATATTAGAAGTAACTTTTATTTGAAGAATTTTCTTCTTCAAACGTAAATAACAGATATATTCCATAAAATATAAAAATGACCACCTATAAAGTAGCCCCCAGATGTTCCGACTCTACCCAAAATCTAATCTGTTCATTAGACGCCGGAATAAAGCTTAAGTTTAAAATTTGGTGTTTTTCTTTGTATCGGTTCATGAGTTATAGTGGATACAGACAGACAGATAGACAGACAGTAGGTAACTTCGTTATAAAATCAAATATGATAGCTAGGTACAATAGAAAAATAAAAAATAGCTATTGTAGTAGTGATATTTTCCGAGACTTTGCTGTTGCAAATTCATTAATTACATTGCTAAAATTTATACCATCAAAAATTTCTTGTTGTTCAATTGCTAATATTGCTAGCCCAGACAATCTTTCTTGAAGCATTGTCGATCTTAAATAATTTTTAACTTTGAAAAAGATCGCTCGCCAGAAGCTACAGATACAGGCAATGTCAGAAGAATTCTTAGTGAAATACTTACGTTTGGAAGGGTGGAGATTAAATTGTTTTCAAATATATATTGTAAAATACTTAGGGGGTCAGTATCATCAGGTAATGAAAACAAATTTAATGCTTTAATTTCATTAAACAAATAATTTGAATCTATATCCTTATTAACCTGATCTATCAATCGTTCTTCAAAAAAAACAGAACAACGTTTTAAAAGATCGCTGTCACTTAATTTGAATATGTCGCTAAAAAATCCGAAAATATCATACTCATTTAATGAGTCAAATCGATTTTTTAGAGAGCTTAAAGTTTGATCTATAATTTTTAAGAAAAAACTAATTTTAAAGACGGTTTTTGGATCATGAGGATGAGTATTAACAGTCGTAGATGTCTCCAACATTTTTTTTAAATTTACCCAAGTGTTCATATAACTGTTGTGTAAAATTGACGTTTCGTGTCTCTTCATTAGCAAAGACAAGTGTTGCCAATCAAATACTCCATTTGTATCACAATAAGCCAAGTCCTTTCGACTTTTTCTCCATTTGCTAAACTTCTTACAAAGTATTTGCATGTAAACTTTCACTTATCTTTATTACTAGGAAAGCTAAAACTTATATTTATCAAGGGCGGACCACGTTTAACCAATATTCTAGCTATCTCATTGGTGATTCTTTCGGGCCACAAACCGGGGCGGACGGAATTATATCGACACTGGCCTCATTAAAGCCTTCATCGAAAGTGTCACTTGCAGCAGGTATTTTGGTAGCTGACATTACCGAACTTCTTACACAAGCTGAATTACCTGAAGTGGATTGTTCAAGTGCTGTAGACGAGGATGGTGTCATCGCTTCATAGGCCTCTCAATCAGTAGAAGCTGTTTTGCTGCTACAACTGCCGCCACTTGTTGCATGACCTGATGTTACCGTGGTTGCCTCTGTTGAAATTTCAGATGGTCCACTCACGGTTACTGATATTACGGTTTTAGAATCTCGAGATTCGGTCGCATCGATAGTCTCCGTGGAATCTTGATTGTTCTGCAAGAAGTGCTTTAAAGATCTAGCCATTTTCCCATTTCTGGTAGTCTCAGTTTCTTTTGCTCGCGAAACTTCGCACCTGAAGGTCTCTTTCATTTATTCTGCAAAAACAAATAAATAATAAAACTCATGGGAATTAGGGATTCTAAAGTAAGCACAGTAATAAGCACCAAGTTTGCATATTTGAGTAAAAAGCAATTTGTTCGAGACCTTTCAGCTTAAACCCTTTCAAAAATAAAGGCAAAAAAAATATTAAACTAATTTGATCTTATAGCCCTTAAGGGGGTCCTTTCGCCACCAATGTTAAATAAAAAATATTAGATTATGACTAAAATTATTTTTTTTTCTTATAGTTGAAATCCTTATTTATCTAATAGTGAACTTTTAACTATACCTTACCGTGCAAATTTTTGAGAATTTTTTTTTAAAAATGTGAGTATTTGTACAGTGTCTTACGAGAAAGTAAGATCTCAACAACAATTCTCGAATTATACTATTATTTATTGATTAGATGGAGTAGAAAAAACTAAACATAAGGTTTTTGAAATATTTAGGTTTTGTTTTTTACAATAAAATATATAGGTTACCGTGGAATTTATTGAGAAATTAATATTAAAAAATCACAAACTAGGTTACTTGAAATTTTTTTCAAGATATAAAAGATGAAAATTTAAATAAATTTTTTTAACGTCTCTTAAACCGTTTGACATTTTTTCATGAAATTTTTTATGACGTGTTAGAATGCCATGACTAATAATACCGAGGAAGAGGCAATATTTTTTTCTCGATTTTTATATGTTTTTGGAGGGGGTCACCGCTCTTTTCTCCACTAAACTTTTTTGTAGTATAAAATTTAATTACAAATGAAACGTCACTGGAATGCAGAACATCCATTTGGAAACTTTTTTGTCTCTTAGTATTTGTAAAAAGTTTAGTTTAGACGATACAGCCATTTGAAATGACATCTTAAAAATATTCAATGGAAATTCTACGTATGAAAAATATCAAAATCAAGTTTATTTTTAAATTACAAACTAATGTCATCAAAATAAAAAAATTTAATTTAACAGGTGTTCAAAATTACATTCTCCTCCTGTATACACTTACTACATAGTTTTAACAATGAAAATCGAATTTTGATATTTTTGCATACGTATAATTTACATTGAATATTTTTAAGATGTCATTTTAAGTGGCTGTATTCGTCTAAACCAAACATTTTACAAATAAATACTAAAAGACAAAAAGTTTCCAAATAGGTGTTGCATTTCAGTAGCGTTCGATTTTTAATAAAATTTTATATTATAAAAAAGTTGAGTAGAGAAAGGGGCGGTGACACCCTCTTGTTAAATTCTACAATTTCACCAGTAAAAACATCAACAAATTAATATTTTACATCTACTAAATAAATAAACAATTCTCAAATAGTTCGACTGCTTTTTACCCTAATATAATGTGAAGTCATAAAACTATAAATAGCATTTTTCTCAAAATACCGAACGTCGAACACCTGTGTTTTCAGGTGCACAGCGGTGCATTGGAACAAAATGAGTGTCCGGCGCATAGTTAACGAAGCACAAATGACGTATTTCATTATGTCATGATGTTTTCATTGGTTGAAACCGAATAGGTGCGTCAACTATGCCCCGGACACTCATTTCGGTCGAACAGTATATATTAGGGCGAGCTCGACGCGAACGGCATTCAGTAGTTGTCTTATTGCCACAAACGAGTTCAGTTGTCTTTTTGCCATCATCGCTCACAGTTGTCTTTGCCAGGTGCTTTCTGCCGACGGCACGTTACTTTCTACATTTTTACAAGCGTTTAATGCTTTTTTTTTGGCGAAAGTTATATCTTCTACAATTATTATGGCATAAGAAATTCTACAAACAAATGTTTTCAAGTTGGTAACTAAAAAATCAACTATATTAGTTAATCAAATTGTGATGAACTAAAATTGTAAATATTTAAAACTGTTTAGTGAAGATAAGAAAATTATTATATCTAAATGGAATCAACCACTATGTATTTACTTCAGTGAAAATAGTGAATTAAAAACACTTCTTTTTCTACTACCTATGACTCGTTAGTTATTTCTACAAAAGAACCCAATTCTTCTAACACCAGCGACATATGCTACAGAACATTTTTACCAAAGAAATATTCGGAAGTAACACCGGTATTTTTTCATGGTCCTTCGAGCCGGATTCAAATTGGAAATTTTTGGGTTCATCAAAAAAGAAAAATCTACAAGCTCCCTTGGGAGTGCTTCATAGTGTTCGAGAAGAAAAAGAGGCCAGAATCTACTAGTTAACAACAAGAATCAACAAGGTATTTAAAAAAAAAACTTTTTATTGTGGGGAAATTTATTTTATTTTGATTGTTTTAACTTTTCGTTGGAGATTATGGGTTTGTAAAATCATTATTAGTAAATTGCATTTCTTTTTGTCGTGGATTTTTCTATTTTTAAAAGAAAAATAATTTTTGTTATTTTTTTCTGTACTAATTGTAATAGTTTACATATTTACAGTATTTATTTAAAATTGTTGTTTTTTCATAAAATTTTTTTGGTAAATTGTTTTTGAAAGAAAAAATTTACTTTCTCTAATTTTAATCTTTTGGCATATTTTTAATTTTTTTTTCTTTCACAAAAAAAAACACTTAGCCGTTTTTTCATAAAAGATATTTTTTGGAAATAATTTTTGTTTAAATTGTTTTTTAAAAAGAGAAAATTTACTTTCTCTAAGTCAATCCCTCGCAAATTTTTTCTTACAAAAAAATACTTAGCCGTTTTTATCAGAAATTTTTTTGAACACTATTATCGAAATGGATCAATTGAAAAAAGTTAGAGGCATTTGTAAATCACAGTTTACCAAAACTAAAACTTGGGTTAATGAAAACTCAGCGTGTTCAGACAAAGGTCCAATAATCGCCAAACTTGAAAGAATTAAACAATATTTTATCAAATACTTAGAAACTCAGGACCAAATTGAACAATCTGAACCTGCAGACATTGATAGGGACATCACAGAGGATGGATACTTTGAACTGTTTGCAAAATTAACCACAATGTTGGACAACTTAAATAAACCAACAGTGATCACTAATAATTCACCTCCAGTTCACGTTCCATCTGATCTTGGGGTTCCTCAATCAAGACTACGTCTGCCAGAAATAAAAATTCCTGTATTTTCTGGTAATTCACTTGAATACACATCATTTATTAATTTGTTCAATTCGCTAATCACCAATAATGTTCAAATGGGTTCAAATTCTGAAAAATTATTTTACCTACGCTCTCACCTTAGTGGCGAAGCACTTAAATTGATAGAATCGTTACCAATTTTGGATGACAACTTTCAAGTAGCACTAGATTTATTAAACACTAGATACAATAATGTCAAACAAATTTTGTCCAATCATTTCCAGCAATTGTTAGCGATTCCTGAGATTTCAAAATGTACCGTTGCCAATTTGAAAACATTCATCACTACCACTCAATCTACATATGAATCGTTATTAACGTTAAACCATGACCCGCAAGCACTCTTTGAATCTTTAATAACACAAATAATAGCTTTAAAATTAGATTACTCGTCTCGAAAATCATTCGAAGAACAAGCGGTCTCTAACGCCTTGAATACGCCACAGAATTTATTTGAATTTCTTAACAAAAAAATGTCAAGTAATGGAATAAATTCAAGTAGTACCGTACAAACCAGAATCAAATAGGTCTAATAACACTAGCCAACAGGTGTCTAGGTCAACTAAGGTTTCATGTCATGCCACGTCTCAACCAGCAACGGTATCCACATTACGGACACAAAATAATGCTCCCCCGTACCATCAAGTGTGTAATATGTGTGAGAATACAACTCACAAAATTTACTCTTGCCCAAATTTTTTAGCATTGAACATTTCTGATAGGAAGACCTTTATTGCCAATAAGCAACTCTGCTTTAACTGTTTGGGGAAAAATCATTCATCGCACACTTGTTTTTCCAGAAAAAATTGTTTTATTTAATACTTTAACTATTTACACACCTTCAAAATCTGATTCATCTTTCAACAGCATCTAAAACACTTAAAAAGGGTACCTACTTTATATAATTTTCGAATAGTTCGAATTCCAGGTATCACAAAACACTTGAAATATGAGCACACATGTATATAGTTCTTAAACCAGTCTTAAATGTACAGTAATATCTAGTAATAGGATATTTTTGAATTTTATTTTACAAATAGTGTCGAATATATTACAAAAAACACAAAGAAACACAAAAATAAACAACCTACTATCAAAAAATCCTAATAACAAACTTTTGAAATTGTTCTTAATGGCAACTCAAAAAAGAAGAAGAAAATATACAATGTAAAATAGAATTGCTATGTTTGAATATCCACATCCGATTTTTTACCTCCCGAACGTTTGTTTATCCACGTCGGACGCATCTGCTCCAACTAATTTACGTACCTTTAATCACGTGATCAAAGTTTCACAACATCTCAGACTCAGATGCATCCGATATGGATAAACAAACGGCAGCAAATGTAGTCTGGAAAACGTGTTAACCCTATCATGATAATTTAGTTGTTATTTAGTCTAACACTCGCCAACATTTATTTTATAAAATTCTTTTGTAATTATTCTAATTAATAAACCAGAAAATAAAAAAAAATTATAGGCTTAGAAAATAATTTTTCCTACGACCACTTAGGAAAGTGACACATATCACACTATATAGTCCTATATCACACGCGTATGAATAAGAATTTACTTTCCACCCGAGTGAGAATATGTTACTTTCCGCAGTAGTTGTCACAAAATGTCAAACACCTAATTTCTATTTTGATCTATGTAATGTCCATATTAATACTAAAATCGATATGATTGTTAAATTATTGAAATCGTTGTAAATTAGATCCTAGATATTTATCTTTAACAATTATTTTTAAAATAATGTTTGCTCTTTATTCAGGTTAAATACATAACCGATTAGATCATTCAGTTAACACAAGGGCTATTAGCTCAGGTGGTTAGGACGTCGAACTTATCAACTTTGCCATTTTTCGACCGCGTTCGAATCCTGGCGGGACAGAATTTTTTTTTTTTGTTATTTTTAGTTTTTTTTTTTTGTTTAGAAAATATAAAAATTGAATAAATACGATTATTGTTGATTATTTTTTTAAATACATTTTAATTATTATAGTAATAATAACCTTGGTTTTACATTTTTTTGATGATATTATTTTGTGGTCGTAGGAAAAATATTGTACATCACTTGTGTGAAAAGTGATTTTCCACACTCGTGTGATAGTCGCACTCGGCTTGCGCCTCGTGCTTCCCACTCGTGTGAAAAATGTCACTTTCCACACTCGTAATGTAATATACTATTAATATAGTGGTGTGGAATAGATAAACAATTAGAATTGGCAGAATTAAATGTCATGAGTATTATTCATATTACAAAGTGTTTAAATATTTTACTACTGAAAACGACTGTAAATTTTTATGTTTAAATTTAACCTACTAAATCCTCAAAAATAGGATTATATTTAGAAGTGATAAGTTGACAACTGTACTGTAAATGAAAATCAGAAAGGTATTTTCAATTCAGCCATTCATTCAAGTCAGAGTTAGCAAAACTATTTCTACATTTAAGTAGGCGTAAAACGGGACTTGGTTAGATAAACAAAGTTATGATGATAATACGAGCAAAACTGAATTCGTTTCAAGACTTTCTACAATATTTTAGGTATACCAATTTTTCGTTAAATGCGTTTTTGTAATTTTAAGTTGTTTGTGTAGTTATGTCACACCCTGTATTACTTATAAAAATTATTCAATATGAAATGATATAAAAAATGGTCAGAAGTCATATTCAAACTATGGTAATAAATGTAAAATGCACCATATTTCAATAGCTATATTTCAATATTCCTAATTTTTTGAACACGCTGTATAATTTATTTTTTAAAGTGTAAGTAAGCATAAACAAACTGTATACAAATGTAACACATTACATAAGTTTCATGGAAAAAACAAGAATTACTAAAGAGTGGTGAAAAATATTAATTCTGCACTCCTTACATTTGAATCCTTCTAACAGCTCACCCTGTAAAGCTGCCTACTTAAGGCCCATAAGAAAGTTGTCCCTAATGACCTGAAAAATTACATACTAAAATATGAACAAATTCTGCCAGTACCCAAAATCAATGTAAACGATAGAGATTATGTGACAGAAAATGAAGAATGCGGACTAATGGATGACATTGTATCTGCTGGTAATAGAGGCTGGTTCACAACAGCCACAGTTTATTATTATAAACATGACTAATGCTGCAGAAACATATAATTCAATCGTAGCCAAATTTGTTGCAGGAAAGAGAATTAATTTTGCCGTTGTACAGCTGCAGCCATTTCTTTTAATAAAAAAGAGAACTATATTCCCACTCTTTATAAAAAGCTGTCAAAGAGTGTTCTATATTCCCACTCTTTATAAAAAGCTGTCAAAGAGTGTTCTTGGGATTCACACACAAAGATTGGTTAGTCAAATGAGCAAACGTAGATGTAGTAGAAATGCCAGGGCCCTCAATTAAAAAAAACGCAAAAGTGGCGCACCTAAAGATAGGGACTACGGACTTCAATTCGATTATGAAGACGACGATGTTTTGAAACAAAAAAAAAACTGCAATTTTTGGATAGTTTACCAAAATCAATAGATGATATTTGTAAAATTGAAGTATCTACTAGAGGTAAGGCCAGTAATGATCTGTGGAAAGAACATCGTAGCAATGCTCACGGCTTCTAATTTTGGAACTGTTTGCAAATTACGCAAACAGATCCAAAAAAAGACTGTTAATAATATATTATTTTCATCTCTTTATGGATCAGTCGCTACAAAATGGGGACAAGCAGGGCCCCCGCAAAGGTTATCGCCGGCCGCCGCCGGAAATAGTTTGGCGCCCTTTGAATATATGTACTACTTATATAAATAATATTTTGAAGAATAACAGCTTTAAGCGGGGTGGGTGGCTCAGTGGTAGTCTCTGCCTGTGGATCCAAGGGTCCCAGGTTCGAATCCCACCGTTGGCCGGGATTTTTTTATTTAATTTAATTACTTAAAATTAATTCTGATGCCTTGGTAGGATTCCCCACTCGACCATTTAAGCTTTAAGCTGTTACATATGTTTTTTTTATTTCCTGGTTTGCTGTAATATTCTTGTAGTCGTTTAACATTTAAGCGAATTGCGAAACCACATTTTATTTTAATTTTGTAATGAAACAACAGATATTTCAAAAACCAATATTTTATTCTTACAAACTAAAAAACAAACCAAATAGTAAACAAATAAAACATTCAATTATCCAAAAATTAAATAGGTTTTTTTCTGGATTTGGCTTCTGCAAATTCTTTTATAATATTGTCAAAATCAATTTTATCGAGGATCTCTTGCTCTATAGCTAAGATTGCCAAACCCGATAATCCTTCTTGTGACATGGTAGACCTCAAATAATTTTTAATTATTTTCAATTTTGAGAAGGATCTCTCACCAGAAGCTGCATATACAGGTAAAGTAAGCAGGATTCTTAACGAAATGGTAATATTTGGTAGAGATGAAGTTAGATTGTTTTCAAATATATATTATAAAATGTCGAGGGGATTTCAGGTAATGAAAACAATCTTAGGGCTTTTATCTCATTAAATAAATAATTTTCTTCTACGTCAGCCTCCTTCTTTTTCTGATCAGTTAGCTTTTGCTGTAGAGCACTACAGCATTTTAAAACATCCTCGTCATTTAATTTAAAAATATCACAAAAAAAACCAAAAACGTTGTCGTAATCAGATATCATTTTAAATCTACTATTTAAAGAACTTAGTGTTTAATCAATTATTTTTAAAAAGAAATTTATTTTAAACGCTGTTTTGGATCTTGAGGTGTCTCATCTCTCTGTTCATAATCGAACAGTTTTGGTTTATACTTTCGTCTAACAGTATTTAATGGAGGAAAACCTTGCTCTATCTCAAGAGCGGCTGCTAGTTCTCCAGCTTGAGCAAGTTTTTCCTCGAAAACATTATCATCTCTATAATTTTTAAAATTATCAACTAGATTCTTTAAATAGTTTTGGCACACTTTAATATCAGTCGTTACACTTTGCATCATTTTGCTTACAATGCCAATCTGGAATAAAACATCATACCAAATTATTACACTGCAAATAAGTTTAAAAGATTGGATACTTAATAGCAAGAACTTTATGCCTAGCTTCTATGTTAAAAGTATAATTTTCTGCTATTTCTATAAGGCTATCACAAATTTGAATTAAATGAAACTTTAGGGGCCTTATAGCATCAATCCTACTTAGTATCAGGGGTTTTAGATTTAACTTCGCGACATGCTTTTTTATAATATCCCACCTTTTTGTGGATGAAGAGAAAAATACATAAAGTTCTTGTACAATATTGAAAAAGTTAACTGTTTCATTTGAAGCTTTAGCAGCATCATTTACTGCTAAATTGAAGCCGTGTGCAGCACATGGCACAAAAAATGCCCTGGGATTAGCATCGAGTATGCGTTTTTGTAAACCAGTATGTTTTCCGCGAATATTCGCCCCATTATCATACCCTTGACCTCTCATATCTTTAATATCTAAATTCAAATTTTTCAAAAGTCCAACGACAAAATCAAATAGCCCTTCCCCTCTCGAGTCGGATATTGGGTTGAACGCTATGAAACTCTCTTGTATTTGAGCCTTTTTAGAAATGTCATTTAGAACTACATAACGCAAAACGAGGCTTATTTGATCTGTATAGCTTAATTTATAACCGCCGTAACGTAACTTAAGTACTTAACGTAAGAAGTTAAAATATTGAATTTACGTATTCTTATTTATAAAGTTCGTAACGTAACTTAAGAACTTAACGTACCGTAGAAAGTTCGCCAACTTTTAACTTAATAACTTAACTTAAGACAAGACCTTACGGTTAGCCAATGAGATAATTCTGAGTTCAGCATGTGATAACTGTCAATTATTCTTTTTTTATTTTTTTTTTATAAATGAATAGACAAATATACCATTTGTAAACTATCATTATCCTTTTTGATGGACATACATTATCATGAATGATTTGTGTTTATGTTATTGGGGATAAACTATTTATGAGATATGAGTGTTGCTGAATATACCTATAAACATCAAGTCTAGAACTGAAATAGACACAAAATTAGTTTGCCAGGAAATATTAAATTCTCATTATTGCTCAAAAACAATCAACATCTTCAGTAAACTATTCTGTTTTATTATATTTTTGTATTATTGCTTTTAAAGTAGTTAATATTTTCTTTCTATACAGCAAAATCATAATTTATAAGTTTTATTTAGAGGTTAGGTACATAGTTTACACTTGTTTATTTCATGAGGTTGTCAGTAATTTGATAATCTCTGAAATCAACACGCATGCTCAACTCTTACGTTACGGACATTTATAAATACACTTTATTTTTATATCTTAGGTTAAGTTTCTACGGCGTTAAGTTAAGTTACGTTACGGTGGTTATAAATTATACTTATGACTTGTATCCGGTGTACAGTCTAAAATTATTGAATAATATTTGGAACTGCGAACCATATTCAAAATATTATTTTTTACTTTAGAACACATTAATTCAATAATTTCGTTTTGTATCTGATAGCCTAAATAATGGGCCATTTTTAAAGAATTTGTTTATAAGTTTTGCTCTCTCATCACAGGATCAAAAGAGGAAATCATCTCGACAGCTTTGAGGAAGTTTCTATTATCAAATTCAAAAAGTATTTTAGAAGAACCTTGGAACGCTAGTATTATCAGTCACCGCTTCAGTAGAAACTTCATCGTCAGAAGTGTCACTTGTAGTCGTCTTTGTTGGGATGGTCGACTCTATAGAGAATATATTTTCGATAAGTGATAATGATGTTGATGGTTCACATGTTGCAGAAGATGGTGGAGCCGCCGCTTCAGAAACTGTATTTTCACCTTCCTCTATCGTTTCAGTGTTGGAAACTTGACTTTTTCGCAAGAAATGTTTCATACTACCAGCCATCTTCTCCCTTTCTTGGACTCTTAACTTTTTTCTGCTCTCGAAATTTTGCACCAGAAGGTCGTTTTCTCTTCTGTGGCTCCTAGAAAGGAATACTAGATCAAAAATTGGTAAAGGCATTTAATATTAAGGGTAATTCAGGTTTTAGTGCACAAACTTTAACAGAAAAAATAATAAACATATTTTTTAGACCTAATTTGCCACACAGGAAAAAAATCACATTTCCCGGTTTTCAGATGTGAAAAGTATAGAATTACTTTTGTAGTATTTTCCACAATATCTTATTAATAGCCGAAGTAAATCAAAGTCAAAGGTATATTCCCGTTTCGCCTGACATAAAAATTTGGTACGCTTTGGTAGCGTTTTGCCTGACTACATGTTAAACGGAAAAAAAAAGTTTCGATTCTCCTGACCTGCTCAGGTAATAAATATGTATTTGCTGTAAAGAAATCTATTACTAACAAATAAATAATACCAATAAGAAATGAACATAAAATTAAATTAAAATGTTATAGTTATTTAATTTGATATAAACAAAAAATATAGAGCACCCAGTATAGTAAAAAGTTAGTAAAATAAAAACTAAACATTTTTCAAATTGACGAAGTGTAAAGCGAATAAACTATTTGAATTTAGAATTTTTTTTATGAAAAAAGATTTAAAGGAAAAATTATCAAGATGGTTTAGAAAATTTAAAAATAATTGATTTAAAAACACTGGTACAAAACGCTTAATAATGTCAATAAATGCAGTTTTTTTTTGTTTCAAATCAAATCATTCTTATAAATCAAATTTTGCATGTATTTTGAAAATGGCCCTTATGATAAAAAAAGCACGCACCATCCAATTTATGGTCAGGCGAAACGATACCACAATTTGAGCTTTTCAGGCGAATCGGGAAATTTTAATTGGTCAGGCGAAATGAGAACAGGCGAATCGGACATAAATCAAGTCAAATACATAGGTATTATGTGGGTAGGTACTTACCATTTCATAAAATTTAATTACAACACAATTAACATAAAATATAAAGCACTTCGTCGAATACTTATAACTATAACTTTGCGTCTTGGTTTTTGACCTTCACGTAGCCGAAGAAAATATTAACTATTTGGATTACGACGCCTCGTGCAGTTTTATTTATACACGTGGTTCGTAGACGAGTCTTCAAGTCTGGACAGGAAAAATCGACAAGATCTAATATGAAACTTACTCGTCGTACAATATTCGAGTCTGGACAGGAAAAACGTAGTTCGTAGAGTAAGTCTGGACAGGAAAAATCGACAAGAACTTATTTGAAACTTACTCGTCGTACAATATTCGAGTCTGGACAGGAAAAACGTAGTTCGTAGAGTAAGTCTGGACAGGAAAAATCGACAAGAACTTATTTGAAACTTACTCGTCGTTCGTAGAGTAATCGAGTCTGGACAGGAAAAATCGACAAGTTTATACTTGTTCCAGAATGAATTAATTCCTATTTTATTATTTAAATATTCGCGCTTTGTCTCAAATCGCTTACTTAAAACTTTGGCCCACACATGCGCTTCGTCTGACTGTAAGACAAGTGAAGCGCCGTTGGACGAGAAGAACTACAGCAATTGCCGCGACGAGAATGCTTTGTGGAGTGTATGTGCCGTTAAATCCGCTATTATAAAATCCTATATAATAAACGTTATTATATAAACTGTGTAACCGAGCCCGGTCTTGGCTACTGGACTAATACTACCACCTACTTCATCCGACGAACAATATGATGCAACACAGAAGGTAAGCGCGTTTGATACACGTTTAACTTATTTTTTTCGACTGTTACAATCAGCGACTTTTTACGTAATATTCCAATCATTCTATTACAATACTTTATACGGGTATTCATGGTATTGCATGTTGCACACAGAATTAACTAACCTATTGATTTTATTATATTTAATAATTAACACGCTAATTTAATAGCTATTTGATTTCAAAAATAGATATATTTTCTGTCACAATAGGAATAGGTCATTATATCAACGAACATAAACTTCGATAACATTATTGATTATATTATCATGAATTGAGATAAAAACATTTTTGATTTCTTTAGTGTCTTAGTGCCTTGTTCATTGGAATCGTTAGAAAAATTAAAAATTCGAATTGTATACAGACCTCCGGTTTGGTGCCCCTTTAGAGTTGCGCCCGCGTGCGGTGCACGCGCAGTTGCGGGGACCCTGGAGACAAGATCATGTATTTATTGCGCTAGAAGAATTTAAAAATAAATACGGAAAAACGGTACAAGAATGTGCATTATTTATTTATGAAAAACATCCATACTTGGGAGCAAGTCTAGACGGCATTATTAGTAATAATGAAATAATTGAAATTAAATGTCCATATTTTTGTTCCAAATTGACACCAGAAATGGAAATTCAAGAAAAAAAATTAAAAAACTAGCCAATACAGATGGCCAAATTAAATTTAAAAAAATGATAATTAGTTTTTTTTTTAATTTAAGTATTTAATTTATTTTTACCTATTTTTACTTTCAGTGAACGAAGAAAAGATAAAACCAATACATTATATTTTTTTTATGAAATTGTGAGATTGATGCAATTTTGTTTTAAAAAAAAAACAAATGTTTTATAGTATGTACCACTGTATATTAAAGCACTTTCCAAAAATCAGTTTCTTACTTTAAATATAGGTACCATAACTAAAGCCATCCAAAGCTTTCGCGCGGATACCAAGTGTATATCGAATATAAGTAATAACAACAAAAATGTATAAAAATCCTTTACTATTTCACCTTAGAATATAAATAAAATCAATTTAAATATAGTTATTCATTTATTTAAAAAATAATTCCACTAGATGAAGAAAGAAAACTTTCGAATCCGTCATCGAAGTAATAAAAATATGATCTGCAAAGAAATTACTATCATCACAATAGTTACAATATACAGACAAATTGGGCCAGCCTGCGTTTCAGGTGGAGAGAAAGGTAGACGTACTATTAGACTGAACGGAGAAAGATAAAATTATTACACGTACAATTATCTTTACATAAACAAAGAGAGGGTTGCGTACAGAGATATTCTATGAAATGAATGAGGTACCTCTCAACTTCGACCGAACGGAAAGCGGTAGAATAGCCTTAATATCAAACACGACTTTTTGCCAAAAATTCCATGTGCTAAAAAAATAAAACAAATAAATTTGTCACATATATTTTCGAATTTATACATACACAAAAACGGATTAAACCAGTAATATAAAACATTACATTCTAAATATTGTACCATTCGACATATTAAGTTTCCACTTTCGATTACGGCCACAAAATTATTAAAGTGCGCAGCACCATTTTGATGTATTTTTTAACATCATACTTATTAAGAAACTGTAACAATTACAAAATAAATGTAATTATTAATTTTTGAATTTTCGTTTCATATCTTACGTGAAAAAATAATAGGCAACTATTGTTCTCAAAGTTTTTTGAAAATGTTCAAAAATTATTTTTCTGGAAAAGACCGATCACTACAAAGAATAAATAGTTGTTACCATAGTATCTCAAATAAAAAATATTATAATTTATTTCTAAATCGATCTAGTATTCAAAAATTTGTGTATTTTGGAAATAAAATCTTTCAAAATGTTTGATGAGAAAACTCAAATAAGTGTTGTAAATTAGGCCACAAGAACAGCAAACTTTATTTTTTTGTTATATTTTGATATTTCTGTGTTTGTTTTGTCACAAAGTGTCCATACAATTTTCCTTAGTTATAATTTCAATACATTTTTAAAATAAAATGCTTGTTTTTCATTGTTATGGCTGATCATAGGAATAGAAACAATATTTATGCCACTTAATGGCATTAAATTCTCATTTAATAATATACTACTTCTACATACTTCTACTCTTCCAGATCACAAAAAAAAATTATGAATTTTGATAAACAATTCTGAATTTTGAGAAATATGCGAAATATTTGATAAAAACCGAAATTCAAACATATTATTTCTTAATAAGTATAAAGTTCTCAAACAATTGAGCATTTCAATGAGCCAAGAACGAAAATTGGAAATTTTTGAGTATTATAATTTGAGCAAATAATTATTTATATAACAACCACTTAGCTGCCTTTTAGTTACTATCAAAAAATAATTCATATTCCATTTAAAATAATTTCATACAGGAAATAAAAAAGCTGCCGTAAAATACCGACTAATTATGGTCCTAAGAACTAATAGTTAATATTTACAATCTGTGTACTTATCAACCAAGTACCTACTGATTTTTTTTAGATGATACAACCAATGTTACAAGATATTTTGAGATACAGGGTTGAAATTAGAAAGCCCCAATTCTTTAAAATGGGCACCAAAAAGCACCCTTAAATATTATTGGAAGTTATTCGTTTATTCTGTGAAGTTAAAATACATACTTAACTACTATAAACAAAATATTGTCACTTACAAGGTGTCAAAGTAGGTATGTTCACCGAACAAAAATAGCTGAAAGGCCGAAAAAAAATATATCACCGTCATAGTCTCTCAATATTTGAGTATGTACTCGTTTGAAATTATTATTGGTAAAATTAGATCCTATGACTAGTTTTCCAAATACATGTACCTAATATATACATTTTAAACAATAAATATATACTGACATAAGTAGACGTGTTCAAGAGAAATACCGTATATTAAATATATTGACACACTGTGTTGGATTAGGAGAGTACAGTCTTGTACTATTTGGAGACAGACAACAAATTTCGTAAATTAAGAAGACAGTTCAGAAGTGGAGAATTTCCCAGATTTATCTGCTCATTAACTACATCATACTGAGCATCCATTAAATGTTTTTAATTTCTAATGATTCCTAAAACTATGTCAGTTTGACAACGTTTGTTATCGCCTATTTAAAATATTAATGTATGTATATTTATAAGCTTTTTCAATAAAGAAGCAATTAATGTTCTAATCTTTGGCAATAATTTTATGTTTTTGATTTTTTCACCTTGCCAGTTAAACTACGACTTAAAATAAAATGTATTGGGGGCTTTACCTCATGGGTGGCGCGGAAAAGAGCTCACAATCTGATTTAAATATGCAATATAAAAAGACACTTTTGGCAATGCTCGAACCAAATAAACCTGTAATCCGATTACAATTCATTTCTTTAGATCCTACTCAGATCTAGCGTATAATGAACTTTTTTGTAATGAAATAATGTATGACCCGAGGTGGGGGAGGCCACATGGCCCACAGTCCGAATTACATCTAATGTATGATCTTGCATGTTGACTTATTAGATTTTCTTATTGAACAACTCGCAACTTACAAGGCATTAGTTTCTATTCTTTGGCAACAATTTCAAGTTTCCTTGTTGATTTTTTCACCTTACACATATTCAAATGTGATCACCCTGTAAATACGAAATTTTTTGTCTGCCTCCAAATAGTATAAGGTACTACATTCCTAATCCAACACAGTGTAGCAAAATATTTAATATACGGTATTTCTCTTGAACATATCTACTTAATTATGTCAGAATAATATATTTATTGTTTAAAATTCACATATAAGGTACATATTAAGTTATATTTGTAAAACCAGTCATAGGATCCAATTTTACTAATAAGTATTTCGAACTAGTATACCAAGAATTATACAATATTAAATATTGAGAGACTTTGACAATGGTATTTTTTCGGCATTTCATCTATTATTGTTCGGTGAAAATACATACTTTGACCGAAAAAGATCTGGGGAATCATGAATCACCCTGTAAGTGACAATCTTTTGATTATAGTAATTAAGTATGCATATTGACTACACAGAATGAGCAAATAACTTCCCAAAATATTTAAGGATAATTTTTGGATTTTAAAGAATTATGGATTTCTAACTTCAAAATCTAGTCATAGGATAAGAAAAACATAAGGAAAGTGTTTGGATAAGCAAATAATTAAAATCGTCTAAATATTATTTTTCAAAAATAAAGCAAAGCAAACTTTTGAAGTAATGCTTATTGATTGTTTTCTATAAATGAAGAACTAAAAAGTTTGTCAGGTTCATTTTGACTTTTTTCTTAACGATTTTAAGTTTTGTTACGTTAAACAATGTTTCAAAAGAAAATTTAAAGATGTAGTAGCTTAGAAATGGGTTTCTGAATAATTAATTTTCAATATTTTCAGGTGAGGGACCACGGAACTATTTGGGGGGTATTCCATACCCCTGGAAACTTGGATACCCAAAAATCAAGTTTGACTTCGCCACTGAGTGGATCGTCCATGAAAACGCTGGGATAACAAAGTAAAACAAACAGTATGCTACAAAAGATAATTAAGTGATTTTTAGTGATAAAATCAAAAGAAGTCCGATATTTTTATGATAAGCTCTCTGCATTAAACTTTTCTACTATATTGATAAAATCTCATCTTTTCACACTGGTTTTGCCACCCAATAGAAACTGAAAAATATCTCTCAAATTAGAAAAAATACACATGTCTACCTCCCAGAAGTATTTACTATTGTCTTAAATTATTACCGAATATGGATTATTTTTTTATGATTTATATAAAGAAAATCATTTACACAACCATTGTACTTAATACGAAAAGAAATTAAAACTTTATCGTGAATATTAGTAAAAAATATAATAGATTTAATATCAGTCACATTATTTACAAGGACGTATGAATTATTTGTTAGTTTCAATCCAAAAAATTAACAAAAACACGATTATATTAAAACTAACACGAACCAACAGTGTACAGTATTAATTATCAATTATTTACAGTGTGATTACGTAATAAGTGCATTTGTTTTATTCTGTTTATATGGGCAGATAATATATTCATTGAATAATTAACTTTTTCAAAATAACATTTATTTATTTTTTGTTAGTGTTTTTTTTTTAAGATCAAACATTGTTAGGTATTTCTCTACATTCCACATGTTAGTAACACCCTAAAATACGTTTTAATACTGTTATTTTTGGCACAGTTATAGTGTTAATAAATTGAATTTTTATTCAGCGGAATCCGATTTCGGTGTTTTTGTTAATTTTGAGGTTGCTATTCGGTACAAAATTACAAATTAGATTGGGCAATAATAAAAACGAGAAATTATAAAATAAACACCTCAAATTTACAACAATTGCCCAAAAATGGCACAAGTCACAGCAATTAATTTAATTCATTTAACAATAGAGAAGCATTAAATGGAACACACATCAAAGAAGGAAATATGTACAAAATTATATATTCAATATTTATTTTATATACCGACGGAGGTAAATTATAAAAAAAAATTTAGGAATAAAAATAGAAAAATAAAACTATTTTTCAAGATACATACTGTTAAATACACAATTCTAACGAGCTCAGATATATATATATATATTTTTTAATTATTGATCTGTAAACACCTTGTATCTATTAAATTACCATTTGATTCCCATATAAGTATCTCCTGTAAACAGTTGTCGGTGTTTTTAAAAATACCCTATTTATTTGAATAGATAACGATCGTTTCGTATCAAATTTTCAAAAAATATTCACTTGTTCCAAGCTGTCAATGTTTTGTTTTAAAATATACATATATTATGAAACAAAACATAAAAATTAAAAACTTTAAACTAAGTAGTATATTAAAAAATACTTAAAAACAAGTTTTTTTAATATTACTTTGATGTGTGTTAATAATAATTGACAGAACTGACTGATTCATGATCGACTCGTATATTTATACAAAATAAAAAAAATTGATATGTTACTTTTAGGGAACTAAAGTTCTTCTGTTGGCGGCCTAACTGCTTCGTCAACACTATGTTCTAGAAGCACAGCCTTTTCGTCTTTTACGCTACTCGTCCCATTGTAAACAGATTCATAGACCGGGTTAGCAAAGTTACCAGACTGAAAAAAAAAAGAATATTTACAAAAATTATTATAAATTATAGTTTATTTTCGATATACATGTGTTCAGTTCAAACCACTGAAATAGAATGAAAAGGAGATGCTATGACGATACTAAAATTGCCCGCTCCTTTGCATTACACTTTTACGTAACATGTCAAACCCAAGTCAGTTTTAGTGAGAATAAATTGCCATTTTTAAAAAACAGCTTCATTAAAATAATACAAAAACATTTTCATTCCGTCATTATTAATTCCGTATTATTGAAATAAATCAAAGTACATTTTGATTACACTTTTCCATCACTCGAAGTGCGTCCATCTGTCATATCGCAGATCGTCTCTACTTCATTCTATCTAGATGATTAAAACCTACAATGGAGTATGTATACAGTAGATAAATGTTTTGGTAAATTGCAACCTCTGTTCAAAAATGAAATCACTTAAAACTTGTTAAAAATTAGAAATTTCTACAAAATACAAAATTTGAAAAGCATGAATCTGTAAAAAGCATGCCAAAAATAATGAGTAATTAAAAAAACTGTCTTTATGATTTTTGATGATGAATAACGATAACTGTTTTTAGAAAAAAAATGTATTGGAGAACAAATAAGACATTTTCGAGATACATTAAAAGATCTAAAAAATACAACTTTAAAAACATGTGACAAAAGTGAACAAAATAGAAGAAGGTTGCAATCTAAAATATATGTCAAGATTCTCTTCAAAAACATTTAAGATATAAAAATTACTTAAGCGAAAGTGCCTCAGAAGCAGTTGAGGTATAGAATTCCTTATCTTTAAGGAATTCTATACCTCAACTGCTTCTGTCTATCTTTAGTTGCAAAATAAAATAATAAAAAAAAAAAACGTAAAAACGTTAACTGATACGCATAACGAAGTACCACTTTAAGCAAACGGGTCTAGAGATGGACGAAATCTGTTATAAATTATTTTTAAACTTAAAAATTTTGTGTTAAAGTCAATATTACCGTTTAATAAATTTTACTGACAGTTTTGATTGCCATTTTAAACAATATTTTCCAATTATAAATTTACAGTCAACTTTTAAAATATATTCTTCAGTGACTGTTATTTATAATATGAGATGTAATATATTAAATAGAATAATAATATAAATATACATATTAATGTCCTTTTCAATCAACGCACGCACCGACTGATGCGTGAAATAGAAGCATCGATGCTATATCGCTTCTTCCGATGCATGTGCGATCGGCTGGAGTTGTTCACTCTGATACAAGCAAAGAAGGCCCGAAAGTTTAATATTGCCTAGACTGTATACAAATTGGAAAATAAAATATCTACAGTATTGCGGATCGATATAAGCAGACAAGAACACATCATTAATGTAACGAAAACGGATTATTACGAATGATACGATAATTAAAAGCGCATTCCAGCAGGAGGCAGCACTTAACGTGGCGTTTTAACCACTAATTTTGACCAATTTTAAAAATGCAAAAAATCACTAAAATTCAAATTTGGGGATTATATTTAAAATACTGTTATTTAAAATAAAAAAATATCGTGTTTTTAGAAAGGAATTATTAATTTTACTTAATTATCAAAATTATTTTTAAATCATGTCTAATAAATTGTAGTCCATATAGTACCTTTAAACCACTAAAAATAAACAATTATATCAAATAGCATTATTCGTTTCAACGGCAACGGTTCGATGTCCATCAACATATATTTGAATTGACCATATCTATTAATAAAAATTAGTCAATTTCTTAATGCAGAGATGAACTGAACATATTGTATTAAATGATAATTACTTATGACCAACTAAAAAAGATAATACGCCTAAAAAACGTAAATTCCAAATTCAATGTTAGGGTAATAGAACCATAGCTCTCACAAACCCTAGATACAGCATCGAAAACAAATTTTAACCCCTTTCATGCTGGGCGCCATATTAA
Source organism: Psylliodes chrysocephalus (assembly GCA_927349885.1). NCBI lineage: Eukaryota > Metazoa > Arthropoda > Insecta > Coleoptera > Chrysomelidae > Psylliodes > Psylliodes chrysocephalus. Next base: position 79,608,458 of record OV651813.1, on the reverse strand, counting down.
ATAAGTTTTAAGTTGGCACTACTGACAAGACAGGATCGGTGCAAGGTTACGGAAGAAAATATAAATGGGGAGTAACTTTTCACAACTATTTTTCTTGAAATAAATATTTTTTTATGGTTTATTGTATACCACACCGAAAGATTTTCGGAATTAATGATTGATAGCTATAGAGAGACCATTGATACTTGTTTGAAATTTCGCCTTATGTTACTGTAACGTTTTTTAAATTTATTTATAGTTTATTTATTTAAAACACACTATTTACAATTTATATATGACGTACTAATTATTTTATATAATACTTAGGCACTATACTCACAATTCTAATTTATTTATTACAATTTATCTTTTCTGTCCAACACTTAAATTGTCCGTCGACAACTCGCGCTATTTATATAAAGCCAACTCTGTACTAGAACTGTCTACGTTTTCCAGAACGATCGAAAACTGCCATTTCTATGATTTATAAGGTAACAGTTTTGTTCGTTTCAAAAAATATTTTTAAAACGTCGTGTGTGAAGAATCTTCCATACATTTGCACATCTTATTAAAGCTTTCGCTTATTCGTGGCTCATGCTTCTAAATGCGCTTATTCGTGAATATAGTCTTCCCGCACTTGGTTCGTAAATAACTATTGTGAGGGAGAAGTACCGTCTCAATATTTTTCCAACCAACCTGTTTCCCCAAAAAGGTTTTCAGAATTAAATACAGTTTGTCCCATTAGGAATGGGACGTAGAGCAACTGAAGATTCTCTGAATAAAAATAAGATGACTAAACGAAACATGCTTAGGTAAAATGTTACTCGTTTTTGACATACAGTTTGTTATAGTTGAAAATTCAAAAATGTTTAATATATGTATCTTTTTTTATTATTCGTTATAATTTTACTAAATTTAGCTAACATTTTTGGTGTCATAAGATACATTTATCAGCAAAATTATAATTAAATAAAATTTGCCAGTGGTGTGCGGCATGGATAAATAACACTTTCATCTCTTCTAAATTTTACGTCACTCTCTAAAACTTATTTGCACTACAACACATTTTTTCATGTTTTTTTAAATAAATCATGTACTCTTGTTGTGAGCTCATAAAGTGATTGTGTTTCGAGATTTTTGCACACAAAGGTTAACAATCTTTATTTTAAATTATTTTAAAATTTTTAAATTTAATTTTTTTATTAGTTTTTAACAAGAGTAGATACATGATTTATTTAAAAAAAAACTTCAAAAAATGTATAATTATAATCCAAATAAGTTTTTGGGAATAGCGTAAAATGGAAAAGGATGAAAATGTTACTTACCCATACCGTACGCCACTGGTAAAGTAATTGATTTGTTGCTGATAGATCTTATGCTGAATTTAGTCGAATTATACTGAGTAATAAAAAAATTATAGCCATTAATAATTTTTGAATTTTCAACTATATCACCCTGTATTTTGAAAACGTGTAACATTTTACCTTCGATTTTACCAAAGCATGTTTCGTTTAATCGTCTTATTTTTAATCAGAGAATTTTCAGTTGTTCTGTCCCCTCCTTCTTAATAGGACACCCTGTATATATCAGGTAATTACCTCATACTGCAACCTTACGACGAGAAACTGTTAAAAAGCTCATCCACTTATCCACGATTGTGATAGAAACCCACGGTTCGTAGACAACACGGTTGCTGACACAGTGACGTCACGAAATGAAAAATCGAGCTGACAGACAATATTCTAGTTGGGGTCGTATGTTAGTTTTTTTTGAAAAATCTAATATTTTAATAATATTTAGTGGTGTTTATATTTTTATTTTTGGACTTTATACCTGTATTGGAGTTTTTATAAAATCGTTAATTTAATTTTTTTAAAGACAAGCTACAAAAGGCAAGGAAAAATCATGTAATGATTTCCGTCAAATTTCAAATGAATTACTTTTTATTTGAAATATAAAGAGAAATATATATTATTGTGTGAATGGTTTATATTATCTACTTATTTTGTTCATCTCTCGTTTAGTTTGTGTCATAGACTTTAAGTATTCGTCGTTCTGTAATAAATAAAATGTAAATTGTTACTTACTTTGTCGGCATCTAAAGTGAAAGGTTCGGCATCCCTTTCTTGGTAGATTGGATTACTAAAATCGTTCTCGTGTAATCTTTCATGTGAAAATGTAGTTCTTTTCTTAAAGATGTATTCAAATACTAAGAAACCAGCGATCAGTACAACTATAATGACTCCGATAGCTGATAAAACTGGTACTACAACGCTACGAGTTTCAACTTCTTCCTCCAGACCAAAGCTGTTAAGTTCACATCTGTAGAAAAAAATGGTTCAATTAGTTTTTGATTAAAAAAATTATAATTTTTTATGAATATTATGATTTTTAGATGTATGTCAAGCTAGCAGACCATATTTGTGGTTTTTGATCCTTATTTTACACCAAAATAAATTTCTGCTTTTCAGATTATTCAGTAAAGAACACTTAACTTCATTATTATTTACTAGCGGTAACCGGCGCGCATCACTGCGCCAAGAAAGATAACATATGCAGTTATTGGCAAATACGGAATATAATAATAAATGAGCTTTATTGAAATAACTGAACATCAACCAAATCCTTTAGCCTATTACATACCACAATGTGTATATGTATAAAAAAATGTAACAGTAATAGAATTTTGTTATGACTGTTAAAGGTCCCACTGTGATGTTATATATTCCCACTTGGTTATATATGAAGACTTCCTCTTGACATGCCTGAGTGGATCACGCAGTCTGCATGCCGTTCAATTATGTCTCTAGCCTCTTCTTTTTCACAGAATTTTTGAGTCAGATGTATTAATTGCTGTTTTATTGGTTTTACCTGGGTAATTTCATAGAGAAGGACATACTATTTTAGTAAGATGAGGATGTATTTAGGATTGCACATTGACCACAGTTTGTATAAAAGTCCTTGATGCCATACACTGTCGAAAGCCTCCCAGCTAGCACATAACGTTGCCAAGCCTTTCGGCGATGTTGCATTAAGGGAACGTAATAACATTACTATACAACGTAAATGCAACGTTCATGAGAAGTTGTTGAGGGAAATCAAAACCTCGCAAAACTTCTATTTGTTATTTACCTAGTTAACCTACCGTAAACATTACAAATCTGATTTCAGAACGTTTAGTTTTATGTCAATTGTCACTTGTCAGTTTTTCTAGTCAATTGTCTTTTTTAATGGTTTATTTTTCGACATCCAGAATTTATTTTATAAATAATTATTATTTATACATTCGAATAGATTTGGAAAGGGTCCTCTATAAAATAGATAAATATTTTCTAAACCATTGTCTTTGTTTCAGATTACAATGCCTGATGTAAATTTATTATTTCATTCATTAAGTATCTTTAGCAGTCGATGCCGATGACACCAAATAAAAAAAAACTACAATAAATACAAAGAATTGCAGATCAATCGTTGTAAACCAGAAGATAAACATTTAACCGAATGTCCGGCAACATTTTACACCAAATACTTATAAAAGGTAATTATACTTTATCGAACTAAAAATACATTTTAAAAATATTATTTTTTAGGTTTCCTTCGACATTCTAGGAATTTTAGAAGCAAAAGTAAATACTACAGAAGTGTAAAGAAGAATATAACACCTGAAGTTTTATAAAAAGTGAATCTATAGGTACATGATATGTCAGGTATATCAGAATTCAAGCAGTTCATTTTCTTCAACAGGCTAGATTGCCTGGAAATGCAACCATCATTTCAAGTGAAAACCCAGCAGAAAAGTTGAAAGAAATCATAGATGATAATCTCAAGTATAATAGAATATCTTGCTAAAAAACACTAGTTGTTTTTTATAAAATCTACATATCGATGGCTCAATCAAATACTGCCACAACTAAATTACTATTATTTCGAGAAATTTCATTTTGAAATTTTGTAAGTCTCTATTATCATTATTTTGTTTTGGACATACTCTTTATATTTTATTTAAAAGCTTCGATATTTTGCTGTTAAATAAAATGATTACGATTATAAAAGTGAGTTGTTGCATAGTTGTAAAAAATTTGGGTGTTTTTGAAGAAAATAACTCGAATTGAGGCAGTTTTAGACACAGTTTGTGGCTACATTTTAAATGATTTATCTTTAAGGATATTTTTGTTTGTGGTGGTATTTAAAGTAAAACCGTAATGATATTTTGCATCCATTGAACCAAAAATGTAATTGCTTTGTTTTTTGACTTGTGGCGTTTTTTGATTGAGCCATCGTAATATCTACTTTGGAAATCAAGCATAAAATTTGTAAAATTCAAACAAATTTCAATACACTAACATTGGTTGTTTTATTTAAAACAACAAAGTAAGGCATATTTTTTAATTTCTATATAATTTCCTTTAATTAATAATAGGTAAACAAGTTATCAATTTCTTTTTTATTCAATGTATTGAGAAGTAAAATCTTTTTATATAAAAATATAATTTATTCTCTTCTAATAAATTGTCATATTTAGGTTACATTATAGCACTTTATAAATATCTATGCAAAAAAAGTTAAAAGGCTTGATTTAAAAAAGATATATCTCTGCGTCTTAGGTAATAAATCAGCTAACTTAGCTATCCTCTAGTAATCTAATATAATAATATGTACCTAGTCATTGTTGTATTTGTTTATTATTTTTCACCAATCTAGCTTTATCATCGTTCACCATTTAAGGTTTTAGTGAACCTTTGCAATATTGGTACCTTATTATACTATTTAGCTAATTTTGTCCAATCGTTCAGTGCTTTCTAGGTAGCTTCTTCTATCCCACATGTGTACTTGTGTTTGTGATATAAGGTGTGTTCTTTTATTCAATAATTGTTCTATCAGTGATTGATGTAATTTATCTATTCTGCAGTCGTTTTATATTTGAACTCTTATATTTTAGGTTAACTTAAATGATTGATTATCCTCACCATTCGTCTATCACATATCCATCGGCTTTTAAAGCCGATGGATGCCTTGGCTCATTGGTGAACTCACTGCTGGAAAAAAGAATGATTGACACATACAATCGTCTTTCCATCACTTAATTTACGAACGGTTTGCTGCAAGCGCTGGATACAGCACTGAATAAAAGAACACGCCTACACCTACCTCTACTTTTGTGCTATTGGTACTTGATTTCAAGAACATTTTAATAATAAATTTATATAAATATTTTGTTTTATTTGAAATTTTCATGTCTCGATTGAGATTTTACTATAGCCTCAATTTCAGCCTCTCTGTATTACATTACACAATGTGTGTCCATGGATGGACTTAATTATACTTGTAAAAATATTTATTTTAAATTAAAGAAAAAGTTATTTTTCATAATTTCTCAATGTGAATCGAATTTATTTAACAAGCAAGAAATTATGAAGAATTACTTTTTTAATTTAAAATAAATATTTTCACAAGTATAGTTAAGCCCATCCGTGGACACACTGTATAATGCTGTAGATCTAATTCACATTATAACATCAATAGAACGTTTCAGAGCAACTTTCGGGGTAAGTACCGTAAAAGTGCTAGTGTGATGTTTTCCGAACTTCACTTTATAACTTCTACGAGATGTGCTATAAAAGTCTTGCAGTTGCGGACATTCGGTAGTTGCAGGGATAATAGGGTTACGTTTACGGTACATTGCATGCGAGCTTAAAGAGCCTAAAATTGCAGCTTATTAACGTAGATGGGATGTTTTTGTGCTAGCTGGGCTTGATAAAGTCCAGAAATACTGCTGCACTATACTCGCCTTTTAGTTCTACGGTTTGTACATTGGAGGTTATAACTGTTACCGGATGTACTTACTGTTGAACATTTTTCATGAAACCCGAACTGATTTTATGACTGATTTCTTGAGTTAGAATGTTTCTGATGATTATTTGTTTCAAAGTTTTTACTTAATACTGACAAAAGAGTAATAGGTCTGTAGTTCCTCGGTTCCTTGTGGCATGTATTCAGTTTAGGAATTGTGATTATGATTCCGTGTTTGCATTCAGGGAGAAAGTACATATGATTAAGGCAGTATTCATAAATTTTCTTTATGTGAACGTGTATATTATATTCTAGTTTTCTTACAGCCGTATGCATAGTCGATCGCCAGCGACTCGCCAGAGATTCATTTCGGCGTATCGCCAGCGATCCGCTGGCGTAAGCCCAAAAAGCTGGCGACTCGCCGGAGATTGTCACCGGAATGTCATTTCACGAAAGTTTTTATTTTCTTTTATAGGGATTATCACCGGTATCTCTCGCATTTTATTCATGATTCATTTCTTAAAACTCAAAAAATAATGAACGAATATCAAATTTTTCCCTATAAAAGAACATGAAAACTTGCGTGAAATGACATTCCGGTGACAATCTCCGGCGAGTCGCCAGCTTTTTGGGCTTTCGCCGGCGGATCGCCAGCGAATCTGGCGATACGCCGAAATGAATCTCTAGCGAGTCGCTGGCGAGTCGCTGGCGACCGACTATGCATACGGCTGTTAGTATGTTCTTGGTAATGCAACTATGTCATGTCCAGGTGATGTACTTTTCCCCTTAGATTAGATTTAAAAGGAGTTGGACATTATTTGTCCTTATCCACTGCGATGTTTTCAGATCTATTTTGGGACTCCGTTTTTTAGAGTATGTTTAGCTTGGTTTTTTTGATTAGACTTAGTAGCTCCGACACTGGCTCCCGCATGTAGCTGCATGAGTTTGGCATATCTTCGCCTAATGTTAGAAACCTCATTAGAATGAGGCTAGAGCCAGGACTTCACACTGGTACATGACGTGGATTGATATTTCCTCTTCTTCTTCACAGAACATTCACAAAGTTGCTTCTTCTGCTGGATTTATGACCTTCATGTGCCTTCTTAGGCGACAGTGTCCAGTAAGAAGACCTACTGTTATCCTAACGATTTAGTTTTTGATCCAGTAGGTCTTTCATGAACTTGGCCGATAGTTCCTTGATGAATTGTTTGGCCTGTCTCAGTCTTGGATAGTTTTTCCACCATTCCTGAGACTCTTTTTGCATCCACTGTTTGATGGATGCCTTACACAAGGCCTTAGTAACTCCACAGAAAGTTCCGGGCCTGTCATAGCCTTATCGGGCTAATTCGTCGGCCTTTTCGTTGCCCTGATATTACTCGTGGCCTGGCATCCAGGCTAGGGTTACTTTTCCCCTTAAACACTATGTAGAAATATTTTTCTTCAGCTATTTCCTTATTTTCAATGTTAGGTGTATTAATAAAATATGTTTCATGCAATGTTGTGACTAGTGCATAATATCAAATTGAGGGCCGTTCTCTTTAATAAAATGGCTGCTTTTTCTTCATATATTTCGAATTTTGATATTTTTTTATTTGTTGCCACTATTTTTTTCCTGTTGTTCGTTTATCTCATTGCAAACAATCATCCATTTATGTTTTTTATAACGCTATTGCAGCATTGTTTCATTGACAGAGTCTATATTAAATTTGTTGATATTTATTCTATGTTTTTCTTCATAGTTAATATTTTTGTTAAGGTCTATTGAAACTTATATAACAGAATCAGACACGGAGTAGTGTCGTTCATGTGAAATGATATGTTATGTATTTGAACCAACAATTTTTTTAAAAATCCTGTAACCGCTTGTTCTTGGCTTTATCGATGTTAAAGTCTCTAAAAATTATACAGTACTTGTATAGTGCGGCTTTATTAAAGAAGATAGATTGTTCTATTACTGAAGTAGGATGTACATAATACCAAAATAATATGTAGTCTGTCTTCTAAACAGGAAACCGAAAAGTGTGTTGCTTCATTAAGAGGATTGTTGATTCTTCGAGGATTTTCTTTTTTCATTTGTAGGCTTGGATTGATCTGCACTAAACTTCCTCCTCTTAGGTTGACATTTACCACATTTCCATTTTTCTGAATAGTTTTTTAGTTTTTGTATTTTGCGTTAATTTTCTCATTACTTGGTTTTTACGAATAAACCACAGTTCATGTTCTTCTGTTCCATTATATTGCAAATAAGATGTTTCTTTGGTATATGGCTATTAATATTGGCATAAATTTTAAGTGTCGACATGAAATTGAGATCATTATTTATATTGATAGTGGTTCGTCTAGATTAGATTAAACATCAGGATGTAAAGTCTGTTTCTCGAGAAGTGAGTACCTATATTGTATTGTGTAACAAATCTTTTTCTGGGTTTATGAAGCAGTTCTCTCTGTGTATTTTTTTCTTTATTAAGTTTATTGCCATATGTATTAAGAATGTGATCATGAACTGTATTGTTTGAATGCATCTTACTGCTTATGGTAATTTATTTATCTCTTTAAATTTTTAGTTTAACAATTATATGGGATTGTTGGGAATTCCTTGAATTGGTTTTATTGGACGTTTTGTGCATTTCAGCGACCATGCAGTGTGTTCTTCAGCATCGCAGCTTACACACTTTTGTCGAATTTGTGTGTTATATTTGCTGAAATGATGTGGTCCATTACACTTGCTACATTTAATTGGAGTTGTACAGTTTTCCATTGTGTGTAAATTGTTGACAGAGAGAGCATGGATGAGTAGGATATACTGGAAAATGTTTGAGTTTGTAAAATACACCTTCAGTTAATATTTTTTCTGTGGATTTTAGGTATCCAGATATGATTCTAATCATGTATGTTGCTTTAGGTGTTATTCTTTTACAATATCTGTAATCTATGTTTGAATTTATAGGGAATGTACTTATTTCTTCATCTGTTATATCGTATTCAACAGATTCAATGTGTTTTTTGACGTATTGCTTTTGTATACCAATGTCTTATTGGAAAATTTTGTTTCAGAGTAAAAAATTATATTTCGGATTAAGCTATTAATAGCGTATATTCATTAATAAAATGATTTGTAGTCACAACTTGATTTTTGTCTTCATTCAAATTGATCACTTTTAAAAAAAAATTGTTTGAGTCAGACTTACTAGAGTTAAGTTTACAAATATAAACATAAGAGAGTGCTCTGACAGCTTGATAGCAAGTTGTAAAATTAAAAAAGTATGCAATGCATTTAACACAGTGATTTCAACACGTACCTTGTTCCACTTATTCCTTTTGAGCACACACAATATGCCAGTCCTTCACTAGTGATGGAACAGGTTCCACCATTTCGACAATAATCATCACAAGCAGTAGGTCTATCACAATATGGTCCTGACCAGCGCCTTGTACAATGACATATGGGGGGTTGATCTGGATCAGGAAGAACACAAACGCCTCCATTCAAGCAGCGATTTATGCATGGGTTGGGACTCAATAAATATTTCTAAAAAAAAAAAAAACATTTTTACCAAACAAGCAAACTGAGAAACTGACCACAAATGAAAAAATACGAGAATAATCCCAAAAGTAAGGTCTCCTACATTTTTAGAAATATATTTACATAAATATTTTAAAGGTTGAACATTTGTCTATTTGAATTTGTAAGCTCTTAATGTTTTCAAAAATAAAATCAAAAATGCTTCTTTGTTTTTATAGGAAACACCTGACAACTGCATCGAAATTTGGTCATATTTTTCCAAGAATGAGGGGCGACTAATATTAATTTCACATTTAAAATTGAGTTCTTATTATATATGTAATAAATATTTTAATGTACCTCACTTTTAATAAATGATTAAAATGTTTCAAATATTTTTGTTTATATCTATTTTTTGGAGTTTTATCACTAACAAAATAAAGTATACATACATTTTTGAAGTTTTTACAGTAATTTTAAAATTAAACAATAAATAATTTTTGGTAAGTTGTTAAAAACTTACATCACAATTGTATCCATAATACATTTCAAGACACTGACACACAACTTCATCAACTTCTTCATTGGGTTTAACGCAAACTCCAGAATTTTTACATGTGCACTTCTCAGCACACCCTCTGGGAGGATATCTTCCTGAACACAAGTCTATTTCGCATCTCCTTCCGGTGAAGAACTTGCTGCAAATACATTCGGGTACTTTCGCCCCTTGTCGGCAAGTGCCGCCATTTTGACAATGATTGTCGCACATGTTTCGGTCACAAGTATCGCCCGTGTAGCCTGGAGAGCAAGCACATTTTGAACCATCGCCTATCGGTCGACCATGACTACCGCATATAGAGATTTCACAAGAGCGACCTAAAAATAATAAAACGAATTCATAAAAAAGGAAATTTAAATATAAGTGACAATTCTGTCAAACTAATTGTCAGTATTTTTAGTTATTTTGTCTTACTAAAATAATATTTAAAATTTGTAAATTTGCATTAGTGGGTCGTAGAAAAAATATACTGTACAACTCGAGTAGATTGTCCATATCCACTCTTGTTGTACAAACTACTATTTTCTGAAATATGTACTTACCCCGATAACCTGGTACACAAATGCAAGTTTCTTGATTGTTTCGGATACTGCAAACTCCGCCATTTTGACAGATCAAGCCGGCGCAATTTTGACAACGATTTCCTGAAAATCCTGTTTTGCAGCTGCAATGGGGTACGCCTGTTTCTAATGTAACACAAGTACCTTGATTATAACATCTCCCTATAAATTAAGAAAAAAACAAATATTTGGAAAAATGTATTGTAAATTCAGAATTTATTTATATATTTTGTTTTCGTAATTTTAAACCAATTACACATAATAATCTTAAGTAAATAACCTACATTATAATTATTAAAATTAATTATCTACAAAATATTACCTTCACAGAGATCAACAGGTGTTTCGCATCTTTCTCCGGTCCATTGTGGAGGACAATTGCACTTAAGTGGTGATTTTGAATCTGTACTTTTAGCGGAATGGACGTCGACATAGCACATTCCGTGATTTTTACAATATTGTGAACACCTATAGGTTTCGCATCTTGGACCTGTATATTGTGGGGGACAAATGCATTTCTGGCCCTGTCCTTGGATTAGTTTGCAGGTTCCAGTATGACAGTTCAAGAAACATTCATTACTTCTTGATGACGCTGCTTTACAAGTCTTTAAAAAATATTTGATATTAATTGAAATTGTAAAACTTTTCTGTTTAGTATCTATCTCAGATCTATGTCTCAAAAAACACCTCAATATATTGAAATGCAAATATTTAACAAGGCTTTAGAGCACAATGGTGGTAGGAAAATAACAAGCAAGTTGGACTAGGATAGAGAGGGAACATAATTCATGAAAGCATTTTTGAATATTTTGGAATAAAATATATTGGTTCTGACTTTTATTTTATTTAATCAAAAAATGACAACCTTTTATAAAAAACATCTAACCATCTAGTTATACAATATAGTCAACAAGTAAGTGTAAATAAAAAATTAGATAAAATCAGAGCTGCATACTCAACACTCTCCCTCAGTGATGATTTTTGTAAATTTCTTGAGAAAATATTTATAGTTCCTTGCCAATTGGCTTCGTTAGCATATCTGCTATATTTTCTTTAGTTGAGACATACTGGATATCTATTGTATTGTCCATGAACCTCTCTCTTACATAATGGTAATGAACATCTATATGCTTGCTTCGCTGGTGTAAAACTGGGTTGGATGCTATATGTATAGAGGCTTGATTATCACACAATATCATAGGCCTATGCTTACGTTTTAAATCTTTAAGCACATGGGCCATCCAGATTAGTTGTCGACTTGATAAAGACAGGGCCATATATTCAGATTCCGTTGTGGAAACAGCTACACTTTGTTGCCTTTTGGTGGTCCATGTAACAGCAGCATTTCCATAAAATCCTACATACCCACTCTTTGATCTTCTAGTGTCCAATGAATCTGCATATGAAGCATCACTATACATATAAAGTTTTGGATTTATTGTCTGTTCGTACTTCAAATTGATATCCACAGTTCCTTTTAGGTAGCGAAATATGTGTTGAATCATATTGGAATGTTCATTTGTTGGATCTGAACTAAACTGAGAGAGGATGTTTACGGAATATGCGATATCCGGCCTTGTTCCCAAAGCCAAATATAAAAGACTGCCAATCTTAGACTGATAGACTTCTTTGTTAGTCCTAGGATCAGTTTCTTTGGCCGTCTGAGGTTTTGTTCCAATATCCATTGGTGTTGAAACAGGTTTACAATTTTTCATACCATATTTTTCTAAAATCCTTGTTATGTACTGTTTTTGGGATAGAAAAACACAGTCTTTTTCCCAAGATATTTGTAAGGAAAGTAGAAAATTAGGTATGCCTAGATGAGTTACACCAAAATATTGCTTCAAAGTTTTTTCCACGATTTCAACATGATTTTCAGTGGATCCTAGGATTAGAAGGTCGTCGACATAAATAGCAATTATTTGGGCACCATCCTCTGAAACGAACAAACAAGGATCTGCCTTAGATTGGCTTAAATTAATAGTTTTTAAAACAGTAACTAATTTTTGATTCCACTGCCTGGGAGATTGTTTTAAGCCATAAATACTCTTTTTTAAACAGCACACTCTCCCTGGCTGAGCAATTATGCCTTCTGGTATTTTCATAAAAATATTAAAATCTAGATCACCATTTAAAAAGGCGGTTTTAATGTCTAATTGTCTTGCAATCATTTGTCTATGAATACAATGAGCTAACAATATTCTTATTGTTTCATAACGAATTACCGGGGCATAAGTCTCATCGAAGTCAATACCAGGAATTTGAGTAAATCCCTGTGCAACTAGTCTGGATTTGTATTTTATAATTTCTCCTTTATCCGATCTTTTTTTCTTAAAAATCCACTTGCATCCAACTACTCTTCCATTAGGTGGTTGTTGGACTATTTCCCATACATGATTATCCTTAGACTTTAGTTCATCCTGTATAGATAAGATCCAATTATGAGATTCTGGTCCTGTAACTGCTTCCGTATACGAAACTGGATCATCATTAGCGTAGTGCAAGTATTCATCATAATAATCTGGAGACTTACTTGTCCTGCAGCTACGCCTTGGTTGGACTATTTCTGGGGATACTTCCGAAATTACTTTATTTTCGTCATCTTCGTCTCTAATTATATTTTCTTCAATATTTAAATCCGAATTTGGGTTTTGTTCATTATCATCGTTTATTTTTGCATCTTCTCTTTCTTCTATTTCGTTCCAAGTATTACTCCTTGGCAAACTCTCAATAAATACTACTTCTTCTTCTTGTCTACGAAATTTATAATCCCTTGATATTATTACTTTCTTGCCGTCATAAAATCGATACCACCCATTTTTTTTAGCATAACCCACCATCACACCGTCGAACGATCTGGGACAAAATTTACTTCCAGCTGCTTGTGCTTCTTTAGGGATATGCAAATAGGCTTTTTCACCGAAGATTTTCAGATGAGATATAAATGGTTGTTCCTTAAAAAACATTTCAAAAGGTGTGAGTTTATGAAATGAGTGTGGTAGTCTGTTTTTTGTATAAGCGGAATATGCCACTGCTTCTGCCCAAAGACTCTGTGGCAACTTAGAATCTATCAAACATGTTCTCGCCATTGTTGTTAAAGTTCTGTTTAAACGTTCGGCTAATCCGTTAGTTTCATGAATTCGTGGAATTGAATTTTCCACTGTGATTCCATTGCCCTTAAAAAACTCCTTTAGGGAATTTGACATGTATTCGCCACCATTATCAGATTTGAAGAAACTCACTTTTAATCCAGTAATTCTTTCTATTTTTAAAATATACTCTTTTATAACATTTTGTACTTCACTCTTGTGAGAAATGAAAAACACTTCGGTGTCTCGAGAAAATTCATCAATTAATGTTACGTATAATTGTTTTCCACCAAGAGATTTTGAAGAAAAAGGTCCTGCAACATCCGAATGAATTTTCTCCAAAATTCTTGCACATGAATTACCCTCAACTTTTGGGAGAACTCGTGTCATTTTAGATTTAATACAGGGTTCACATTCTATAATTGGTCGTTCGTTTGGAAGTACTTCAGGATCAGCAACCACTTTCTTTATAGCATCGAACATGTTAATAGGCAAATGTCCCAACCGTCTATGCCACTCTGTGATAGAAGCATTAGCAAATTCATGATATTCTTGAAAGACTTGTTGTTTGTTAGAGGAAATTACCCAACCTACTATTTTTGCATTTTTCCATAGAGTTATCTCATCCTCGTTACCTTTCATACATATTCCTTTAGATTTTATTTTTTCCCATGACATAAGAGAACACTTTAAATCTTTTGAATACAATACATCGTAAAGAGTGATTGTCTTTATTTTATTGGACGGCAACAACGCCTTAATGGTAACATTACCAATGTGAGATACATGAATAACATCATTATTTCCCAAACGAATAATACTATTAAATGGTTTTAATTCCTTGAAACATTCTCTATTTCTCGACATGTGTGATGTAGCTCCTGTGTCGAAAATCCACTGCCAGTTCCTGCTCTTGCATGTGAAAGCTGGATATGCTATGTTTTCATCGGAATCAGAAGTAGCGAAGGTATTATTTGCTTGTTCATTTTTTCTTTTATTTCTGCAATTATTAATAGTGTGACCTTTATACCACCTTTTATTTTCTTTGCAGAATAAGCATTCTAAGGATTGATATTTAAGGATTTTTTTCTTTTTCTGGTTACTTAAAAATGCTTGATTTTCTTCACACTCTGTATTTACTGCACACCCCGTATTTACTACATTAAGTTCAAGTAATCTGGCACATACATCATCGTATGTTAAATTATCTTTGGTTGTCAAATTATCTATAATGTTATCGATTTCACTTGGTAACGTAGTTAAAAATAGTGATCCTTTCGCTTTTAAAGAGGTCGCCAATGGTCTGAATGCTGCTTCTAGTGATTCTTTGTCTGTTTCATTAGACCTGATTGCGGTTCTTTCAATTAATCTTGCCCAAAGTTCATTATATTTACCAATATGCTCAGGAATAGTTTTTACAGATTCACACTTAATACCAACTATAGCCTTAACCAAAGCATGCAAGGAATACTCATTTTTCTTGTCAAAAATGTTGTTTAATGCGTTCCACATACATACTGCGCCAGGATAACATGTAATTTGGGGTACAATTTCTGAATCAACATTAAAGAGAATGAATGCTTTAGCAAGAGAATGTCTGTATCTCCAACTTTCGCATTGTTCAATATATTCTTTAGCTGCGGCATTTTCTTCTGGCTTCTTTTGAAGTGCAGGATCCTTTTCCTCGCCAAATACTAATTTTTCTAAATTAGTTAACTCAAAATACGCACATGCCATGGTTTTCCACGAATGAAAATTATGTTTTCCATGGAGTTTTTCAAATTTTGGAAACTTGTCCATGTTTAATATTTATATTCCTTTATTCTTAGCGTCGGCCTGGGCTCATAACCTTTTGAATATTTTGGAATACAATATATTGGTTCTGACTTTTATTTTATTTAATCAAAAACTGACAACCTTTTATAAAAAACATCTAACCATCTAGTTATACAATATAGTCAACAAGTAAGTGTAAATAAAAAATTAGATAAAGTCAGAGCTGCATACTCAACAAGCATAACATTAAAAATAGAGAAACAACTAAACTGCGAAAATTAGAACGGGAAAGGCAGATGAAAAGGATGGATGAATGGATAGAAGGGCTAGGATATAAAAAGAAAAGACCATCAATGGGAGGAGCGAACTAATAAAAAAATGGAAGATAAAGAAACAATGATGAAAGTTTTAATTTATTAATTATTTACTTACCAAATTATCCTTGACATAACCATCAGGACAGGTACAAGTTGCTCCTCTAGGGGTCAATAAACAAAACTCGCTGTCATTACAAAAATCATAACAAGTGTTATTCATTTTGGCATGCTTGTGCTCGTGTAATATCAAAATGTCAGAAATTCTAGTAAGACCTTGTACCAAATATGTTATGTTTCCTTTTCCAAATTTGTTCATCCTGAATATATCATGTTTATTGTGAGTAGAAACAAAGAGATTTTCTTCAAATATTTCTATTTTATATGGACGAATGTCTGAAAAAAATATTGAGTTTTCAATAATTCACAGAATTTGTGAGAAAGTATACTAACCTTTATCAAAGTGTCTAATAATATGCCTATCGGTTCCATCATAAAGGACACTTTCTATTGTCATCGTTTTTGGATCGGCCCAATAAAGTCTGTTTGTACCATGATCGATTGCCAATCCAGTAGGCCACAATATTCCAGTACTGACAAGAATTCTTCTTTTGTAACCATCCATATTTGCTGTTTCTATCCTAGCAGTAGGACCCCAATCAGCCCAAAACAACACTCCTTGATCTGATGCTACCACTAAGTCCCTAATAATCAAAAATATAAATATATTTAAGCATCTTATGATAATAAAAAAGTAACGCATAAAAGTTTCGTTTAACTTTGTTTTCGCATTTCCCAATATTTCAGCTTACCTTGGTTGTTGCATGTCTCCTTTAAACAACGTATACGCATAATTCCCGTCTAAAGTAGCAGCTAATAACCTATTCCCATCGGTTATATAAATTCTTCTAGCTATCCAATCTATACTGATGCCCCTAGGATCTTGTAAGTTCGATAAAATCGTCTTGGCAACATCGGCATCTCTGTTTGAACGTCCATCTTTGTCTATGTGTATAACGATGGACTGGACCCGCTTGGATTGATGGTCAGTCCAATATGCAATAGCTTGTCTACCGCTTGATAAAATGTCCACCGCGTCTACTTTGTAACCAGGGGCCGTTGCTAAAGTTTTTCTGTAAAAATATACGTGGGCTTATCTTATTTTATTTTTACTTCATGTTGCTATTTTTCAGTTCACAGATTAGACAAAAATGAAAGTTTTATTAAATTATATCATGCATAAAATTAACATTCGCTAAGGCAGATTTTTACTTTTCTGTCTGTTTACATAATATTAAAAGTAATTATACAGACTGAGGTACTCGTCAATTTCATTTACCATAAAATTATTGTAATTTATTAATTTAGATTATTTACGTAATATTTTGTAACATAACACAACAGATCATCTTCTTTGCATCATTTATACGATATAATAAAAAAAAAATTCATAAATATATTTTTGACATATATAATTCCTCATAATATACTTGATAAGAAACTAACGGCAATACGGTAAATATCTGCCATCTACACTGCACATGTTCACTAACAACCGCGTCTGTATAGAATCCTCTATTTTTGTATACGATAGGAATTAAAAATAAAAATATATACCTTATTACAAAAATAACGATACTTATACTCTGCATACATTTCTGCAGAACAATAAATAGAAGTTATAGAAGTAAAATAACTTGACAAAGAACAAACCTCAGTTTATTATCATCATCGCCGCTCTTATAAGGCGACATAAGCCTTAATTCAGCTTCAGCAGCTAAGACTAATTCAGCTAAATCTCCCATCGCTTGGCATTGTCCAGCATCAGTATGTCTGTAACCAGGTAGACATTTGCACACAGTTTGATTTTGCCTGACTTCCACACATATCTGCGAGCAGCTGTTCCATTTGCAAGCTGACGTTTCGCAATCTGCTTCGTCGCTTCCATCGTCGCAATCCTCCGAACCATCACAGTGAAGAGAAGTGTCCACACACCGCCCGCTTTTACAGGAAAACTGGGTCGGCGGACAAAGGCCGTATCTACAAAAAAAGACGTTTTGTAAATTTAGCTGTTATAGTAATTTGAATGAACAGTTTAACAGAACCTACGTAAAATACAAAAGCAGTGGTTGTCATTATGGCAGTGGCGGATTTAGAGACTCCCAGAGATTTTTTAAATAAAGTAAAATAACATTATGTCTAAATAAATTTAACGTAATTGAAAAAGTTGAACACTCTACGAATTGAGCTATCAGGGTTATGTCACTTGAATTATCTAATCAAATATGTAATTAAATGTAGTTACTTTAAAATTATTTTAATAATTTGTTAAGAAAATATAAATTAATATTAACAATTTAATCATCAAATCGATTTTACTTTTAATATGGACTTTACATAAATCAAGATAGAAATTATACTTATATACACCATACTTATATACACTGCGCTTATACCTTCAATAAATAGTTTATATTTTCTTTATTTATTTTCCTCAAAAAAAAATCATGAAGTAATTCACCCTATAAAACATTATTTGCCTTCATAGCGGATAAATCAATAATCCCTGTATAAAATAATATAAGAGAGTCAAAAAGATTGCATACATTTTAGCACTGAGAGTGACGCATAGAGGGTAGAGAGACCAATGTTTGCTTTCCTGTAAAACCATGACATCACTAATTGTTTATTGCTATATTTTTGTTAATTTAAAAGCAAAAAATATGGGGAAAGCACTCTTACCTTGTCAATACATAGGCGAAACTTTTATGATGGCCTTCGTTTTTCGTCAAATGAAAGGTTATTATGAAAGAAGATTTTTTAACCAAATTTGTGAGATATTTATGTTTAAATTTTTTTTCGACCATAAGGACTAATGCAAATTATTTTTTTTAAATAATTATAAAAAATACCCCCTACAAAGTCCTAATTGTGCATTAGACCAAAAAATTAGTATTTTTTTTTTCTCTATACGGTGGTATCAATACCTCGATTTTTTATGATAGTAACCTTTTGCCCTGTTTAATTTTGTAGTACCTCCGGAATAAGGATTAGCTTATAATGTACTTTCATCCTTGAAAAATTCGAAGTGGGAGGCAAAGTCAAAATAAGTTTTAATCTACACCATACCATATTGTAAAATACATATTATTTTGTGCTATTGTGGAATATTTTTTGATTCTTTTGTTTCAATTTCGCACGTTAGAGTTTAGAATATGTATCCCTTGTATCTAAATGCAATTGTTAAAATTATGAATGAATGCTGATTTTGTTTAGTCTCGGAAGTAATTTTGTAGTATTTAGGCTCCACCCTTAAGTTGTAATTTTTATACCTACTAAACTACCGTTGCCCCGCAGATCTTTCAGTTTGTAATGTAAATTTTCCTCTTAAACAATAAAGAATGTTTTGAGGAAATCAATTGAGTCGTGTTCCTTCGCTATCGTAGAGCGGTGGTACAATGAATTTCAATGTGGTCAACTTTTCTTAAATAACAGTTTATTATTAGTCAACATTTTAGAAGATTTGAACATCATCAGGTAAGTACGAACCTGTATCTCTTAGATAAAAATTTTTGGACTAGTAAATGCTGTACTATCGGTTTTAGAAATTATGAATTATATACCATCGGCAAAATTGCAGTTGTATTTTTTGTTATTTTTTTTGAAAATACATGTCAAAATTACATGATTAAAAATCTGATGTGTCCAATACATGACTTTCCTGTCTAGTTATTACAGGCTTTTTCCGGTTATTTTGTACAACTTATTGTATCACCCCTGTATATGTTTGGAGGATGGACTAAATACATACATTTTTCACACACATCTTACAAATTGTTATGTGAGCCATTTCATTATTCAGTCATGCTCTAACCCTACAAGTCCCTCTCTGTCTTATTTGGCCTTTGAGGCTCAACTTGTCCGATTATTATACATAATTAAACCCCGTAAGACCAAACCTATGGGACTACTATGGCGGAGGTGATTTCGATGACTATTCGAGAAAGGACGAGATAATATTTCTGGTCTGTTCCAAATATTTATAGTTTCGTGGAGGAGCTTCTAGACTCCACCAAACTTTAGAAATTTTTATATAAATATTGGTGGAAGAACACAGTGCAATCAGTTATTATATGGACAGTGAAGTTAAATAGTAATTAGTAGATAGACAGTGGTGAATATAAATAGTGATCAGTTTAAAGACATTCGAAGTATATATAAATTAGAATAGTTGTGTTATAAAATAAATAAGTGTTTAAATAAATTATTAATAAATAAACTGTTGTTTTAAAATAAACAAACATCACATTGGTGTCAAGAAGTGGAATAGTGTAAATAAATAGTGGACAATAATGGCTAAAAGACTGTGTGATTTAAAAGTGACCGAGCTATGTCGGGAGTTAGAAGATCGCGAGTTGGAGACGACAGGGAAGAAAGCAGAACTGGCAGAACGGCTTAAAGAAGCACTGGAAAGTGAAGGTTTGGATCCGGAAACGTTTCTATTTTCGGATGATGCGTCTTCTATCATTTCTTCAATTTCCGATATGCTTTGAAAACCGATATTTCGTCTGACATTTCTTCATTGGAAACTAAAGTTTCTTCCATGGAAAGTAAAGTTTCTTCTGACATTACTTCCTTAGAAAGTAAAGTTTGGTCTGACATATCTTCTTTAAAAACCGAAATTTCTTCCGACTTGGAAACCAAAATGTCTTCTATGGAAAATAAATTTTCGTCCAATATTTCTTCCTTAGAAGAAAAAGTGTCTTCCGAAATGTCTTCTTTAAAAGATGAAATCTCTTCTGATATGACTTCCATGAAAAACGAAATTTCTTCTATGGAGGATAAGATTTCTTCCGTTGAGGAGAAAATAAAAGAAATGGAAAAGAAGATAGAAGAACTGGAACATTCAGACCCGGCCAAGGACGTTGAAATTAAGTGCCATGAGGTGGAGTCGAAGTTGAAATTGGAAGGAGCTGTAAACTCTCCTCGTGTTAAAACCCCAACTTTTGACGGGAAGATGTCTTGGACGAACTACCTTAAGCAGTTCGAAACAGCTGCCAGAGCAAACGAGTGGTCTGAACGAGAAAAGGCAATAAATTTGACCATCGCCCTTCGAGGAGACGCTTTGGATGTCCTTCAGACTATACCCGTGGAAGAGACAGATGATTTCGAGCAACTCAAAAAGAGACTAAATATGCGATATGGCCACGAACACTTGGAGCAGGTATACAGATTACAGTTGAAGAATCGCAAACAGAAACGTGATGAGAGCCTTCAAGAATTTGAATTAGATATTGCGATTTGCTTACTCATCAGCTCCGGAATACGTGATTGAATGTTTGGCCGTTCAAGCATTTATAGATGGACTTCGTGACCATGAAATGCAAAGAACACTTTGTTTACCCCGTCACAAAACATTGGTCGATGTCTTGTCCGCTGCTCTTGAATATGAAGCGGCTACGCTGACTTCTGGTGGATACAAGAAGAACAGGGAAGTAAATTGGACCAATTGTTTCACATGATAAAAAAACCTTATTGAGAAGCAACCGAAGGCTATTAGGTGCTGGAATTGCGGTGCAATGGGAAAAGTAAGCAGTTGGTGCAAACGGCCAAAGAACACTACGAATCGAAAAACCGTGCCGGTGGCTATACAGGAAGGAACGGTGTTGCCTGAAAGTAGTGAAACCATAAGAGTAAGGCGGTTGCAAGGAACTGTAGAGAAAGCAACGTCTGTCATGGCGGAACCTCCGAAGCGCAATGAAGGTGTTGGTCAAGGAACTCTGATTGGAAAGGGGTTGGCCACATCTGTTAAAGAAGTTACAGTAAGAAGAACGTCGGTTGTCAGCGATGAGTGGGCCCCTGTCAAACTTAGGAAAGAACAAGAGAATGATCCCGTTTTAAAGAAGATACGAGAATGGAAAGAGGAAAATCGTCGACCTACCTGGCAAGAAGTATCGAAATTCTCTTCAGTAGTTAAATCATATTAGGCTCAGTGGGACTCCTTTATTCTGGAAGATGGCTTATTAAAGCGAGTACTTGAAAATGATGATGGTTCCGAGAACAGAAGACAGTTGGTCATTCCAAGAAGTAGAGTAGCTGAAGTACTCCGTCAGTTACACGACAGTCCATCAGGTGGACATCTCGATGTTAGGAAAACCCTTCAGAGAGCTCGGGAAAGGTTTTACTGGATGAACAGTTCCGATGATGTGAAAGACTGGTGTAAGAAATGTACCACCTGTGCTATGAGTAATGGACCTCAACGAAAAAGGAAGGCTCCCATGAAGCAATATAACGTTGGTAGCCCATTTGAGAGGATTGCCTTAGATATTGCTGGACCATTCCCCGCGACCGAGGATGGTAATAAATACATTTTGGTGGTTATGGATTATTTTACAAAGTGGGTGGAAGTCTATGCCATTCCAAATCAAGAGGCCGCAACTGTTGCAGATGTACTGATAAAAGAGTTTATTTGTCGAGTTGGAGTGCCCTTGGAGATCCACAGTGACCAAGGCAGAAATTTTGAAAGTCAACTTTTCCGTGGAATCTGTGACAGACTAGGCATGAAGAAGACCAGAACCACAGCATTGCACCCACAATCCGATGGAATGGTAGAGCGAATGAATAAGACCATTGGCAAATATCTGTTAAAAGTGGTTTCAAACTATCAGCGAGATTGGGATCAGTATCTTTCACTCTTTGCAATGGCTTATAGATCCGCTGTCAATGAATCAACAGGCCAAACACCAGCAAATGTCTTGTTTGGGCGTGAGATGAGACTACCGTGCGACCTCGAGTTTGGATGCCGACCTGGAGAAGATGTAGCTGGTGAAGATTATGTGATCCAGTTACGAAGAAGAATGGACGACATGCATGAATTAGTTCGCTCCCATCTTCAAATCGCCAGCGACAGAATGAAGAAGCGATACGATACCCAAGCAACAGAAGGATGTTTCAAAGAAGGCGACAAAGTCTGGCTCCATAACCCAAAAAGACAAAAGGGTTATTCTCCGAAGCTTCCAAGGTCTTGGGAAGGTCCGTACCTACTCAAGAATAAAATAAATGATGTAATTTACCGTATAAGTAAGATCCCAAACGGTAAACCGAAGGTAGTTCACCAAAACCGGCTGGCTCCATTTGAGGGTGACCATGAAGAAGAAGTAAACCAACTTCGAGAAACACCTGACCTTATCTTTGAAGAATTTATGGGTGCGTATGAAGGTACTGGAAAAGCCAGATATGATGTTACGACCGATCAACAACAAGATCTGCTCTCGCTTCCGAAAGACTACTCGTTGGTTCATAGTACTTCCGCCAGCATCAACGACGCGCGAGGACTGGCATGTGTTCCGTAAGAAGTTTGGTCGACTGGTAGAACTTCAATATCAGTTACCAGTCCCTGGAAAAGCCTTGAAACTTCAAGACGGGTCGCGTTAACTTTTCTATTTAATAACGAAGAACACCTTCCGAGATCGATCCACCTATCAGGATGTATGGGAAGCATTACTTAGTCTAAGGGAGCACGTGCGGGAGTCCAATGTACAGAAACTAGCCATGCCGAAGATAGAAGGAAATCAGCTGGATTGGAGGATCATTAGGAACATGGTGGAAGTAATCTTTCAAGATACCGGAGTTCAGATACTGGTCTGCAGCCATTCGCCCAGTGCCCAGGTTACAGCGAAGACAGTCCCTTGTTACTTCCATGCAACTGGAAATTGTAAAAGAGGATTCAGTTGCAAATACAACCATTCCAGTTTAGTTTCGTAAGAGTTCCAGGAGGAACTATCTCTTAAGGAGGGGGCAATGTTATGTGAGCCATTTCATTATTCAGTCATGCTCTAAACCTACAAGTCCCTCTCTGTCTTATTTGGCCTTTGAGGCTCAACTTGTCCGATTATTATACATAATTAAACCCCTTAAGACCAAACCTATGGGACGACTATGGCGGAGGTGATTTCGATGACTATTCGAGAAAGGACGAGATAATATTTCTGGTCTGTTCCAAATATTTCTAGTTTGGTGGAGGAGCTTCTAGACTCCACCAAACTTTAGAAATTTTTATATAAATATTGGTGGAAGAACACAGTGCAATCAGTTATTATATGGACAGTGAAGATAAATAGTAATTAGTAGATAGACAGTGGTGAATATAAATAGTGATCAGTTTAAAGACATTCGAAGTATATATAAATTAGAATAGTTGTGTTATAAAATAAATAAGTGTTTAAATAAATTATTAAATAATAAACTGTTGTTTTAAAGTAAACAAACATCACAATATTACACATATTAGGATGGGCCGAAAAAGTTAAAGTATAAATTTTAATTTGCTATAGCATTTAAAAGCTGCGTTTGAATATAAAAACTGCTTGAAATTTTTTTCACAATTTTAAAATTATATTTTCAGCCCTCTACCAGCCCCCAAAATAGCTAAAAATAAAATTAAAATTAAATGTAAAATTTTAATTAGCTATAAACATTAAAAGCTGTGTTTAAGCATATACACTAATTGTTATTTGTTCTTTCGAAATTTTAGAAATACGTTTTAAGCCCTCTACCACCCCCTTAGAAAATATATATAGACAAAGAAATTTACTTTCGTCATGACAAAATTGAAACCCCGATTTTTAGTAGAATTGTAACCCAACTATTTTCCACTATAAAAGTGATCTTTAATTTACACTCTTTTTAACATCCCACTCCCACCCTTACGTAAAAATAGTACCTACTTTTTAAACATTATATCTTCTCAACGTCAAATCACCTAAAACTATAGCCGAGAATAACGATCAAGGAGAAGTGACAGTAGCTGTCGGTGCCTTTGATATCGGATGTACCTTTTTCACAGCATGACTTTGATTGATACACAACTTAGCACGCTGAGAAAACATGCTTATTTTCTACACTGAGCGAAATAGTTTGGCAAATTATCTGAAATCATTGTTATAGTCCATGCGCAACTGTTGTAATGTGATTTAATTACATTGAAGTAGTTAGGGTTAATTCCAATGGTGAAATTTCGGCACCAAAATATAATTCGTTATGTAATAATTAATTATTTATTATAAAAGTAAAATACGTTTATTATTTTATAATTTATCTATAAAATTTGTTCAATATTTGGTTTATTTATTGTTAAAAATGTAATAAAAGCTCCATATTTAAATTAAATTACCTTTTCCTTAAGTAAAAATAAGGTAAATAAAATTAAGGGTACCAAAAAAAATTTAGGTAACAATTAAAAAGACATTAAGTTTGAGATATTTAACTAAATATTTGCAATGTGCTTATATTTTCAAAAATTTTTAGGTTTAAAAAGTACTTACATATTTTTAGAATTTCTGTATTTATATTATATTAAAAGGACTTTCAAGTTTATCACTCATTTCTGTATAAACAAGTGTTTTCTAGCCAAGTTAAGCCAGATGTCATTTAAGTTTTATGTATTTAGAGTTAAATACCTGCCCTGGCTATCACCCAGACAATACAAATATGTCCATTGGACGTCCATTCGATATACAATTTTGGATGTATAGACGTCCAGTGAAGTATACAAATGGCACACTTTTGACCATTCAGAGGACATTCAATTCTGGAATATATTTGGACGTCGAATACTGAACATTCAAAAAACGTCCAGGATTATATTTCCATCGAGACCACATCCCCACTTTTTTTACAGAACCGCAACTTACCACACACTATTTTATATTATTAATAATTTGTTTATTATTTTCGCAAACCGCCGTACACTTTTTTTTATTATTAAAAATCGCTTGACCTGAGCAGGCATCGAACCCACGACACATCCATTATCGTTTTACCCTTTCAATCGCTAGACGAGCTCGACCAAGGAACCACTTGAAAACTTTTTACTAGGTAGTTATAATTGAATAAGATTTCAAACTTCCGCTGATAGAATTAAATGCAATAGATTCAATTTTTCAATTTTTAATGACCAGTTATATTAAAAAAAGAAGTATATATTATAGATGAGTATTATCTGGTAGGCTTAATAAATAATGACCTAAGATGGACGTCCACTGGACGTCAAAATACTACTAAACTGAAAATTAAGTCCAGATGTTCTCTGGGTATCAATATTCAGCTGTCAATTTAATTAGCATAAACGGACGTACACTGGATGCCCGGATATGGACATCCTGACCCTCACATAGATCTAAAGTGGACGTACATTGGACTATGTGTACTGTCTGGGCATAGACGAATTTTTTGAAATAGTACTTATTTAAGTATGCACCAATATTTCCAAAATCAACTCCAGTATGATTCATTCAATAAATGTAAATATGAATGGGCAAAACATCTTTATATTGACATAATTGTACCTTACAATTTAGCCATAATAAAGGGATTCCGCCCATTTTGACCAATCCTAATTGAAACACGCGGATTTTTTATATTTTTTTAAATACAATTTCAAAATAAAATAAACAAAATCTCCAGTTCATTGTTTATTAAATTTATTTAAAAGAAGAAAACATATATTTCACAAAATACAATACCTACATATGAAAAATAAAATGTCAAAAATGATTAAATCATTATACTTAATATTTATGCATGTGATAAAATTCTTAGTTTCCTAGTAACTTTTTTGGCACATTTTATATCTGTATTAGAACACCTAAGTGTGTAAAAATTTTCATCTTATTACTACACAAAACAAACACCAAAAAATATCACTTAACATTGCTCACGTACTAAACACAACTTGGACTGACTTTGACAGATAACATCATTTTGAGTGATACACAACTTATTTTCGCACATGCGCGTTACAAAACGGTACACTAAAAACACCAAGCTGTCGCTTCTCCTTGATCGTTATTCTCGGACTATAGTCTATTTAAATAGTTAGAAAAAAAACAAGACCTGTTAATTATTAGAATTCGTAATTTGCAGTAGTCGATGGAAGATTTGACATTTTTCGGGGTTGGTTATAAATACGCTATTTCTTGGATTCGGGCGGTATTATGTGCCTAATAGTCGTATAGCGAACATCTGCGTAACTTTGTTTTTGATTAAGAAGTGAAGCGTTGTAATAAACAATAATAAACATAAATGAGCGTTTTAAATTGTAGTTTAACTAGGAGTAAAGTGGAATGTCCTATATTTGGGAACTCAACCGATTTGAACCTTTGTATGATGCCGACAATTGAACAAATGCTACGACGTTGTTTATTCATACGCTATAAACTAAAATATAAAAAATATAGTGGAAAAGAAACAAGTTTTTTAAAAGTTTGCAATGAATTTGTGCCTAAAATTGAAAAGATTTGGAAAGACGCATCAATTCCAACTGTTTCAAAAGACAGAATTGTGTATTATGAAAAATATAAGAATTTAATAAGATATTCCAGAAGCAAGCGAAACAACAGCTATGACGAAAAGATAAATACATTTAAAATAGAATGCCATAAAAAATTACTTGACATAGCTGCTTGTAAATGCGATTTTTCTGCATGCATGTGTGAAAAGACCTGGAAAGTACCTACTAAGGAACAAAATTTTCTTTCTGATCAAAGATCGGTCAGAAAAATGAGCATAGGAAATGTAGATCGTGAAGAAACAAAGAAAATATTGTCGAATAAACAAAGGCAATCCAGAGAAATCGAAAAACTGAAAAAATATGAATCAGAATCTTTATTAAGACCCGGCTGTTCTTCTTAAACTATTACATTATTGTCAGGGTCAGAATCTGACCCCTCAAAATATAAATGCTCTTCAGATGACGACTTTATCAATTCAAATTTACCCTCTACCTCAAAAAACATTTAAATGGGAACAAAGTTATCTACGTTAGGTCTTGTATGCGATAAATATGGTATAACTGATCGATCAGCTGCTGCGATTGCTAGTTCAGTATTAAAAGATGTAGGAATAATTACCAGAGAAGATCCGTCGAAAAAAGTTGACAAAAATAAAGTGAGAAGAGAGCGAAAGAAATCTAGAAATACCGCAAGGAAGGAGTTTGAAAGTGATAACAGAAGAATAAGAAGTCTGTATTTTGATGGAAAAAAGGACAAAACTTTATTGCAAGAGAATAAAAACGGTAGATTATACAAGAAACCTGTTGTCAAAGAACACATATCGCTTAGCGTGGAACCTGAATCTATCTATATTAGCCACGTAATTCCAACTATAGGGACGGCAAAGTCAATTGGAAAAGCAATATTGAACTTTTTTGCTAAAAACAATTTGGAACTATTTGGCGGCTGTGGGTTGCGATGGTACTGATGTTAACACTGGTAATAAAAATGGTGTTATTAGGTATATAGGCTTGACAAAATAAGCGATACGCCACCTACAGTTTTAATTTGAAACCTTCCAGTGGGCCATTAATGTTTTGTTTACTCATGTGATTCAAGCATAATATAGGTTAATCTTACGGTTTCTGTTTGTATATGGTGTTTTAAAGACGTTTAATTGATAAAATTATTGTTTATTTTATCAAAATGAACCATCACTGTTGTGTTCCCATGTGTTCCTCTTGGGCAAAACTAAATAAAGAACTTAGTTTTCATACATTTCCCAAAAAAGGACAAGGTGTTTTGGTAGAAACAAAATTAGGGAAACGAGAAGCTGTTGATCGGAGGGAGGAATGGATAAGAAAATTAAAAATTGGAAAGCCTGTGAGCCCGTACATGAGAGTATGTTCATTGCATTTCTCTGAAAACGATTATTTTTATAGAGGTTAGTATTTAGTCGTTTTTTGTGTTTCCGTATTAATAGTTTTTGTTTGTAGGGGACAGCTCTAAATTACATAGATTAAAATTTAATGCAGTACCGTCTAGGAAGTTACCTTTGGAAGATAAAATAGTATTATGTATTTAGGTTATGGGTTAATGTAATATAAGGTAAACATACTTTTGCTAAATAAATACACTGCCACTATCTATAAAAATGTTTAATTAATACATATATAACCAACACTAAAACTAACAAAATCCTTTACACACTTTAAAAACTGAAAATTCAACACCTAATCTTACGAAAAACCTATGGCATGTCATATGAAAACAAATGTAAACAAACTATAAATGGCCCAGCGGAGGACGAAAAAGTGACCGGTAGAGGCGCTGGAGTCTAAACTTTTTTCGCCTATTGAGACTGAATTGAAACGTCCTTTACAATAGTATATTTGCCAACTACACGCCAACGAATTGCCATTAGACATTTATTCCAACATTTAGATAGTAGTACAGTGGGACCTCGTCAATATTTTGATGAAACCGTGAAAGTCTTTTAGAAAAATTAGTACGTCTTGTTGTAAATCTTAACCTAATAAAATGTGAGTTGCCAAATATAACTTACAATGGCAAATCGTGTTCTTTGGCTCTATGCTGGAACGGAAAAGCCAACACCAAGGCTTACGGATATGGCTGAATTCATAATTCAGTTTGCATGTATTTAAAACGATTGAACAGTCACGGTATTTAAGAGATGATTTAAAAAGTATTGTGGATACGGTAATCCAAAGGAACGCGTATTTTATACACCCCGAAAACATTCTTTTGTGTATGCTAACAGACACTCGTGATTGGGTTCGAGAACTATCTATACGAAAAATCTTAAAAGCTAGAGAAACCAGTCGAGAAACCTTTGAAGTAAAACACTTTGTTGTACCAAAAATTTACACTTTACATCCCAGTGAAATTTAACATTATCTTTAAGTATATTATTATATATTGGCTGTAAAGTAGTACTCAAATTTTGTAGAAAACGACCAAACGACCATAATAATTAACTAAGCCGACAAATGCTCCAATTTCTGTTTTATTAGAAGGAACTTTAGCTTCTTGTATTGCTTCGATTTTATCTTTACATTTATGAATGCCTTGTTTATCAATTATGTACCCACAATATTCTATTTCTTTTGCAAAGAACTGACATTTATAATAATTTATTCTAATATTGTATCTGGCAAGTCTGCTAAAAACAGCTTCTAAATGATCAAAATGAGAATTATCATCTGATCCTGTTATTTTAATGTCGTCTATAAAAACTGAGACATCCGGTATGTCTTTAAGGATATTTTCGATTTCCCTCTGCACTCGCAACCCCATACATTAGTCTAATACTTTGATATAACCCTTTTGGTGTACTTAAGGTAAGGTATTTTCTATCTTCTGGTCGTACTTCCATTTGTAAATATGCCTGCTGTAAGTCTAGTTTTGTAAATTTATCACCCCCTGCCATAGAAGAAAATAAAGTTTCGATTGTAGGTAATGGGTATTCGTCTACAATCAAGTTTCTGTTTAAAGTACATTTAAAGTCACCACAAATGCGCACGTTGCCATTGGATTTTAAAACTGGCACAATAGGTGTTGCATATTCTGATCTCTCAACTTTTACCAAGACTCCTTCTTTTTCAAGATCTAATTCTTTTTCAACCTTTGGCAACATCGCATAAGGTACTTTCCGTGCTTTTACAAAGAAAGGTTGTGAATCAGGCTTTAACCTTAAACTAGCTTGTATATTTGTAATTTTACCCATATCTTTCTTTAAAATTGTATTGTATTTTTGTAAAAGGATTTCTAACTTACTTTGGGTTGATACATATGTAATTTCTGTATTTGTAAAACTTATACCTAAAGCTCTCATCCATTCCCTACCTAACAATGGATGTTTGTATTTACTATGTAAAGCTGATAAGTTGCCTCAACTTGTATAAAACCAAGTACTTCTAGTGTATTTTTGCTGTATGTTATAAGTTTAGTATCAGTTTGTTGTAATTGTAAATTTTGTTTATCAAAAAGGTTTTGATAGTCTGTAAAGCTCTTGCAAGAGGATATTGTTGGTAGCCAGGACTGTCCTATGACATAGAACATTTATGTAAAAATTGCCTTGATTGCAATAAGATTAAAAATAATCCTGCAACTGCGCCAGTACATCACTGGGACATACCAACAGTGCCCTTCGAAAGAGTTCACATAGATTATGCAGGCCCTTTCCTAAATTTTTACTATTTCATATTAGTAGACGCATATACTAGGTGGCCCGAAATTCACATAACTAATAAATATGATAAGCCAGACCACAATTTCTCTCTTGAGGAAAATTGTTTCTACATATGGTATCCCCAAAACTCTAGTTTCTGATAACGCTCAAAATTTTGTTTCTTGCGAATTTAAAAGCTTTTTACAAAGCAATGGCATATCACATAGGTTAAGTGCACCATATCACCCAGCTACCAATGGATTAGCAGAGAGATATGTTCAAACCTTTAAACAATCTCTCAGAGCGTTAAAAGGCAATAGAAGCGAGCGCGAGATGCAACTACAAAAATTTCTTTTGCAATATAGAAAAACGCCGCATACCTCAACTGGAGTTAGTCCTTCCTTTTTACTTTTTGGGAGAGATATTAGATCTAGATTAAACATTTTAATTCCTGAAAATTCTCCAATGACACATGTTAGTACTCAATTACCTTTAGAAAGTGTAAAAGAATTAAAAATAGGTGATAGGGTGGCTTGCCGCGAATATATCCATAACGATAAATGGGAGTTTGGCCACGTTAACGAAACATTAGGAATATTACACTATACTGCCAAACTTGACGACGGTAGACTTTGGAAAAGACACATTGATCAGATTAGGCTGATTGGTATTAATACCCCTAGCATACCCAGACCAATTGAACATTACAACCTTTTACCAAACGACAAACCAATACACCAACAAAACACTGACAGGTTAACGACTGAGGATACTCTGGAGACTGCACCGCCGAGAATAGGTACGACTCAGAATTCTTTACCCATTAAAGATACTGTTTCAAGTGAGACTCTTGAAACAACTGTCCCAAATGATGCTTCCATATTAAGACGTACTACGCGAACGATTAAATCTCCGAACAGACTAAATCTGTGAGGAGAGAGCTGTTGTGTATTTAAATAATACAGGTTATTTTAGTTTTATTGGTTGGTATTGGCTACCCTGCATTTTGACAATCAGGGCAGGCAATTGACATTACATTACTCCCGCACTTTTAATTATTGTTCTTTTTTCACTTACATTACATTGTTATATTGTTAATTAAACGAATACATTCTTCGAATCAAGAAAGTACATTTCATTTCTCTACATATACAATACTCACCAAAACTAACTAGCTACACTATCTCGAGTTTGACATTGAGATAAAAGTGTAATGCAAGGGTGCGGACAATTTAGCATCGCCATCTCCTCTTTATTCTATCTCAATGCCAACTCATGATTAACAAATCATAAACTCACCTTCTACAAATATGCTTATCTTCGTCGCTTCCATCACCGCACTGATTTTTTCCATCGCATAATGCACTAATAGGAACACATCTATGATTCTTACATCTGAATCTACCGGGTGGACAAACGTTAAAGAAACAATTTAGTTCATCCGATCCATCGTCGCAATCGTTTTGGCCGTCGCAACGCCACTGTTCGTATATACATAAACCATTTTTGCATCGAAAACCGTTGTGAGGGCAAGTGTCAGAGCAATTGGCTTCATCTGAACCGTCTGGGCAGTCAACTTCTCCGTCGCATTTCCAAGCTCTAAAATAAAATTTAGAAAAAAATCTGTATTAAATAACCTGTAAAAAAATGGATTTTATATATCGTTGACGATACACCAAATTGGTGACGATGTAATTTTGATTCCACTGACAAGGTGACAGTAGGCTTTTTGAGTGCGTTTTATTCGTTTTCTTTACCTAAATTTATTATAAAATAGATGAAAACTAGTCAAAAAATATTTTGTATTTCGAAAAATCTCAAAAAGTGTTTATTTTACGGAAAACAAACGTTTCAAAATAAATTTTTTAAGTAATGACGCAAAATAGAATTAAAATAACAGACATTTATTATAAAATAGATGAAAAAGCTAGATTGACCAAAACTAGTCCAAAAATATTTTGTATTTCAAAAAATCTTAAAAAGTGTTTTATTTTATGGAAAACAAACGTTTTAAAATTAAATTTTTAAGTAATGACGCTAAATAGGTTTAAAATAACAGAAATTTATTATAAAATAACTACAAGCTTCTCTGAATTAAATCCAAACTGACACTTGAAACGAAGAATAATTGTACCCTCGACATTTTTCCAATGCCTT
This sequence comes from Psylliodes chrysocephalus, assembly GCA_927349885.1. Lineage (NCBI taxonomy): Eukaryota > Metazoa > Arthropoda > Insecta > Coleoptera > Chrysomelidae > Psylliodes > Psylliodes chrysocephalus. The sequence goes on along the minus strand of OV651813.1, from coordinate 79,575,771 downwards.
TAGAAACTTTTTTTATGATCACTTTTTACTGTCTATGATCTGGATACTACAGTAATTGGGAACGTAGAAAAGATATCCATAAAATACTTACAAAAAGATGCAAATTCCTGGATTCGTACACTGAAATTCGTTATTTTTACACTGAATATGGCAATCGACTTCATCTGATCTATCTTCGCATTGATATTCTCCATCACATTTCATATCACCCCGTATACATTTTCCACTATTGCATCGGAATTCTGATTCTGAACAATTTCTCGGAACGCAACCTAAAAAAATTAATTCCGTATTTATCTGAAATATACAGTGAAGTACGAAAAAACCTAATTTATTATTTTATGTACACTTTTTAATTACTTTATACATAAATAATTGTTGACAAATACTGAAAAGCTGAAAAACTCATTTTAATTATTAGTGACATCTATAAAACAATTATATTTAAAATTCACCTTCTTCGTCAGATCCATCTCCACAGTCTCCTTCGTAGTCGCACCTCCAACGCCCTGGAATACATTTGTTGTTCTTGCATTTGAAGTAAGTAGGCTCGCATGTATGATAATCTGGATGACTACAAGTTTTTGGTTCATCTTCTCCTTCAGAGCAATCAGGATCACCGTCGCAAAGCCAAGAATGTGGAATACACCTTCAAGAAAAAAAATCAAATAAAGTTAATATTTATTATTTATGAAGCACGGTACAAAATAATATCTCTTTGTTTTTGGTTTTAGTCTTCGAAATTTTAATAAAAGATCATAATAATATGGTTTCCACTTCCACTATTCATCCAAAATGCACTGTATTAATGATGACGTAATTTGTGTGCCAAACAAAGTTATTCATATAATCGTTTAGTAATCAATTCTGTAATACAATAAATAAAAATAGAAGTTAGGTATTCATTTATTTATTTAGAATATACATTACAGGAACTACATTTCCTAAGTAGTATGCAAATCTTAATCTAAAGTAAACAAAATTTTTGACAAGGGAAGGTCACATTCCTTGCAAGAAATGGTATCGATATCGAGGATCGGCTTGATTTGATCAAGTCAGAGTACACACATGGTGTCTATAAGAACAGTAACAGATGCAGGCAGTCGATATTATTGCTTTCTAGCGTCCATTCTACAAGGGAAAGATTGAATTCTCTACATACAATAAGTGTATGACTGATATATTGTTTCTGAAGTGATTTACGTTACTTGACAAAAAAAATAGCTTTCCAATGGTGAACTTGGAGGAATATATCGAGAGCCACAAGGCAGGACCTCGTAATTCGCAAAATCAACATTTTTCAGAAGATAAAAAAAATTCACAAGTACATAGAACAATCCATTTTACTCTATAATAGGACTAATATTTAACCGTTTTGTTCAAAAATTGTATTTCTTTCCCTAACAGTAGATGAAGCAAAATGTTTTAAACGAGATTACCATAAAATATTATATTCGGTGAAAATGTTAGTTAAGAAGTCCTGCGTTGTGGCCCTCGATAAAGTACATTCCATTATTAAATTAATGTGTCCTTGATTCTAATATCTTCATAATGCGTTGAAGTAGGAGTGTCTAACCATATTTATAATAGAGCTGCTCTAAAGTATCCTAAATTGTCTTGTCTACACCCTTTCTGTGTAATGTCATGTGATATTGGCCAGTTAGAAAGGATTCATGAAATATCTTTCTACTTCCTATTTTCCTACTTTCCATATCATATCATACTAGTTTTCTTCTATGTGGTTATAAATATCTAAAACCAGGCGCAGAGAGGCCCTCATTATATTCTTATTTAAATTTTAAATGGGTTCAATAACAGTGCTTATGCCTGTAACATTCCTAAGAGCTCTATATAGAAACAGGCTATCGTTGCTGTAAACCCTTTCTTAAAAAATGTGCCTCTTAACTATTTAATTTACTGAATCTCTTGAAAAACATCGAATTCTGAGTGGTAGTTTTATTAATTGTATTTACTTAAAAACAAATACTCGTTATCTAATAGTGATGATTTTCTGAAGATTAAATTAGTTTTTTTTTGTAAATATTCTGATTAAATTTTCGTGTTCAAATCATAAATAATCATTATAATCCGGCATCATGAACGTCTCACATTAAATCCTCATGATCCGACTCAAAGGATAATGTATAATAATAATAATAATAATGAGAGTGATTTTATTATTGTGTATTTATAGCAGAATGTTTCAAAATTAAAATGTGCATTGCATTACGTGTATTATGATATCAGTCAAGTATCCAATGACATTTAATTTCGTTTTTTCTTACCTTCCAGAATTGCATCTAAAATGTTGGGCTCCGCAAGTACGAGCATCGCAATCCTGTTCCTCGTCTGAATTATCAGTGCAATCGTTGTCCTTATCACATACCCAAACGGCTGGTATGCATTTATCATTTTGGCACTTGAATTGATTAGGTGGGCAAGTGACGGGTGGACAATTTAATTCATCCTCGGCTCCCGGACAATCGACATGCTTGTTGCAACGTTGCTTGGCAGGTATGCATCTTGGGGGAACTGTTGAATTACCTTCGCATCTGTAAGTAAATAAAAACTTAATGAAAAGAAAATACATTGCACAAAAAAACATTTACGAACCTAAACTGTGTATTAAGACAAGTGTAATGTTGACAGTCACTTTCATCAGAACCATCGCCACAATCGTTTTTCCCGTTACATAGATCTGAAGGATGAATACATTGTCTATTCTGGCACTGGTATTGCCCTGGTGTACACTTAAATGATGGACAGTCTGGAGGCTCATCACTTCCATCACCACAATCGTCTTGTGTGTCACATTTCCACCAAAACGGAATACATTTGAAGTTCGTCTAAAAAGAAAACATTTTCTATACATGTTATAAGTCGAATGGGTATCCTAGAAAAACGTAAAATTTAACATTATTTTGTTTATTTTTGTAAAACTTATTTGCATTATTTTTTCAGACAGTAAATTTTTAGGAATCCTACCACCAGCTGAATGTGTTGTGATATCAGATTTGTTTTTTAAGTAAAAAGAAAAAGATAGAGAAAAGATTTGATATAGGAAGAAAAATATATGAATTCCCATTATTGAGTTTGCACTCAACATTTTTATAAATGAGACACCGTTGGCCATTCGGAAAATAAGAATAAAAATGTTGGTTAAAAATAACGATCAAAAATATTTGTCATGAATAGATTTAAATTAATTATTCGATAATAGACTGTAAGTGTAGTATTTTTATTAATAAATAATTTAGCGTAATTAACATTGTTTAATTTTATTTATCAGAACAACCTTTATTATCAGTATGAAGACTTAGAGAGGAGGCAAATCGGCAATGGTCAAATTTTCCTCCTTCCTGGCATGTCGAATAACAGTGGTGTCAATTTTCTATGCAAGTCAATGTAAAATGAAGTGATTTTTTAAAAAATTGGTGAAAAGAATGAAAATAATGTGAAAAAAAGTACCTTAGCACAAGTAACATGAGTGACAAAAAGCATCAAAGCAAGATTTACGTCGTTCCAGATTGTAAAACAGGATACAAATCAAATGTAAAACTAAAAAAAAAAACACAAGGAGAAATCAATTCAATGTCTTTTTAAAAGTAAAATAATGTATTTATGTCTAAATATAATATTTATTGTAAACTAGTCACAATATGTATCTTACGGAATGTAGTTTATTTTATTATCCAGACTCACAAACAATAATTATACATTAAATTTAACTTACTAGAAAAGAAAATTTATTTTTTGTAGTAATAATGTTAGTTTAAGAGTTGCTACTGTTATTTATTTTGTTGAACCCCAATTGTTAATGTTTTTTATAGGATACTAAACGCTTAGAACAGTGGCCGCATATATGATGTTTTTAGTGCCGATAAAGCACTTTCTAGAGATGATGCTGTTCTATACTTTTTAGAAAATATTATCAAATATTATGAGACTATTTTTACTGATGATACTGTTAGCAAAATAAAAAGGGGAAAGCTGAAATTAAAGGATGAGGTAATAACATGTACATTCCCAAATCTCTTTATATTTGTATTACAACAATAAAAAATCTGTTAACTGTGTTTTATTTTTCTCTTAAAACTATATATAGGTTCAATTCAAAAAAACATTGCCACAAAATTGTACTTATCAAATTTCAGCATTTAACAAACCTTTTAGAATTTGGTCATACCTACCTAATTTGTATTTAATATAAATAAAATTAAATAATTTATCAATTAAAACATGCAAGACTTATTTAGAAATAAATACAACACTATGTTCTGTGCTTTATTTAGCTACAAACAAGTTTATTTTTATTTTTTTGACAAAATTGTGTATAATTCCCATAAGAAGCCATGTATTTTGAACACCGTATGTAATACTAGGGCCCATGCGGTTAATTATAAAAGCTCAATTAGCGTGCGTTTTTTGGGACCGTATTTTGAGTATGCCGATTATTTAATTATAAAAATGTATCTTTTTATGTATCTGCGCTTCCCAGGAATTTCCCGTTTTTAAACAATTGCGAGCGCCCTCGTAATTTAAAATATTTCCATATTTGCCGAAATCCGAATGGGCATTTGTAGAGTCAAGTTTCATGCAAAATTATCTAGGTTGATTGTCAAGGTGTCTTATTCAGTCAGTAGTAAACACACAAAAGCTGGAAGTGGCTTCCCCTACTCCGAAATGGGCAGATACCAAGCTCGTTAGCTGACAGAGCATACGGTGGACAAGAAGATTTGGGCATCTCTCGCTAGTTCTTCAGTTGCCGTAAGCCGAAATCTTTCAGTTCTAGTACGCCGAAGTTTTCTTTCTATTTTTTTTTACCGCCGATCGAGTGATTGTGTAAAATTCGTAGCATTCCGTTTATAAAAAAAGGTAGGCTTACTGCTATTATTTCTTTCTTCTCCCCCCTATTGCATTGCATACCTGAAAGTGCTAATCCCAGCCCACTGAGGCATAATAAAAATCAAGTCGGGAATTTTACGTGTAATAACGAGGCCAAAATTCCCTGAATTAAAATTATTTGCGGATATCCCGAATACATTCTGATCCAGGAAATCTTGATCAACTCGCCGCCCCGTTTGATAAATCAAAGTTTAACGCGAACTCAACCCTGGCAAATTTTCCGAATTGAATGGCTCTGAGAATCACCCAGGTTCATTCGAATTAGAACAATTGCCGGTAGAATGTTGAATCCGCTGTTCCCTCGCGTAGACGGCATCGAAACGAGTTGATTAGTCAAGAGCCGATACACCAATAATTTGTACATTTTAAATGCGAAAGGCCGTCGACCTCGTGGAATGATTTTGTTTTAAAAATTTCGACTGTGCTAGAGATTTACGTATCAATTATTTTGGCCCCTTCAAGGTCTACTGGTTTTTTTTATTTAAATAGTAATATTTATTTAGATTTGATTTTTCGTAAGAAGTGAGCGTCGTACATTTACGTTTTGATACATTTTGGCTCCTTTACTGTATAGCTACGGTGTTTTGCGCTACTTATTTGGTGAATATTTATTTTCTGTATGCCGGGAGAGTCTCAATTTTCCGTTTCAAATTTATTTCTTTAATTTAAAACCGTTTTACTGAAATAAATTCCTGTATTAAATTTATTTTATAAACTTCTGTATAGAATAAATTTCATAAATAAATTTTTGTAATTAATATATTTTCCGTTTCAAATATTTTTTCTTGAATTTAAAACCGTCTTACTGAAATAAATTGTTGTGTTAAATTTAATTTCTTTCTTTTTATATACCAAGGCGCCGGTGTGGTGGCTAACTGTTATTCTTTTTTTTTTTGTTAATATACTTTGATTATAAATTCTTGTGTTTTTTTCACTGTCGGCCC